>CM037466.1:6492764-7092764 GCA_021014325.1 Plazaster borealis | reverse complement strand
TGGCCTGGATGCCGTCCGCAATCCGGAAACTGAACAAGCTTGCAACGGGCAACTCTGACACCATGTACACAGAGTTCCTAGCTCGACTGTGCATGCTCACCAACAGTTGGCTCAACGTTTTTATCTACTATTTCCGAAATGAGAACTTTAAATCCAAAGCACAGCGATTTATTGACAAAACACTTGGCCGTAGAAGCATTGACGATATCAGTGTCAGTTATTAGAAGTACACAACATCATTTGGTTAAAAAATAAATATATGTATACGATTTTCCCACACACTATTTCTATGTGATCTACTGAAGACAATTCACCTTTATCGGGTTTTCAATGAAAGTAAAAAGCACGCGCCCACGTGTAGATGAAGTTGTACACAATTTCGGTGTTTACTGACTTGCAAACCTGACCACTAATTTGAATGTCAAATCAGTGAGTTTGTATGGTTTGTTTACTGAAATCTACTAGTCCTAAGCCAATGATGTTGCCTACCACACATTTTAATAATTAGCATTACTGTTGATGAACTAACACGCATAAGCCCGGTTCATACTTCACGCGAATTGCAGAAGCGAATTGATTTTCCTTTTACGTCACCATTGGAAACCAGCGCCCAAGATTTTTGCCTATCGCTTTCCCGCGAAAGAGGAACCGGGCTTATAACGATTTGCACGAATAAATAATAATTCACCGTTGTATTATGTCAGGGTTTGTTTGGGGGGGTTTGGGGTTTTTTTTCCCCTTCTATTTTCTTCTGTCAACTCATAGTGTTAAAGGCACTGGTCACGTTTGGTAATTACTCAAAAAATATATTAGCATAAAAACTTACCTGGTAACGAGCAACGGAGAGCTGTTGATAGTATAAAACATTGTGAGAAACGACTCCTTTGAGAAAGAGGTAATTGCTCACTAAAAAAATTGAATCTTAGAAAGACTTCAGGCTGAAGCCTTTCTCGGGCATCTGAAAGCACACCAATTTGTGCAACAAGTGTGTTTTTGTTTTCATTATTTTCTTGCAAGTTTGATGACCAATGAGCCCAAATTTTCACAGGTTTGTTATTTTATGCGTATGTTGGGATACACCAAGTGAGAATACTGGCCGTTGATAATTACCAAACGTGTCCAGTGCCTTTAAAAGAGAGTGGATTTTGTTTTTGTAATTTTACAAATTTTGTCAATTTTTAAATTTACAATACACACTGTGAATGTGTAAATAATCTTGTGGCCCGCCCACTAGACTTGTTCGATAAATGTTTTCGGCGGTGATAAGCGTAGCGGCTCTCACACGACTACTCTCGCGAGAAATGGTGTTCTCGCGAGACCTGCTCTCGGAACTAAGGCCCCGTTTAAATCGCGTAGGATCCGTAAAGCTATCACCGCAACAAACATTTAACGACTTGTCCACAAGTGTAGTAACTCACTGATAATTAAAGAAAACACAGTTATACCAGTGACAATCACCAAAACAAATGTTCCATCTATGCTGGCTAACATTTGAAGACCCAGAATGGCCGTTGCTGAAATATATATCTGAGCATGAAAAGCACATGAGTGTGTGCAAAATCTCTGACAAAACATCCCCTGCCCTTTTGTAAGTGCGTGGGATTATTAGATATCGGCTGGAGCGGAGGCCAATCCTGCAACAGGTTCGTGAGGTTGAGCGAATCTGTAAGTGCAATGTACTTAGTCCATGTGCCAATCACACTTGCCGGTGTCACAGGGAATTCTGTCCCCCTGCACAACGGTCCGGGGGGACAGAATCCCCTAGGGTGTCCCCCGCCCAGGGTTTTCTGTCCGCAAGGGGAATTTGTCCCCCCCTCTCACTTTTGTTCCCTTGTTTGCCTCTGTGCGACACTTGCAATCTTTTTGGACTATAAAATCAGGCATGAGAATGGTCGATGATGACAAAACCTGAAATCCATTTCGTACGAAAAATAAATCGGAAAAATCTTACGCTAAATATGCGTATCCGGATTTTGGGCAATATCCGGAATTTGGGCAAAGTGACACAGGCGTCAGCGACTCAGTGAACTGTTTGTTGTGAGTAGACTTTTCAAAGTCTCCACACATTGTTCCTTTGATTAAAATTATTGACTAAAATAAGTAACAAAAAGATAATACTTCTATTATAAACCAGCAAAGCCAGGGGAATAAAGCAAGTTTATTAAAGTAGTTCCGTCGGTGGACGCCTGGGATGGGGGACATATTCTCCGTTGGAAGACACAATCTCCGTTGAGCACGGCGGAAAAAATAACCTAACGAGAGACCGTTCATCCTATGAGATACTGTCTCGGGGGACATTGTACCCAGCCTCGCTACCACGGGCAGCGCGCCGTATCGATACCTCTCACCACTAACCCCTGGGAGGGAAACACTGAAAATCAACGCTGATTGGCTACCAAAAGTGACTGATTTGCGTGCACGCTTGTTAATTACAATCGAGCGCTTGTGTAGGGCGCTTGTCGGGCTCTATAGTACGCGCGTAAAAATGCACGTAGAACGCGTGTAAAAATGCAAGTATTTCGACGCAATACATTCAAATAAATCATGTTTTTACATGGTCTCCCTAAACTGCATACAGTTAGACGTATCACAAGATCGAATAAGAATGGGAGGGGCCAGTTGCTCTATGACTTGATGCGTATTTTGACAGCGCGCTCTGCGTAGTCTCTAAAACAGAATGGATCAATCACAGGACTAATTAAAATAGCCAATGGGCTACTTTCGTTTCACACTTCCAGGGGTGCGTTTTGGCGGCGGTTACCAAAAACTGTTTCGGTTGTTGGTCGTTGGTTTTGCTGTTCAGACTGAACGATAACCGAGTTGTGACCTCGGTTACCGTTTTGGTTTATATGACGTCAGAAACAATTATTGGTTACAGCTGCCAAAACGCACCCCTAGGTGTATAATCGAGCAAGGCATTCTGGGAAAATGGCGCGGCGAGATCGTACACCATGGGAACGAGGTTGGATTGTACCCTACACAAGTCAGGTAAAGTTGTCCGGGGGGACAGATTCACCGGGGGACAAAATTTCCGTCCACACCGGTACCAACTCGAGGGACTAATTTAATATCATTTTTCTCGTTGCAAATAATCCACAACTTTGCATAAACTATGATAGCCTTTCCAAAAAAAATATATTACAACCAGTTTTCGAAAGATTTTCGCCGTAAAACCTGAAACCTTTTAGTCTCTTCTGTTTTTGTTAAGCCAACGGCTGTTTAGATAAGCCCATGTTTTTGCACGGAGAGTGAATTTTTGAGTTGTGCGTCTCAAACGGCCGTTGCCTGTCAACAATGTTTTCTTTGTCAGAGTGTTGCTGCAATACAGTCATCGTGGGGATATTTATTGGTATAGGTGACATCTTGTTGAAAATGCGTTTGTTATATCACTTGTTTGTAACGTTTAGAGAAGGTTGTGGTGCAGGTTTGTCCATGCCAGAGGCTGCAATTTCACGTTGGTAATACACTTTTATGCATAGACAGGTCTAAGGTTACAGGATCTTTGAAAGTGGGTTTTCTGATTATGGGAGATAAGTTTTTAACAAATCTGTGTACTTAACCGTGTCGGGACGGAGGTGGGTGTCACAAATTTGTTCCAGTTTCCAAATAATATGTGTGCATCTATTGTCCAATTTAGCAATCGCGTAACACCCCCGTCTTACTCAAAATGGTTAATGGAAATAAGTTCTAGCCAATCACGCGTAGTTTAATTTGCGGGAAGTGTTGCACAACTTGTCGTACCACCTAGGCGCGGCCTGCATGACTGCGACGTCACAGCTCTTATGTTATCATTGTTAATGTAGCCATGGTCATTGTTGGTAACCCAAATTCCGAGGATTTAGGAATTGTGCTAATGTGTTTTATTGTGAGTGAGGGAATGTGAAAGTGACTGCTGATGAAATCAGTAAAAACTTAGGCAGAAGACAAATTGCTCGTCTGAGAGAGGGCAGAGTTTTGGAGAGAGAGAACTGAGGCCCGATGTGAGTGTGTGCTAGTGCAGACCAGTAGCAACTAGGCTATCCTCGGGTAAAATAACCCATGGGTTACAATATTTGGCAAATAGCAGTGCCAAATATTAGTACGGCGGTAATTCTTACCGGTCCGTGTCCAACCGTTTGCAACACTCAGCCTCCAGAGAGTTCAGATCGTCTCCAGTTAATGGCCATGGCCGTAGAGACCGGGTAACCGTCCCAGAGACAACCCGCTGAAGTGCACCGGGAGAACCGGGTGTGTGTGAAACCGCCTATAGGTGGCAACCCGAATGGTGGGACCGGGCAGTCTGTGTGACAACCCTGTTCCTTGGCCCCGTGCGAAGTCGGCACAAAGCAAGAAGCCCGTGAATGCCCGTGAATGTTGGGACCTCCAAAGTGTAGAGGGAAGTTTACTTAATATTGTTACCTTGATAGTATTAGCTATCATCGGATTGCGGAGTGAACTGAATGTGAAACGACATAGAAGGATAATTGAATTGTACAAACACTTAATTTAAAGCTCATGGAATAATTACTTTGACTGTATTTTCAGTGAGTGAATAATTGTTATAGAAAGGTTGAATTGAGATTCGGATTGAATTTAAAACGATCCAAACAATAATTGGAGTGAACAAATATTTCAAGCTATAATAAAGTAATCAACGTTGATGTACTCCCAGTGATGGAATTATAGGAAAGTTGAAGTTGGTAATACCCAACTAAATCCTGTACAATTAAAGACTTATGTAATGTAATTAATTGTTGTAAATATTAAATTGAAGATTGTTGTTGTGCTTGTCAAAATTCAACTGTGTCTCCTTTGCAAGATCATTTTGTCATGTGGAATCTTAGTCACCATATTTTAGTGTATTAGCCGCAAGCGAGTAGAGAAAGTGGTGACAGTGGGTAGGGGATGGCAGAGAGATGGGGGCACATTGTGCCCCCGCCATGTGTTAAGGCCTGTAGCTTTTTAACACTGCATCACAACACACTTAGAAAAGAACACAATACATGTACAAATTGCGCAAGAACATTATTTGTCTAACCACTAAGATGCATAGGAAAAAATATTAGAGTGGAAATAGCCATAAGTATTAAAAGAGAAAAGGAAAAGAAAAACAAGCTCCCCGCAATCTTAGTTAATTTCTGTCAGGGGAACGAACCCGGAGCCAGTATAGGTGATTTCTAAGTAACTGAGTAAAATAATGAAGGCTAAAAACAATGGTATATTTTACTTCAGATGGGATCGCATCCTACAGCCTGGGAAAACGGTAAAAAGTATAGTGGTGAGCAGCATTTGTTCTTGCCCTTTTGAGTTGAAATTTCACTACATCACGTCTCGTGTACATAACGAACAAACTGGCACGAAAATGGATCATGTTATTTAACAATTGAAGTCCCAACTGAATACATCGGACTGGACATCACTTTTCTTTGTCAGAAATATTAACTGCCCTTCTATAGGGAGACCATGGGGAGACCTAGACAAATACAGAAAACGCATCTGAACTCTCTCCAAAGTGTCTTGTTGATTGGATAAGGCAGGGTACCATACATGTCTGCATATACACCGTTTCTTCGCGACTCGTGAACCCCTCCCACAAATCCTTTTGTTCACCTCATGGAAAAGTTTCACTTTTGTTAAAACCTCTTATCCCCCAAACACCATATTCTGTAAGCATTGTTTCTTCACGACTTGTGGACCCCTTCTCCAAATCCTCTTGTTCGTTTATCCCCAACTCTCTATATTGGTATGTAATGGCATTTCAAGAACAACCTCTCTGCGAGGGGTCATACTGTGGACGCCATTACGGCACACCCCTTTCTCAAAAAGGTTAAACCTGTCTTTGTTCGTATTGTGACAGTTTTTGCCCCCTTCCGCAAAGGAGGGGACAATAAAAAATTAGGGGCTACTCAAACTATATTGTTCGTTAACTTCTGACACCAATATAAAATCCCTGCCAGCGAGCGGCTGCTGGCAGAAAAGTACGTGGATCCGTTTAGCGGAAATATACCACAAGGATTTATTACTTTAGAATTAATACATTAAATAATGGGGGGAATTCCTTAAAGAGACGTGAAACAGCAGGCAAATGAATTAGTTTTGGACAGCTTCTCTTTACATGAAACAAAGATATTATATTTATTCGACTTCCAACTGGGTATTACATTTTTCATGGGGCATATTATAAATTATGTTTTCGTGAAATACAATGTATAGATGGTGACCCACCAGGAATCACAGTAAACGGCTGTTGGAGCGAGGACAATGGATGGCGCAGTGTTTAGGGGATTCCTACTAGTGGGGCAAGCCCTTGGGATAAACGGTCCCTATATTGGGTTGGTCCTTAACCCAAATAGGGATCCCAAGTTCCCGCCTTGCAACACTTCCCTAAACAGTCCTTAAGGATCTGATGATCCAATCCAGTCCTCCCTCCTCAAGTCGTCCACTGCTCCTCCTGGTGAGATCCTGTTTTGGTCCTCATGAGTTCCTTGGGGTCCCTCCCCAGTCTGTCCGCCTCTGCAGAAAAAACATGCCCTTTTATACACTAAAAAAGCTCCTCCCAGGATCACTGCCAGAAATTGAAAAACTCTCTTATTGGTTGCTAACTCTGGCAGGTGAAACCTGGTTGGTCAAAACAATTGGTACTGTATCTACCACATGGAAGGTTAAATACAGTGACTGAAACATAAGCAATACACAACTCTTACTATAACTAAATATTCATCAAGCAAAATGACCCTCCAACATCACTGAGCCCTGGTCACTGACTACCTGTAAAAGCACACGTACATTATTGTCACACATGAAAATATACCATTACTTAAACCACTTCTGAGCCCACCCCATGTTTTGTGAAATAGATACCACCTCAGTAGCCTGGGGCGTAGTATGGCTGGTTTTTGGAGTAGGTTCCAGGCTAAATGTTTAGATTATAATTACTTTAATGGCTAACTGGAGACACTGTAAAACCATGGGGGTAGAATAGACTGAAGACGAGAATCCAGAGATTTTGGCTAATGGGAAATTCATCTGGTATAATGCCAAGAATATCAGATGTAAAAATGCACTTGTAAAATAACCATTTCGTTACATTATCATCTCGCGCATATTTCGTTTCATCAAGACTTCTAGGACTTTCTTTGCTCCCACCACCTCATGCATAATATGTCCCATCAAGATTTCTCAACCTGTTTTTGTACCGTTCCTAATCAAACCATCCTCTCTCACTGGCCCATTTCATTGTCCATGCTTGTTACGTAGGGGGGCATAATCAGTACCAAGCGGCTCTTTTGAAAGCCAACACATCATCAAAAAAGGAGATTTAATCCCTTTCTATTACTACGGGTGATGACATTTTGAGAAGGAGGTTTTAACGAGTAAAGACTACCGTACACTGTCTTCTATTTAATCTTAAACCTTAATTCTTTACTCATCTCCTCGCGCATATTCTGTCTCATCAAGATTTATAGACCTTTCTTTGTTCACATCATCTCTCGCATAATTTGTCTCATAAAGATTTATAGACCTTTCTTTGTTCACATCTCATGCATATTCTATCTCATCAAGCCCTCCTCTCTCATTGGCCCATTTCAAATTACGCCCGGTAACTTGTGAACAATTATGCATTTGGCCCAACTGGCTGACGTTCATGTTAAAACCTATGTAATGGTTGTACAAATTTGAGCGTGATTGGCAAATTGGTTTCTAAAAAATAACCATCCTCGTCCCAAGTTTTAAGTTTGTTTCAATGTTTATGTTAATAATGTATTAATATCATATAATACATAACAAAATGTATTTATATTATGGGTATTTTGAAAAAATATTATTTAAAAAGATGATTTGATTTCACAGAAAAAAAATGGTCTTCGTTTCGAGTTGTTTTCTCGTTTTGTATACGCGCGAGACTTGCACAGTCTATTACTGGTTTATGTTACAAGGAAGTTCGGTTTTAATAATTATATACGACACAATGAAGCAGAGGCAAATAAGGAGGCATATTCAAAAGACCGATCTTGTATAGAAATGCCTTTGTAAAACAAGATACTGGACTTCTGAACAAAAATTAAGTTTGAACAGATCGTACAGGACAGACAGGGGACGGAACCGGACAAACAAACAAAGCAAACGTGACATAACGATCTAGTAGTAGGCCTGCAAAACAAGAAGGTAAATCATAGCTAGAAACTCATAGAGGTGAAGGATGAAGGGAGATAGGTCTACACCTTAATTGCTCATCCTTCCCGCTTCACTTATTGCAATGTTGTCTGTGCCAATGGATTATAATACAGCAGGAAGCAGTCTGTATCATTATTTTCTGAAGTTTCTTTCAGAGAACACGCTGTGCCTCTCGTCAACAAACCAACACAATCTCAGTAGGGAGAAACTATATGGATAAGGCACATCCAGAAAATTCAACCCCATGGTTGGAACATCCAAGAGCGAAATTATTAATAAAGTTTGGTCTCTGCTGCCTTCTCCCTTTTCCACGAGAAGTCACCCATTTAAGTCTGTCTCATTCAAAAATAACTTGTGTCCCCTCTTTCCACCTTTGATTATGTTTGTGTTTCCAACCTCTTGTGATAAATCTAACCCCAGCCCCCTCCCCCTCCCCACCTTTTGTCTCCTTTTTCAATAAATTGCTTTCTTCTGACTGGATTCTATATTATATAATAGGCCAGGCCCGCGAGAGTGGGGGTGCTGTGGGTGCTGCAGCACCCCCCAAATTTTTGGATGGTGATGCTGTATACTAAAGCACCCCCTATATTTAGTAGACATGTTGCATAAATTCACCCTTATAATATGAACGGAAAACTTGGAAAAGGTTAAAATAATGTCATGTTTTAAAACTATAAAAATTCATATTCTGCACCAAGTTGTGCCTGGACCGCCAGCAATATCAAACACTGTGATATGCCCGTTTTTTTGTGTGCCTGGTCGGTCTGGTCGGCGGGCTGGCCAGCCCTGTATGTGTGCGTATTCTCCGTAAGACAGGATTTGAGCGGGGTGACAGGGATTTTCGGTGAATAGTCCGATTTTTCTAAAGACAACGGTTTTCTCATGTCTTTGTGTTGTTTACAAAACCTTGTGCCAGCGTCCCCAGCAATGGCAGCGCGTCGTACAGCACTTGTGCGTACGGCCGGGCTAAACAAAATATTAATATAGGAGTCCCTTGAAGGGAATTTTCCAGAACTCTCCTTGTGCTCCGACCTCCGTTTGATATTGGAAACACTGTGCAAAATGTGCACTGTTTCAAAATCGATGACGGAGCCAAAGGCGAAGTTTGGAAAAGGCATATTAAACATAGCCTAGGAGGCTTCGCAGCCTTGTTTCCAAACAATCATTCCCGCCCGTTTGCCCAAACAAGGCAGACAAGGTCGGTGTCTACGTGGAGTCTTCAACGTTGTTCGGAAGGTTTTTTAAAAGAATTTTCAGAGGTTGGGCTTGACTTGTTTCCGTGTCCGTTTTGTGTTTATTGTGAACAAATTTACAATGTCAAGGATCTATGTGTGAGTGAAACAAATTTATTTCGTTCGTCGTGCATTGTCGAATATATTCACTCCGCTGAAATCTGGCTTTTCCATTTTACAGCAGCTTGGCCTCGTGAACAAAATCATTGTGAGGTAATCATTTTTGCAAATTACATTAATAATATCCAGCCCCAACAAAGGGATTTTTACGTGCAAAATAGTGGCTCTGATTGCACGACAGAGCTTCTAGGACCAAAAAGCTTCCGGGGCCCTTAAGCGGGCCGCGGGCCCCTGACCCCACGCCGTCTGAGCTCGCGAATTGTCTTTGAAAAAACCAACAGCCACTTGCAAAAAATGAGTTCTCGAGGGCCTGGTGATTTTAAGCTACCATGTGGGTGACGAGGGAAACATATTTAAATTGAACTGAACTGAATGGATACGAAATACCATAGCTGCTTTCATGGGGAAATGCATTTGGACCATACAGCCGGTGTTAATAGGAATATCTAATGGGTGGCAGAAATTAGGGCTAAGTGTGTCACAAGGCTAGATACCTGTATGCGGTCAATCTGCACGTTCTGAATATTTTATCTGTCATTTCTTTGGATTAACTTCCTGGAGGACACACAACCAGCTCTACAAACACAAGATAGCTATCTGTATCCCGTTGCTATGGCAGCCTGAAAGGTCAACTAAGCGTCAGTTTCAGCATAAATTAAATGGTGTAGGCCTTAGCCTACCATTCAAAAAAAGTAATGAATAATTAAATTAGCCTAGAGTGGATATCCAACATGTACTTATACCCATGTCATGAAGCTTGTGTAATCAGATATAATTTTCCTGCCACGTTGCCTGAAACTCGGGTTCCTTGACTAGAATAATTGCTTGTTAAATATAATCAGCTGTGTGAAGTTTGTACCCCGAGTCAGGTACATCTCAGTATATTGAAACAAAAACATATACAGTGTGTTGGTAAACAAAATAATACTTGATTTGTCATTGTCGAGGTTAGGGCTCATTCATTAATGAAGTTTTCTATCAGTAGGCCTACCATTTATCCATAAACATTTCCGTCTGAAATAATCCGTTGGAACAACAAAAAACATTTCTTATTTCGTGAAACTGCATGCAGCGCACGAAGAAGTGTACAAACGGGTATCCCTTTTAGAGGGAAAAGCATTGCATGGGGTTCATTTCCAGCCTTACAAGTGACGCCTTCTGACATTGACCGTGATAGTAAAAGACGACCACTGAAGTAACACTATTATTTAAGGGCATGAAACATTCCTGTTAGATCATGTTTCCACGGGGACAATAGCATTTCAGACGGTTGGGAAGTGCGAACAAACAAGCTTTAAAGTCATAAATATTATTGAGGCTACCGCTGCAAGTACAATCGCACCATATTACTAGACAAGGGAGGTCTGTTCAGAGTCAATTATAGCTCGTAAGTATCTAGTTAATTAGTAAAAAGGTGTAATTAAAAGGTTTACAAACATACCCGACATGACTCCGTTCTTTCCCCGCCATGGCTGTTTAGAGCTGATTGAGATTGACTATATACACACCGTGACCTATCCCCTTCAAGTATCGAAGTTGTTATTTATCGCCTATGTCCGCATCAAACTAATAGTTCAACCGGCTGTTACAAAGGGAAAGTTGAAACTTAGCCAACAACTTCTTTCCCCAGACACCAGTAATAAATTATCCAGGTGAAATTCCTCACATATTGACCAATTTATACGGTTCAAAGATGGTGTTTGTCAAGCTTGTACAGCTTGGTTTGCCATTAACATAACACTCTTCCAAACAAACACATTTTAGAATCCATTTGATACGCATGCCCAGGGGTTTCTAGATATTGAGGTTCCTGTTTAACGCGGAATGTTTAGAGACAGAAGTCAAAAGTTGGGTTTTTTTTCAGTAGAATGATGTGCAAGATGTCGGAACCTTTTCTACAACAGTATCAATCTAGTGGCGGTGGTTGTCTAACGTAAACAGTTGCAACAACAGTGTAGAGGTGACTCAGTCAACAATTATAACACTCGACTCCACACATTCTGTTAACGCTCACCAGCTCCAGTAAGAGTTAAAGTGGAATACTTCAGCCAGGGTTTTTATTTTCACGAATCAGGCTTTCAAGTTCACATGGGATGGGTTTGCGTAAATCTAAGTTGACTGGGTCGTAACTTTTTTTCAGCAGACCCACAATTTCAATATCTCATTCGAGATCGGTTCGATCATTTCGCTTCATTTTTAGGTTTTTGAGATGTGTATAACCTACTCGAAATAATTCTTCGTTGATACTCAGGGTTCTTGGTTGGATTTCAAACTGAACGCTGTAGCGTAAACTATGTTAAGGATTTTGCTGGGGTTTTTTCCTACTTCGTTTAGGGCGATCAGTAAGTAAAATTTTGAACATTTAACTTTTTTATCATGACTCTGCTTGTTTGAGTCGATATACAGTTATTATTGTGCAAGAAAGTTGTTACCTCCTGTGGCTGTACTCATCGGGTGGGGGTCCGAATCCCCGTGACACTTTCGTACTTTAGCAAGATCGACGCCTTGTATGCGGCCTTGGACAAAATTAGATGACCGAAACGACCATTTGAGAATGTATGCTCAGTCACAGGAAAAGAATACTTTCCATGAAAAATGTCGATTGATTTAGAACATCCTTTTTTTCAAATGAAGTGTAGCCTGAACCGAGTTGAGATGATTTATCATTACCCTTTTATTGGTGGGGTGAAATCTGTCAGGAAAATCAATACATCCCATGCTCCAATCACCTTGAAATGTTATTTATGTGTTAAAGAAGCTTGATCGTGCTTAAAAACATATGCGGTGGAACGCCAAGCAAAAATGTCCATGGCAAGAAGGCCAGTTATAACGACTTGTTTTTTTCTTCTTCATGTTTTGTTGGTGTCTTCTTCTTTTCTTTTAAATCCTCTACTTAAAAATAACCGCACGTTTTATCTTTGTTAAAGGTTAACTCTTTCATGAAGGACTTTGTTGATCTGATTGTACGTCTAGTGACACGTCCTCCTCTGTCTAAGTTATTTCGCAACCTTAACTTGGAAATTTACTTCCAAGTTCCGTTTAATTCAAAGTCAATGCTGTTGGTCACGAGCTTTCACATCAAGCACAATTTAAACTGCTGGAAGACCCAGAGTTATACCCTCAAACGAAGTCTTTAATTGGGACACATGTATCTCCGGTCTCCGGTAAGTTTTTCCCGTGGGTGAAAAGGATTTGTTTTGCATTTTTCAACGATTTCTTTGTGTTGTTTACTTATCCAGGTATTGCCTTGGCGCTTATTTGTTTGCTTAATCAATTAATTTTTATAATTTGGTTCATCTACCATTGACAATTGACGGACCGATTTTGTACACAAAAGATGCTGGCAGAGTTTTTTCCTGCACTTTCTAACCAAACCATCTCCTGTCCCATGTTGATTGACGTGCAGCATGGTCCAGCTTAGGATTTATAGGGTGCATCCCACTAAATAAACTCCCATAGTATACAGTGCAAAATTATAAATATTCAAAGATACAAAAACAATAATTAAAAGTCCCACGTACAGCTTTTTTACAGTAAAGGGAAAATTATCCATTGACTCTTGAACTTGTATTCTCTGCCCAATTTAATATGGGGAGTCCCAAGGCCCGGCGAGTTAATCTCCCTCCAAATAAAAACACCCCTACAGCAGTGAAATTTTCCGAACGTCCGATCATCAATCTTGAAAAATGTCCCTGCACCTCTTGGCAAGTAAGTTTTCAGGGCCTATGTCATCCAAAATACCTCAAGTTTGGAAGTCAACAACCCCCAGGTCACAATTGGGCAATTTTTTTAAAAAACTTTCCCCCTTTTAAATGGGCCTAACAAATATTAATGAGACCGACGCTCTGTTTTCTCCCTGGGGTGCACCCATAGGTATAACTATGTCTGTGGCGCTCCCCAACACAGACATATTATAATACCTATAGACGGACAGCAGGGGGCGCTAAACTGAAATTTTGGATTTTCATGAACCATGGGCGGAAGTAAAGGTGCGTCCACTTTGTGTACACGTTTAGGCATAGCCTCGATGTAGTGCTCCCGTTTTCATATATTTTTTCCCGAATTTTCAGGAGATATTGACCCGATGGTTGAATTTAAAATAAACAATGAATTTTAAGAAAACCCTGAAATAAAGAAATTCACGGAAAATTAATTTGCAAAGCAAATAAATTACATTTCTCATTTCCAAACATGGTTTTTGCGCGTATACAGAAGGTAAAATTTAATATATCGCCACTCGCCAACAACTGACGAGCAAAGGCCGATGTGGTGTGAAGCTTGTCGCACTGATTTGACTAAATTACATAAGTTAATAAATAAAACTGCATTCGTACATAAGTTGTTTGAATGACTTTTGCTGATTTTAGGGGGGAGGAAATTGTAAGGAAATTGTAAACAAAATAAATATAGGCCTAGGGCCTACAGGACTTTCACTTTCTAAGCTTTCGTGTCGTTTCCAATGTTTGAACAAAAATTCACATTTTCACCTGAACATTGAGATAACACTTCATGAATATCCCATGGCCGATTACAAAATTGGGCAATGAGGTTCAACCGTTAAAACATCGTTTTTACATAACTTTCGGGAAATAATCCAAGGCTCAACTAACACAAACTTCGGCCGGCCTTGCACGCCTTCGGCACGTCTTGAGTACGCTCGCGTATGCACACTATAAACAACCGTGAAATCAGTAGTACGGTACGTTGTCAATCTATGGGCGGTACGCGTCATCAGAGCACCGCCGCGCCGCGCACAAGGCCGGAAAGTGTGTGACAAACGTCTTTTGAGATACCGAACGATAATTCCTTCTACTTTTATCGTTTTGCAAACATGGAAAATGTTTTACACAAGAAAGCGGAGAAACAGCAAACAATGAACGTGAGAAAAGGTATCTAGTTACTGACTTAACACTGTTTCCTAGACTGTTAATATTCGATTTCACTAAAGTTGGACGTTCTCAAATCCATCGCAAGCCCGTCGCAAGCCCGTCGCAAGTCGTGCGATTTCGCGATTGATTTTTGCGAGCGCTCTCAAGTAGACGCAAAAACTCAAATCCATCGTGAGACTCAAAATTACGTTGCATCTGCTGTACGTGAATAACGCTCGTGCTCTGCAAAGAAAACGTATTTTCCGTGACAGAACAAACCCATTGGATACTTACAATGATAAGCGAATGCAGTATTATCGGTTCACTAGGAATGGTATAATGCGAGTAATTGACATCTTGGAGCCACATTTGCAGCCAGTAACAAACCGAAGCCACGCCATCCCGGCAAATATTCAAGTGTTTGTAGTTGTACGCTTTTATGCAACGGGGTGTTTTTACTCTACCACATCCGCGCATCATGGTATATCGGACGCCAGCGTGTGCAGGATAACCACAAGGTGACTAATATCTTGGTTGGTAGGAGAGGTGACTATTATCCCTTTGAGTACCGCCGTGCCAGATGTGCTCAAAAAAAGCATTTCACTTAGTGACCACCGAGTCCTTATGGCACCTGACTATTTCCTCTCTCGTTTACCACGGACTGGCACACGCACCAACAGTAATTCATCAAAATGTAAATTGCGCCCTCAATCCCATCCGCGTGCGTGCTGCATCACCCCGGCAACTTTAAAACACCTGCCCGCGTCCAATCCTTGACAATTGCAGCAAGCATCCACCACGCATTCTTCAGTCCTAGATTCTGACATGGCCGATGGAAATGATAAAATTTTGTATGAAATCTTTGCTGATAGCGGCTCGGACATGTCCTCTGACGAAGATTCACCACTTGATATGTCGGAAGAAGACAGTGACGATGAGCCCATCGCCCGGACATCGACACCATCCGGTTCATCCAAGCCCAAGAAGCCAAATTTCCGGTGTGGATGGCGTGAAGCCAAGTCTTACACCCGGCGACCGCCTGTGCAATTTACAGCAAACACCGGGGCTACAGAAGACTTCAGTTCGTTCTCCCCCATACAAATCTTCAAACTGTACTTTTGTGAAGCAGTGTGGCAGATGATGGTAGATGAGACCAATCGTTATGCTGATCAAACTTTGGGTGCGGGTGCAGAAAATCAGCGTGCTTGGAGACCAACTAATGTACATGAAATGATGGCATTCGTGGCCCTACTTCTTTGCATGGGAATCAACAAAAGGCCTTGTTACTCCATGCATTGGTCCAGGTCTGAACTTCTACGAAGTCCCCTGTACTCAGCAACCATGGCTCGTAACCGATTTACTGCAATCCTTCGATTTTTCCACCTCGCCAATAACAGAGATGTGGAGGACGACTCTCCCCGTGACAAACTTTCAAAATTACGCCCACTGTTAAACATTGTACTTCCATCATTCCTCCGGCCTGTACCAGCCTGGACGAAACCTTTCACCGGACGAGACCATGGTAAAGTTCAAAGGACGACTCAGCTTCAAGCAGTACAAGCCACGAAAGGCCGCCAAATGGGGATTGAAATGTTTTTCATTGAACGAATCAGACACAGGGTACACATGTGCCTGGGAGTTGTTCACAGGATCGCAGCCCAGGTCCCCACAAGGACAGTCCTCTGTAAGTTATCCTGAGACCCTGCCTGAGACACACCATCCATCCGATCTTAGGGCACCAGGCAAGGTAGTCTTGAACCTTTTGCAGGGACTTGTAAATAAAGGACATTGCATCTACATGGACAATTGGTTTAGTAGCCCGGCTCTGTTCTCCAAGTTGTCTGAGCTAGGATTCGGAGCTTGTGGAACTGTGCGCTATACCACCCTAGGGATACCTGATGTTGCAAACCCCAAAAAGTTCCCCATGAAAAGCGGAGCAGATCCCCAATTTTATCAGAAAGCAGGCCAACTATGCGTTATGTGGCAGGACACAAAACGTGTCACTGAAAACCTGCAACCAGTTCTGTCCGTAAAAATGGGGGAGGTTATTTTTAGTTTTGAACTTCAGAAACCCTGATAAAATATTTAGCTTTCCACCAAGTATCCACTATAAACAAATAAAAAGGATGAACCAAAATGTTATGTATTATTTGTTTGCAAACAAAATGTCTATAAGTATAGAAAGAGGTAGCCTTCAGATTTTTTACAATGTTACGTCTGTAATTCAGTAATTGCTATGTATTATATTTGTTTAAAAAATGTCTTTAACGTTTATTAAGTATTTGTTTGGTGTTATAATTTAAATTGGGCAAAGGAAGTGTTTAGATCTGGATGGCCCTGTGAATGTATGTATACCTTGTCAGTCTTAGTTACATATTTCCATGCACTGTAGTAGTTATGGTGGGTTGCATAAAAGTTTACGGACAGTCCGTCTTGATGACCTAAATAGTTACGAACTCGTAGCCACCGCTGAGTTTTGTCTAGTTTCACAGACATGTGATAATGTGGCCCACCGTCGGCATGAAATTCTAGAGAACACGGCCATTGAAGTACCCGCGCGGTACCACTTGTTTATTAAGTATTTGTTTGGTGTTATAATTTGAATTGAGCGACGTTAATAAAATAATTGAGAAACTTATTTTGTGCATGGAGTTTATTATTATTTGATGACATTTTTACTCAAGCAGACTATAAGTAGGCTTTACTTAATATTCTTTCCAATACAATAATTAAGCCATTATATTACCATAAGAATTATTTTCTGGGGGCGACCTTGCTAGGGGGCGACATTGGCTGGGGGCGACATTGTCAGGGGCGACTTTGTAACAACTCGTGGCGAGCCGGTTAGGGGGCGACTTTGTTGGTGGCGAGCTTGATAGGTGGCGAGATGACCAGCCTCCCATATTGTGCATAATCAAACTTATCTTGTTTATTTTAGGCAATATTGAATGTTGAATTCTATGAGCGCCAACCCAAGTTTCCAACATTGAGGCGGATGGGGGTGGGGGGAGGATGGTGCTTTAAAAGAAAAACAAATGCACTTTTACATATTGGTTCATGATAGGTGTCAATTGAGGCGGGGGGATGGTGCTTTGAAAGGAAATTATTAAAACCTTCTGTTTATTTTAGATTTCAGAAACCAATTTTCCGAGGTAAATAATTTTCATGCAGATTGGTATGAACAGCAACTTTAGAAATGTTAAGCTTTCACATTGAAACTACTCAATTTGGTATTTATTCGTCATAATACCAAACCTCAAATATATGTTTCAGGCAATTAATTAGTCAAAGGCAATATGCCAAAGGAAACAGTCATTTCATAATATACTTAATCGTCAACATTGGTTGCTTGTACAAGTTGCATTCTGTGAGTAGGACCTAGGCTAACCCCAATCTGCCTTGTGAGGGCGCTGTAACCTAAAACTTTACAAAATACTCTTGGTAACCAAGTAGTCATGTCGATGAAATTTCTCTGATCACCATTGCATTAGTTGCAAGTATCTGTTGGTATATACTGAAAGGGTTATAATGGCCTGCACCGCAGCGGATGTTGCAAAGACCCAGTGGGGGTTTTACGACCTAGGTTCCCAGGGATAGTTGGTGCCTTGGACTGCACCCACGTTCCCCTCGACGCCTGCCCACTTGGACAGAACATGGAGGAAGGCCTCCATGGACAGAACGAGTTCATTTATGTGAATAGAAAGGGTGTCCACAGCATCAACGTCCAGCTCATATGTGACACCAACTACCACATCCTGGACAGAACGAGTTCATTTATGTGAATAGAAAGGGTGTCCACAGCATCAACGTCCAGCTCATATGTGACACCAACTACCACATCCTGAACGTTGTGGCAAACTGGCCTGGATCCGTGCACGATAGCCGCATACTAACCCGAAGCGAAATTGCCCAGATGTTTCCAAGAGGAGATGTTCAGGGCATCTTAACTCCGGCTACCCGCAATTGGAATGGCTCATGACCCACTTCCAGCAACCAGTAACTGCAAGTGAATAGAATATAATATAATAATATAGGAGTAGGTCCTATATAAGATATTATGGGATTTGTAGGCCTATTGTTATTCAACGTCATGTCTTACGTCACTTTTACATACAATCTATGCTCTAGTAATAATCATCACAGCAACACATAATCCCCTATATTATTTTATATGTCCAGACTCCAGAGGAGGAGCATTTTGTAACGTTATTTATGAGCAATGTAGCCCGTGTTTCAACAATATTTTGCCCAAGACATCACCTAGAAAGGCCTTGAGGGACCGTTTAGTTGATCAACACGTCCTTAAATCATAACGTGAGAATAAAAAACAATCAAAATGCCGTTTGGAAAAATAATAGGCTTAGGTTCAAATCCGTGAATGGGGTTACTTTATACATGGAATGTTGATAAGGCCTAGATATGGATAGACCTACGTTTTAATTGCAGCAGACTATTGTTAAGTCTATCTTGATAAAAGCAGTCTGAAGGTAGTTTTCCCCTAAAAAAGACTAACAGTTTGTTATAATTTTACTCCCTGAAATGTCTAATTTGCAGTGCTCATCGACATGGCAGAGTCGTTATCGAGCAGACAAATGGCCAGGTGAAAATGAAATTCCCGTGTCTGCGGAAGGGGATACGTGTGGCACCCGACAAAGCCTGCAAGGTCATCGTTGCATGTGCCGTTATGTTCAACATCGCCAAGAACCTAAACGAGCCGTATCTGGGACGACAGAGGCAACTTGAGATAATTGACATTGCAGACAACGACGACCAAGGACAAGACGTACACCTATTGAAACGCCGCAAGAGCTCGCAATACTTTCTTTTAGTATTTATTTTTAACTACTGAAATTGTTATCCATGTATATCGGTCCTTTCTATGGTATTGTGACCCATCTATTATTCTTGAGTCGTAGATACAGAGGCTACGGCAGTTGTTACCTTTCTTTAGAATGACCTTTTATTCCCGTAAGAGACAAAGACACGTGTGGTGAGGTCTTCGTTTGAATTCAGTATGGGGTGACGGAAGCGCGCGAAATAATATAATTTTGTTAGAAGAGGGCGCTTCTCTTTAATACATGAATATTATATACATGTTAAAGGCACTGTGGGTGCTGTATGAAATAAATAAATACATAAATAAATGTTTTTCTTCTGGTCCTTGATCGTTTGACATTTTACAAAATTATTTGTTTGAACGATTAACTAAATCATTCAAAAGAACTAGCTAAACCCCTTTACGATTTAGTTAGTCATTCGAACGCTTTATTAAAAACTCGATTGAACGAATAAGCTCTGTGAAACATTTACTAAATTGCTCAAACCAATTGCGGAATCTATCGAACGAATTCGCTAGATGGAATAGCAACATTAAACAGGTTCATTTTTAACTACAAATTTTCATTTTTACTTTTAGGGTATTTTTAAGCAACTTTTCTTGATTTTTTTTTTAAATGTTTAAATTATGCTGTTTTTGTTCATAAAATATTTTTGGGAGAACATAAGAATCGGGTGCACAAACCCAGCCGAATAGAAGAGGAGGTAGATTTTTCTATCTCTTGTTGCTCAAACCCAGCCGAAAAGTGGAAGGAATGGATTTATTTATCCTTTGCTGCTCAAACCAAGCGAAAAAAAAGGAGGGGGTAGATTGTGTTATACCTTGAAATTCAAACATGAAAAAAATGCGCTATATTGCCTACGAAATAGGGGAGTTTATCCATTAATTTTGAAATGCTAGCCTAAAAATATTAGATTGATTCGTAAAATCTAGAGCATGTTTTTCACAATTTGGAGGATAATGGGAAAATAAAAATTTGTTGTTTTAAAATCCTGTTTTGATAGCAATTTTCGGACTATAATGACAATTTTAAGCTGTAAATAAGCCAAAAAAAGGAACCCCAATATACATATATTGTTAAATGGATATCACTTAAGTATTAGGTTTTTCGCTAGATTTGCCAAGGTCATGTCCACCAGCGAAATGTTTCTGGGACCATACAAAGAAGACGTAGAATAATGTGCTGTCGTCGTGTCATCACTTACCCATGGACCACTCTCCAATGTTCCCTATAGGCATGGACAGATTATTAACCAGCCCATTTTGAATTAATGGCATTTGGTCGATGCATAGGCTGCCGAGAATCGTGAATTGAAACAGTGATTTTAGAGTGATTTTAAGAGTGTAACTGTCCACATTATTATGTCTTAAGTTGTACCTTGGGAATTGTTTCGCAGACCCCATTTTGGCATCACTCCATCCACAACCTCGTCCGGCATGCAGTCTAGCACAAGCTCATGCAAAGGGTTTGCATGTGGCTATGTGGTCATCCACCTTAATACAATATTGATAGACATACATCAATTATTGAATGTCAAAATTATAACTATTTAAGACAATTTTCAGCATAGGACCTAGGCCCGGCACCTGACAACAAAATGCATATAGCTAGGAAATAGCAATACCGTCTAATATTTGATTATTTTCTTGCCTCTGTTGTCTGAATTACTCATTAGCGGACAACTTTGAAGACAATTAATGCTGTTTAATAGTGTTACATAAACGCCAATTTATTTTAACTACTGGTTAATTCAAAATGCGATTTAAACCTCAACGGCAAGGGGGTTTCTCGGGGACTTGAGCCCCGAAAAGGGAAGAAATGAGAGAGAGGAGGGGGCGGGGAGAAAATTTGCAAATGCTTTTTTCAAAGTAAATTTTTAAGACAAAATCATGGGTGTGCTGTTGCACCACGCAAAGCAAAATAATTGCACTTGATGCTCTCGTTTGATTTTCTCAATGTTGGTGCGGCCACTTTAAAGTCAGTGTGTACATTTTTGTACACACCTGTATTATAATGTATGCAGACTAATAACTTAATTTGTTTTTAAATGTTGTGATCTCTTAGCAAAAGAAAAATTGCTTTATAAATGTGCCTGTAGGCCTCTTGCTTTGAAAATATAAACTAAGTCAACCAAATAATATAATTGTTACCACATACCCGTAACTCTCTTTCCATAGACCTTTGCTCCGTAACACAAATCGTGCCACTTTTTGCGGGTTGTCTGCCAATCCCGGACCATTCCTCCGGCAGCTCGTATGTTCTGTTGCGGCTTGCCAAGATTTTCGTTTAGTGGATGGACTCGATGCCTGCACCCCGACCAGAACCAAACAGGGCTGCCCGATTGTCTCTACAAAACAAGGCCAGAGCCTTGCTTTCGAATTCCTGCCATCGAGGTGTTTTCTGAGACAATGTAGATAGATAAGTAAAATAAAATGCAAGCCCAAAACAACGATTGACTAAAAGTCTTTGGTTGGGCAGTGGGCACCAACAAAGTCCTATTATTTCCCGTTTTCTTGTCACTAACCCCTGGTAGGGAAACACCAATCTACGCTGATTGGCTCACCAAAAGTTACTGCTTTGCTCACACGCTTTTCAAAAACTTAGTACGCGCTTGAAAAATGCACGTATTTCGACGCAATGCATTTCAAATGAATCACGTTTTTATTATGGTCTCCTTAAACTGCATTAGACGTATCACGAGATCGAAAAAGAACTGAAAGTGGCCAGTTGCTCTGTGTCTTGATGCGACTTTTGACAGCGCGCTTTGCGTAGACTCTAACACAGAATGGATCAACCACAGGACTAATTAAAATATCCAATTTTTTTGGATATTTCAAAGTCACACTTCCAGGGGTTACAATCAAGCAAGGCATTCTGGGAAAGAAAAAATGGCGCGGCGAGATCGTACACCACTGGGAACGAGGTTGCTCTCTTATAGTTTTAGATTGAAATTCACTTCAATCGATTGAAACTAGTGACAACTTCAGATGATTTTGTCCCTAGTTTCAATCAATTAGATCGAATTTCATTCTAAAACTTAAAGAGAGTGGTTGCTCTGTGACTTGATGCGTCTTTTGACAGCGCGCTATGCGTAGGCTGTCACATAGAATGGATCAACCACAGGAATAATTAAAATATCCAATATGTGGATACTTTAAAGACACACTTCCAGGGGGCATTTTTTTTACACCGCAGCGAGGGGTTTTGTACTGTTATACTGCCAATTCCTGTCTTGAGATGAGACTACAAACATTTATGCCTATAAAGGTTTAGGTGTAGGGTTAGCGTCAGGGTTAGGGTTAGGGTTAGGGTTAGGGTCAGGGTTAGGGTCAGGGTTAGGGTTAGGGTTAGGGTTAGGGTTAGGGTTAGGGTTAGGGTTAGGGTTTAGGGTTAGACCTAGTCTCCTATCTCAAGACGGAATTGACAGTGTTACAGTACAAAACCCCTCGCTGCGGTGTAAAAAAAATATACGCTTCCAGGGGTTACAATCGAGCAAGGCATTCTGGGAAAGAAAAACAAAATGACGCGGCAAGATCGTTCACCACTGGGAACGAGGTGGCGCTGTCTGTGTCTGTGGGTGCACCCCATAGGGTGCGTTCGATTAGCTTACACGTGTATAGTAAACCTTACACGAGAGCGTTCGATTAGCCATCACGTCTGCCCGGTGTCAGCCACCACAGCCCTAGCTCGCGAGCGGGTCTCTGGTGGATGCCCGGGTGTAATGACCAAACTACTTTTGATAGCGCCCTCTTTTGAATCATCCTCCTTCATCCAGCCAATGTTAATTTTTCCCGTATGGGGACAGAATCGCCGGGGGCCGGATTTGTTTTCCTACGAACTTTTTGTCCCCACACGGGAAATTAACATGGGCTGGAGGAGGATGATTCAAAAGAGGGCGCTATCAAAAGAAGTTTGTGCACAGTTCGCCGTATGGGTAGTCTTGACCCAAGTCGAACTTTCGTCGAGTCCTTCGTCGTCTGATTAATCCACTGCATGCACTTTAACTCAGAATCGCAGCTTTATTTCACCACTTTGTTGTGCGCCCTCACTCGCCAGGAAAGTGCCAATCAACTGTATTCGAAAGTCCGACTTGATGAATCTGCCAGGAGGCACCCCCCTGCGTGATATGTAGTTATTCATTATGCATATGCAACAGTTTAAATAAGCAACACACGCGTCCGCTGCTGACCAATGAAATCAGTTCAATTTATGAGGGCTCCCTCAAGTAGGTGTTCACAATAACTCCAAGGCGTTACATTCAGGTTAATATGTCTGTGATGTGAAGAATCGATATTGAAAGAAAATATGAATACAAGCCAGACTCTTTGAGATAGATTTCCCTTTGTTGACGAATTTCCGTTTTATGTTTAGGCCTATATATTTTTTAAGAAGGGTTCTGTGCAGGTGGAACAATGGACTGTTCTTACTGCACAATGAACCGTTAAACCACAAACATTACGTGATTTTAAACTTTGAATAAGTTGCCAATTATGGGAAGAAAAATTATGAAACAATATTCTTCAACAAGCTAAACTCTTGATAAATACATTCCCAAGTTTTGAAGAATTTCCGTTTATATTTTGATATTTTTAAGACATGTGAGGGTGTGACAATGACGTTGCCCCGGTCTGCATGCTTCTCCAATCCCCTCGGACTCCCGACCCTTCCGGTCCCGCTGCCAGTTCGTGGGGGCTGGAGCTCCGCAGAGCTGTAGCTCCGTAGAGCCCCACGAGATTCACACGGCGTCAATGCAAAACCGATCCGTTGAGCCCCTAACGGTCGTCATATCTTATGATTTTAACAACTGAACAATACCCCACTTAAATATTGATATACTGGCGGAAAGACAGAATCTAAAGACCTTGTTCATGGTACACGATGAGCCCCTAACGTTTGAGAACCAAAGCATCCACCATCCATTCATGACCACTCTAAGCAACCATTAAATGCACATCGTACCTTCACCAATAGTCGCCATTTTTCAAAACAAAGTTGTACGGCAGAGTTTCCAAGGAAGTCTTGAATATTCATCAATTTTTCAGGTTAAAGTGTACATAACAGTAATGTATTCTGAATTCTGAAATCTCATTGGCTGCTACCCAAATCGGTAGATGAGCTCCATTGGCCGTGTACAAACTTCTGGCGGATTCACCAAGTCGGGTGTCGCGATCCAAAATTCACTGGATTGGCAAATAAATGACACTAGAGGGCGCGCGTTACAACACTCATACACAGCTCTGCACTCATAGATTACTGACTCGATTAGCACGAGACCCGACTTGAACCAAGTCTATAGATGTAGCCGTAAACGTCGCTATGTAGCTGCAGACGTAGCCGTAGACGTAGTCGTAGATGTAGCCGTAGGCGTAGTCGTAGATGTAGCCGTAGACGTAGTCGTAGATGTAGCCGTAGACGTAGTCGTAGATGTAGCCGTAGACGTAGTCGTAGATGTAGCCGTAGACGTAGTCGCAGATGTATAGCCGTAGACGTATCCGTATAGATGTTGCCGTCTACTGAGCATGTAGATGTAGCCGTTGACTTCGTAGATGTAGCCGTAGACGTAGTCGTAGATGATAGCCGTAGACGTCGTAGATGTAAACGTAGTCCTAGATGTAGCCGTAGACGTAGTCGTAGATGTAGCTGTAGCCGCAAATTCGGACACAGCCTTGTGAAATAGGCAGCTCGTGCAGCTCCATCCAGCTTAAAACACTAGATTACTTTGTTTTTATTCGCGATCAATAGATGAGGGACATCACGAGCTACATTGACCCCCAAAGTGTTGATGAAATAATGAGTGAACAAGCCAACCATGAACAAAAGGCAAATTAATCTTCAAATCAACCAACCCCTACATACGGAATGGTTTCTACCGTTTATTATCTTTTACCATATGGTGTAAAACTGCAAGATTAAATATTAACTATAATCACACAACAGCCACGTGTGCGTTCGCTCTTAGGTCACATTTAGCAGTCTTTTATTTGAAGAAAAAAACCCAAATATTTTTTCAAAAGCACATCAGTTTTTAGCTACCCAGCAGAATGACTCTCATAAAAACACCTGTATTTTATTCTGATTTGTTGAACATTTTTCTTTTGAGTATAATTTTGAAGTGTGTGGTTTGTAGTTGGATTGAGCCATCCAGACGCGCATATGTTGACCCTATAGATCGGGACCAGCCCTGGATTAGCTTCCAGCTGACCTTCATCCTGGAGAGAGGGACGGAGCAATGCTTCTTCCAGAGGGTCAAGACGGGATTCAAGTTCCAACTTCATTACCATGTAAGTAATTAATCAACATAATTGAGACAATATTGTTTCAGAAAAAACATTGTCGGGTTAACACGAAGGCAATTCATTAGACACATGTTTTGCGAGGTGATAGCGATTATGCGCACTGCTACATAAAGGCATCGTACACGTTTGGTAATTGTCAAAGACCAGTGTTCTCATTTGGTGTATCCCAACATATTCATAAAATAACAAGCCTGTGAAAATTTTGGCTCATTTGGTCATCGAAGTTGCAAGAAAATGATGAAAGAAAAAACACCCTTGTTGTACAAATTTGTGTGCTTTCAGATAGGAATAAAAACTTATTGCAAGAAGTTTTTATTATTTTAGTGAGAAATTACCTCTTTCTCAAAAACTACGTTATTTCAGAGGGAGTCGTTTCTCACAAAGTTTTATACTATCAACAGCTCTCTGTTGCTCGTTACCATGTCAGTTTTTATCATGCTAATATATATTTTGAGTAATTACCAAACGTGTACGATGCCTTTAAAAGCAAAACGTGAACATAATTGGTTTCCCCAAAAGTTTGCTTGAATGAGTAATCTTCATAAACGATGGACTGAACTCGTTTAGCAATTTGGCAATAACCCTGTGCTGCTTCAGGCAGTGCTGATTGAATAAATATTTCAACAAAAGCTTGGCAAAATGTTGAGCATTGTAACAACAAATAAAAAGAGGTTTTCATGTAAGTTGACGTTTAACATTCACTCTAATGTGTGTAATGGTGACAGAGGGTTGGCAATACACAACGATGTATCACATTCTGTTTCCATTTGAATTGATGTATTTTTATCATATTATTTCTTGAACATAAAATGTCAACTAGAGTTTGATTAATAGCCACCATACAACAAACTTATGAAAATTTCATAAAATCAAGGGAAAACAATGCCAAACAGTTTTTTGTTTGTCGGGATTTTGTGAATTATTTCGATATTTGAAATAACCAACAGTTTTCTTGGAACCTTCAATTGTTATTTTCTTGCCTTTAGTTTTAAAGTAGGCCTATTTCAGACGGGAATATTTATCTCCAGGATTGGTACTGGTAACTTTAAAATAAAAAAGTTTCTACTTCAATCGAGACTCTGACATAACAACATTTACATGACAAAAACCTGTTCCTTTCCAAAGCGGATAAACGACGTTCGTTCTATAATGGAAACATCGGTAGTTCCTGATGGGAGTGTTTACGATCATCACATAATGTGGTGCGTAGTACACCTCGTATAGTACATTCATGTTGAGTGGACTGGCGTATAAATCTCAACCCAAGTGAGCCCCAGGCCACTAGGTCTAAATATAGGTTTCTTGTAATTACGTGGATAGAATCAATAACACGAGAAAATACTTTCACAAGTTGTATTTTACTTGCAGGCAAGTAGCAGGGACGTTGAGCACAATATGCGAGTCTTGATTAAGAGCGATAGTGGCGAACGACTTTACACGTCTTATAACAACCTTGAAGATGAGTTCGAGAAAGAAGTCGAAAAAGACGGTATTAACTCTTTATTAAAACACATCACCCCTATCCAATCTTCAATCTTTTATCGTGTCTTGTACGATTCATCTCTTTATATGGACTCCATTTATACCATTTAAAAATGAAAAATCCTCTAATTTAAGAAACTAGTGTTAAATAATATTAACCTTTTTAATAAACAAGTAAGGTCAGAATATAGGGCAATGATGCTATTTGTTACTTATTTGATTTATTAACCCCCCCCCCCCCATTTTGTTCGTTTTGTAAATACATTTTGTTACAGAATTTGTCACTTGTTTTTCTTGATGTTAAAGGCAGTGGACACTATTGGTAATTACTCAAAATATTTATTAGCATAAAACCTAACTTGGTAACAAGTATTGGGGAGAGGTTGATAGTATAACACATTGTGAGAAACGGCTCCCTCTGAAGTGGAGTAGTTTTCGAGAAAGAAGTAGTTTTCCACGAATTTGATTTCGAGACCTCAAAATTAGATGAGGTCTCGAAATCAACTTGCATCTGAAAGCACAGAACTCCGTGTTCTATCGTTGTTATCTCGCAACCTCGATGACCAATTGAGCTCAAGTTTTCACAGGCTTGTTATTTTACGCATATGTTGAGATACACCAAGTGAGAAGACTGGTCTTTGACAATTACCAATAGTGTCCACTGTCTTTAAGCCTACTTTCACTAAAAGTTTACTTATTGATTTGTCTTATACCGAAACTTGTCCATGTCCATGTCTGTTACATTTTACATTTTAGAAATCTACAATTTGTGCTTTGGAAACTTCATTTCCCGATACCATCCTAAGAAGGTTTCCATGACGATTGATATGTTCGAGGAAAACACTTTACAAAAGTATTTCCAGCTCAAAGAAGAAACGGAGAACAACTTGGCAAATGCATCAGTAAGTAGCATAATATACAGGCCTAGAGATTGGTTACAAGACACCTGTCATTTTTAATTCCTTTTGCGTGTTCTCGCCTCCCGCGTGAGCGCAGAACCTGTGTGACGTCTGATGGTTGGTGAACACACCTGCTCAAAGTATTAGCGCTATACTTTTGAAGCGTTTTTAACTTTTTGTTGTTTTCTCTGATGTTGGTTTATTGTAATAATACGTTCATCACCCTTTGTGGACGTTGTATCTGTTGTTTTAGGGCCTATTTTTTTTTTTGGGGGGGGGGGGGTTGCGTGACATTTTAGTGATTATTTTTACAACCATCTAAAACGTATTTCGAGTGAACGGAAAAACTATTTCGAGGGAACGAAATATTTTGAAGGAACGAAAGAATATTATTTTATTTTATTATTTTATTTATTTTATTGTAAATGTTCCCTTGTCCCTTTTGGGGCTCCGTAATAGAGGCTATGTATGGTTCGTAGTAATAATGAAGTACTGGATTGTTAATAACAAAAAGAATAGTAGCATTAAAAGAATCCAAATAATGAATAATTATACAAAACTAAAGTTAACTTGTTTCATTCGTAATGCTGATATAAATTTTATACTCATTCAAATTCTCCAGGGAATTATTTCTATCTAACTGTCAAAGTCGAGAAAATATCATGGTTTCCTATAAGACCTTCGACTGCACCAATAACAAATAATGCTTGAAGTTCATGCACAAAATTAAAAGAATAAACTGGTTTTGGGTGGTGTCTTTTTTACTCAAACGCATTCACTTAAATATTTATTTTCAAAGGTTGGTTGTATGGTGTGTTTATTGAAAACGGAAATGAATGATTTAATCCTAAAGACCAAAATATATAATGCCGCCTGAATATATACAAATGAACAAACTTAATATCTGTGTTCCCTCCCCTCACTTTTCAAAATTTCTGTTCAAGTCAGTTAGGCCTAAAGTTTTTGTATTGTGTTTAAATTTAGTTCTTTTCGTGATGTTATTTACAGTCCTTTCCTATCCATTTATTAATAACTTGCCTTTATTCTGTCCCACAATAGTCAGTATAACGATTGTTTATACATTTTTTCCATGTCATCATCAGGATTCGATCCACAGAACATGGCGGCACATGTTCCGAGTCTCAAGACAACAGTATATGTTACGGTTCAGTACTGAGGTCGACACGATGCTACAAGCTAGCAATGCTGATTATATATTATACTGGTCAATTGCCCAGGCCGTTATTATAGTCTTGGCTGGTTTCATTCAAGTGTGGACACTCAGGGGTTTCTTTAATGTGAAGTCTCTAACTCCAACACAGAAACCAAGATGTTAGGTAACTATCATTTCTTCTGAACAGTCTCTTACTCAGTTTCCTTTTCACAAGTAAAAGTCGAAATCAGTCTTTTTTACTCCAAACAAAAACAAATTTATCCTAAAGACGATCAGAGAGAACTGATAAAATGGCCGAATTGTTTTATCACCGGTTGTTTTCAGAGCCACCATATAACCCATAAAAGAGATTTATGAACAGGGTTTTACCGCAAACTAATACTTTTCCACCATGCAAAGTTTCAAATCGTACCTAAATTAAAGCACATTTTGTTCTTGTTTTCCCTTTTTTCCCTTCTTATCTGTACAAAGGTTGTTGTGGTCCTGCCATGTCACTTTTGCACCTCACACTGTACGACACTTCTCGACAGGCATGTCCCCCGTGTTTGGAAGAAGATACTTCTATGGAAACATGTTACCCGAACATAACCATATTGTCACTGTTAACGAGAAGGCGGGGTGGGGTGGGGCTCATAATTTGTATTAGCATCACTTTATTATTTATTACTATGGTTCACCAAAAGGTTCATGTTTCGTTTTATCAATTGATTCTCCGAGTAATCAAATTCTCATTTCACGCCCGTGTTTGTTGTGGTGTTTTTTGGATGTTTGTTTGTTTGTTTGTTTGTTTGTTTGTTTTTCTTCTTTCTTTCTTTATTTCTTTCTTTTTTTCTCCCGCTTTTTCCCCCCCTCTTATATATTATATATATATATTTTTTCAAACGGGCAACACAATGTGCCGTATGTTCATGCTCTTAAAGAGCAAGGGGAAAGTCAAATTCAATTTTGTGATGTACTCATTTTCCAATAGGTAAAGTCCTCATATGAGTGGGGTAAAAAGTCTCTACACGTATAAGATGGTGTAAATTGTCATTGCATTCGATAACCTTCCGGGGCAAAATGCGTCATCATCTAAAACATCCGAAGACATCATTCTGAGAAAAATGGGTCTGTACATTTTTGTACGGGGATGTTTTGGTTCATTCCTGACTTTCAATACTATTTAATCAAAACGGCATTGGATTTGACATTTTGACTGACGAAATATTCCTCCTTGGAATGTAAAGACCCATTAGTGTTTGAAATCCATGACGTAGTTTTCAAAAACATCCCCGTACATAAAATGCACAGACCCATTTTCTCAGAATGATGTAATTGGATGTTTTGGATGTTGTTTTGCTCTGGGAGGATATACTATATCGAATGCAATGGCAAATTAGACCATTTTAACGTGGAGTTAGAGATCTGTAACTTGTCCCCACTCACATGAGGACTTTATATATTGGAGAATGAGTATATCACACACAAACAATTTGATATTTCCCGTTCCTCTTTAAAATAGATCTTTCTTCAGCTGCAGCCACCTGTGTAATATCACCCGTGGTTTATACGGAAGCTAACATTGGACAACAACAAAACGGTCCTGACTGCAGTTTTCCATGCAAGTCTAATGGCTGCCTTGATTTAAAAAAAATAAAAAATAAAACCGGTGGCACAACATAATTATTATTTAAATGGTATGGTTAGACTTTATCAAAACAGTTATCGAACAAATACATTATTGCTCGACAGAGCTCAAAGTCCAACCTAAATTATATCTTATCTCTAAGCATTTCATATTAATATTTTATATTTATTTTGAACTTTGCGCTAAAATTATTAAGAATTTAAAGATGTTTGCCTTTCTATAGGAGGGGGAGGGGTAGGGTTCCCTTCCATTGTTTTTTTTTTCAAAGAGGTACACAGAGCCAATATAACAATCAATGATCTTGTAATTTTATTACCTAATCGCCACAGAGTACATTACATTTCTGCTACGAATAAAGCAGCATTTTGATAATTGTGAGAGAAGACACTTGTATGGATTGTTAACATGAATGACTATTCAATCGTTTCAGAAAGTTCTTACTTATTTGTATGCACTGTACATTAAGGAAGAATTGAAGAATGTGTTGCATACAAGTTTTAGGACTGGAAAGTTGAGACCCACGTAAATGTTTGTTTCATTTACACTAACAGAACCAACCTATATTCATCAGACTCCTTCATCACATTATGCTCCATATGACAACGGAGCTAAAAATGGAAACAGTTTATGTCTTGTTCATGTGACCTTTGTGCAGTACGTTGCATGATTTATAGTTAATCAAAGGACTTTGTACAGTCATCCATTTCTAGTTATTCCTTTCCCCATGCCAGAGGCTAAATAAGGTATCTGCATGTAGCCCTCAAGATTGGGATACACCACCAGGTGATGAAGTTTTGAAGAAAAAAAAAGTATGGATTTTTTAAACTAAGGTCATGTCAATGCAGTGACTGCTCTTTATTTTGACAACCCTATGTTCCGACAACCCTCTGTTCCGACAACCGTTATGTTCCTAAAACCCCTCGTGGTTTACCTGCTAAAGTTAGGGTTGGTTAGGATTACACTTTGGGTGTCGGAACATGGGGTGTCAGAACATACAGTACATGTAACCGTAAATGCAATGATACTTCATGCAGAATTAACATTGCCGACCACCTACAGCTACAATTTGACATTAATTGCATTCCTACAAAGAAATGTTTTGGCAGTTTCAAGCAGTACTTCGACTGTAGAAACTACTTGGGCCACACTTTTTGATGACAAAAGTGTTTCAATTGATGAAGTCCATAGAAAAATAAACGTTAATTATGAGTAATAAGCTGATGTTTAGGTTGTGAAGCAATGCAACCAATGAACTACACTGTATGTGGGTCTTTCTTTAAATAAGGGGGCCAAAGCGTGATATGGTGTAATATCTCAAAAGATAATGTACTTTCTATATTCTTTGCATGTTTAAGTGGTGGGGATAGCTCATACGTTTAATGTATAACTTCAATTTCGCAAATCAGATTTTTTGTTTTCATATACGATCCAAAACTATCCATCACACTGTAACAGAGACACCGGTGTCTCAGTTTCCTGTTACAGTGTGAAACTTGTGACTTGTTTTACCATAAATTAGTAGGTTTTCATTGAAAATTTAAATTTCAAAGGTTAATATGTAAACATCATTGGTATACTGTAATTCAGCTATTTTCAATGAAAACCTTCAAACATAGGCCAAGAAGTAAAAGCCGAAAGTTTCACGCGTAACCGAGACACTGGTGTCTTTGTTACACTGTGACTCAAAAAGTCTTCTCTCCCTTATTATGCATCATAAATGTCTGAATCTAGCAGTAACAGGTATGTAGCATGTTTTACTATGCACTGAACGTGATTCACCTGAATAACCTAATTGCAGTGCCATAAACATTAACCAAATAAATTAACCAAAAGACTTGTCTTCATTATTCTGTTCAGAAAACATTACAATCCTTATATACTACCCTTGTAATAAAATGTCTTCCAAAAAATAAACAAATGGATAAATAATACAAATATATTAACAAGTCAATCAATAGAAACAAATACAAAATCAGAAAAAGGGTTAGTTAAAACAAACACATATATTGCCCTATAAAACTAAATGTTTGTTATTCATGTGTAAGTTGTTGAAAGAAATTTACAAGAACAGCCCTAAGAATAATCACCAATGATGATCCCAGATTAATGGAAGATACTGAATACTAATGTGTATTTCACCACAATTATATACAAATTACATTTAAGCAAACACTACACAAATATTGTTGGTTGTTTTTTTCCTATCCAATCACCCTGAGCAAGCTTGTTGAATCAGAAGAGAACATCAGCTAGTAGATGGCTGCATGCTGTCTTCAGTCATCTCAAATAAATAGGACAGACGACCGACTCTTTTAACTATGTCGTACGGCTTCTCATTGGCTGCGTTCATGATGCTCGCATTTATATCACGATTCATTAACAGTAATTCTAAACTCTCCTTAGCCTCATTATTAGAAGCAGCTAAATGAAGTGCCGTTTGTCCACCATTTGTCTGAGCATTGATATCGCTTCCGTTTTGTAAAAGAATTGATACTACAGATGCATTGTTCCATCGAGCAGCGCAATGTAATGGACACCAACCATCCTCAGTTTTAGCATTGACATTAGCTTTATGCTGTAGTAACAACTCTACCATTGTACTGTGTCCATTATATGCTGCGCGATGTAAGGGTGTGTAGTAATCTTCATCTTTGGCATTTATCAATGCTTCTTGATGACTGAGTAACTCGTTTACAATTTCAATCTCGTTATTTTCGGCTGCCCACAGAATCCTTTTGTTGAGATCGCTCTCTACATCTTCATCTATCTTATCCTCCTCTTCTTCACTCTCATCCCAATGTGACTTGGAACTTCCTCGTCGCTTACGCTGCTGCGATTCCATCACACTAAGCAGGAAGTCTGTGTGTTTACGGCAGTCTTCTTCATCCTCAAAACCAGCCTCACCCCCATACCCTTCCTTGAGGACAGCTTCTACAGCATCAGCAAACACATTATCTTCAGCCTCTTGGGGTACTTCAGCTGTTGCCTCCAACCTCTGCGTCCCAACATCCTCTAACAGTGATTTCTTGCCAGTAAGTCCCGTTGGCAGCAGAGTAGATGTGAAGGCAATTTGAGGGCAACTTAATCGTCTCTTTTGATGCTTCTCAAGTTTTTCGTGCATGTCTAGTTGATTTAAGCTTTCTAAGCTTCCACTCAGCTCCTCTGTATGCCTCAACATTGTTTAAACACGTTGATAAATAACTGGAAAATTTGTTGGATTATAGAAGCATCAATTGCCAGTCAGCACATCACCGGATCCTCTAGGAGATGAAAGCTGTAATGCCTCAGGTCAAACTTCAATGCGAACATGTAAAACCTGGGAATATAGAAAGAAAAAAAACATCACTGTACTCTGCAATACTGGAAAAATAAGCTATTGGTGATGACGATATCACATTTTTCTCCTAATTTGTTTGGCTATAGCCTATTCACTCCTCCAATCATTGTTTGTGTTGACAATGTTGTTCACATTTTAAGTAGCCCAGCAGTGAACTGAAATTGTGTGTAATTGTTGGGGTTCCAGTATTTGTATGACAGTGACCCCACAAGAAACCATAAAATGACATTTTAGATTGAAATTCTTTTGGGTGTTTCTCTCGAACGCAGAAGCAGACAGGAAATGGAAGAAAAAGAAGAAGAGATTTGAGGCTATGTAGCTCAACACTCCACCCCACTTTACAGTACACGCACCCTCACCAATATACCTTACATAGATATTTGTTGTCTACAATCATCAATTCCATAGTGAACGTGTTCCTGTCTTTTTTACCAATTGTGTAAACTTTCTTAACATATTTAACAGGCCTCAATTAAATGGACTGACAATCTTACACAATATTCTGCTTGTTACAGTTGGCTTTTAATTGAAATAGATAAACAATTTCACATAATATCATTAAAAAGCAATCAATTGCTGACAATTGGTCCAAGTCAATGACCAAAAAGGGACATGACATTACCTGAGCCTCATGAGGCACAACTTATAACTGTGATCAACCTATCATTTATACTCACACAAGCTTTATAGAGAAAACCTGTTGCCAAAGTGGCTTTGTTATTTTTTGTTTCATATGCAAAACAAGAAAGGCAGGTCATTGAGCAAGCTAAAAAGAACTAAAACTTCATGCACAACTGACTGCAAGTTATGGCTACCATAGGTGGAGTTATTGACTACACCCTTATGCACACACACTGTACAGTCATCACAATAGAACTAGTCAGTTATATGTTTCATAGGCTTCATTCTGCCTGAGACACAAAATATCTTTCCACATAGTCTAACGCATAACTTCATAACAGTTGGCAGAGGATTAAAACAGCAAAATGTCTATTTTGGATAAGCATTGCTTCTGCTGTGTATCTCTGCGCAAGGGAGCACTGGTATCAACCATTTTATTCTTGGTAAGTTTAGTGAAGAAACAGGGATTTCTTGTTTGGGAAATAAAAGTTGGCAACATGTTTTGATCACAGAGTGGACAATGTATAAGGTCGTGTGTTATTGAGGACACACAAATGGGTGTGCCACTTACATGTCTGTTGAAAACTGGTACCATACAAAGAGTTGTTGTTGGTGTACATGTATTGAAAAGTAATCAAATTAAACTTGTCATGTAATTATAACCATGTACATGTATGATGTAGGCCTATTGAGTTCAAACTCTAGTACTTTGTGTATAGGATATGTTTTCTGTTAGCAAGTTGCAATAGAATACAATAGACATAAAAGCAAAACACTAATCCTATGGGTGAACAGGGTGTCAGGACACTTCGTACCTTTGCCACTTCGTACCCTGGACACTTCGTACCTTTTGCAAGGTACGAAGTGACTTTGGACACTTCGTACCTTGGACACTTCATACCTTCTTACAAGACACTTCGTACCTTCTCACAAGACACTTCGTACCTTCAGGATTTCTGCATCGTTTCTGGATTTCTGCATCGTTTCTACAGGGTCACACCGCTAAAATTAAGTAATGGCCCGTTGTCACTAGACTTGAGTACACTTTTAGATCAATTTTATAAAAACCCATTTCTAAAACAATCAGTGAAATGAAACATTTAAAATCATTTAACCCCCAAAAAAGTTAAAGCTGGGAAGTATTCAATATCATATTTACATGTCGAGAAAATGAAAACATAAAACAAAAACATCGGGTTTCCCAAATACAAAACCAGTACACTTTTTGATCATTTTTATAAAAACCAATTTCTAAAACAATAAGTGAAATGAAACATTTAAAAATCATTTCAAAAGTTAAAGCATGGAAAGTATTCAATATCATATTTACGTGCCGAGATAATGAGAACATAAAAACAAAAATATAGGGTTTACAAAATACGGACAAAATAAAGGTATTTTAAAGATATTTTTATACAATAAAAATAATAACATTTCACATTAAAAAGGACATTATAACATAATTAAACAAAACGAAAATTCATTAAGTATTATTTTGTATCTCAATGAACATTATCTTATTAAGGAAATACCCATTTTACTGAAGGTACGAAGTGACTCGGCTGAAGGTACGAAGTGACTCAGCTGATGGTCACTTCGTACCCCGCCCACGGTACGAAGTGACCAATTCGGTTACGGTACGAAGTGTCCCGAAGGTACGAAGTGTCCACGGTACAAAGTGGCAAAGGTACGAAGTGTCAGACATCCATGGTATGCCAATTGCACATCACTTGTCCACACTTAACTGGTTGGAAAATTAGGAAACATTGCGCTTTTTGTATGGGGCTGATGATGGCACATAAGCGTTTGTGTGTCTTACTAGTGCATAATGTTATGGCATTTCCCAACCAAAAATTTGCAACAGTGTCTGTACACATGCGTGAAAGAAATTTGCATAATTCATAGGAAATTAGGTATATTCTTGTATCTTTTTTAACACCCTCCACATTTGTAAGATGACACAACATCCTGAAAAAGTTGCGAGTCTGAGTCTCACATCAATTTTGTCCGGAGAAATATTTTGTCTGAAATACATGTATTGAGTTACATAGGTGAGACAATACATGTATGGTCCCCAAAACTCAGTTCCTACATATAAAATGAATTCAGTTCACCACTCACGTGGTCGCTGTTTTCATGAAACATGAGCACCTACACCCCCATGGTACATGATCATACATGTATACAACTACAGGTAGTAAAAAATGCACATCAGATAGGGCCTACAGAATACAACATGTATGCCAACATACATGTACATGTACATGATCCGGAAAGACAGTACATTGAGCATAACCTTCCAAAATCTGATAATAACTCTTTGACAATTTCAGGATTTCGTTCATGTATACATCTCCAAGTCTGAAAACCAAAATTCACTTACCTTGTACATTGAGATTCTAAGCTAACAGCTATTTCAAGAAAATTATAGCCTTGCCTACTATGTATTGTAAGACCCTGCCCACCTTTACCAAGTTTTACCATTCCTACCTCCATGTTTTACCATGTAAAACTTGCAATTTACCCCACCTGCACCTCCAAACACGATTTAAGATCGTTGTAATCTAAATGACATGCAATCCAACATACCTCGGTACAGAACATGCACATCAACAGTGTCACTAAGTGAACACACATTACATGGGGGTGTCTATCTGTTAAAACCGAAGACGTTTACAAAAGCGATTCAGGCGTTTTGACAGCAACATTGCTTTCGTCTAAAAAAATAATTAACAAACCCAAGTCCAAATAATAATAATAACTAGTTTTTATATAGCGCTTTATCTATGGGCCTCTCAAAGTGCTATATCCTTATTTATTTCCAGACAGGTTTTTGAACTATGAGACCCATTTATGTAACGTCTTGTAAATTTCATTGTCAACACCACTAGAGCCAGTAATGATCAGCACTGTGATAAAAGCTATGATCATCAGATCCATCCAGCCTATTTATTTTGAAAAACTATCCTCCCTCATCACTTCACTCCGATTGTATGGCATAATACATCTGTACTGTCATTATTATGTCCCAGAGCACATAGGACATTTTTCAAGAAAGGCATAGTTAAGTATGGTCAGTATCGATATCAGAAAGATAAGTTATTTACTTTTAATCTGAGAGATGGTAATAAATTTCAGTTTGAGGCACAGACTTTGTGAGTAGTCTCATAATTTTGCTCAGCGTGGTTTATGTTAATACACCACACATGTAAAAGGGTAACAATACAAAAGCAATGATAGTATGTATAATGTAGTCAAAACGCCAAAAAAAAAAACTTTTCTGATTAGAGCGTACAGCAACTACATGTTTATTAAAAATCTACAAGCATCCTGATTTTAAGCCTGAGACTTAGAAATAATGTCACAATTTGCCAAAATTCAGGTACCGGAGTTTAAAATTAGTACACATTTTACACAAACTTAAAACACTTTTACATACCAGTACATGTTCAATCATGTGCAAGTCTGTAAAAGAAAAAGGTTAGAGCACCTGACTCAAGCTCTGGTGTTTCTGATCAGCAAAGTGTGGGTTCGATACCCGGTCTTGACATTAGTGTCCTTAAGCAAGGCACTGAACCATTATTGCTTTGTCCTCCGGATGTGACGTAAAGCCGTTGGTCCCGTGTGTTGTGTAAAAGAACCCAGTACACTTATCATAAAAAAGAAGGGGTTTGTCACACACATGTACACTATTATTTTATAAGCAAAATAACAGTCCAAAAAATAAATAAAATAAATAAATTACATTTCAAAACTTTAAAACCTGATAATTCTGATGATTCCAGCTGGTATCAGCAGCCACAGCTCTACTCTACATCTGGGGTCTTCTCCTCCTCCTCCAGCGTGGCAATGAGTTTCAGACAGCTGTTCTCCGTGATTGTAAGTTTAGTTAAAATACTTTCTAAAAGAGTGTCTTTTTTGACAAACGTATTGGCAAACTTGACAGTGCCAGCTTCCAGATGGAAGTTGAAATATTAAAAATACTAGTACAATGTAGGTGAGCAAATTTCAATACTCCTAAAATTAAACATTGCGAGACTTATGAGAATTTCATGAGCTCTACAAAATGGAACCCGTTTGCTCAGGTGAAAAGATGTTGCATATATTGTAAGCCTCAGCTCAAAACAAAGGAGTCATTGCACTAGCTTGTACCTGTGGCATTAAACAAGGTTGTTGCTCTGTGGTACATTTGGCACTTTGACTTATTCATCGAGAGGGTTTAGGTTCAACTACTTCTTTCAAAATTGTTGCTGCAGCACCTACTGTACGATTTTTTATGAACTGTTTTAATGTTTAACCTGGTTTGTTATATTAAATATGGAAGCACATTATTAAAGTAAACACCCTTTACAGGTAACATGCACATGTTGTATCCACTGATAGTCCAAATGCTATGTACCGGTAGATCATCCATCAATTATCCAGATATTATAATTCAGGATGAGTACGTGTACATGATCTTGATCTAATGCATTTGCAAACACCATCATGGGTACACAACAGCATCCCCGCCCAATCCATCCAGCTATTTGCATAACAGGCCAACTCAGCGCCTGCGGCTGACAGAGTGCCAATGGTCGCGGACAAATCCAGCTTTATGGATAGACTTGAGAACGGCTCAATCCATACACACTGCAAGATTTGAAAACTGTAGTCAGAGTGTGAAAATAACACTGGATAGAGTTTTGATATCAGTCATTTTCACTTAGTGACGCACTACTGAACCATACATGTTTAATGCAGGCTTGAATCAATGTCTTTATAAGATCAAATCTTGAATTTAAGTGCAATTTCAAAAAATACAAAAATATCACAGCTTTGATTGATAAGCCATTGTTTGTTCAAAATTAATGTCTTGCATTTATAACTGTAGGCCAATGGATTTAATTCAGTAAAGGTTTTAAAAGTCATTTGTCATTCAAACCTTGTTTTATGGCAAATGCTCCCAAATTATTGTGATTATTGAAATTATTTATTTATTTAGGATGTACAAACTTCTTACTATTAATCAATGTTATCTATTTCAAGAGTAAGGAGATTTGGGAGGGTGAGCTGTCCAGATGCACCCCAACTCCCCCCACCTTTACATTCACATTCTGAGGATGACTGGGACTCTGTTAATCAGTAAAACAACTCACTGCATTCCAAATGTAATATTTTACACTGTCAATTACTTATCAATGAAAAATAGCTTAACATACAGTTTTGTTTTCTTGACAGCCATTTTGGTTCTGATCTACATTATGATTGGTCTACAAGGGGTTGTCATGGTGTTCATTTCAATCATCTTGTTCATTGGAGCATTTTGCGTAAGTTACCCATTCATGCACAAATTAACACAACAGTAAATAGTTTAAATTTGCAGCAGGATGTTCAGAATAGGTTTTCTTTATATTTCAAGTCAAGTTCAATAAGGCCAAAAAACTTGTCTAGATAACAAAATAATTAACTTAATTTACATTCAAAAGACACTTTTCTCAAACAGGTCATTTTTTCCTTCTCTTCATCTCATGTTTTTAACCTTTCATTTTTTTTATAGTTTTTCTGTTTATTTGTTGTTTTGTGAAGAAAAAAAATTAGTTGCTGGGTTTTATTTGTATCCTTTCTATTTTTGTTGTTTGTGTACCTTTATTTTTTATTATGTTATGTACATGTACATTATCTGGTAAGTCTGCTGCCACCTAGATTCCCAACGTCATCAATAAAATCCATACATAAAACATGTAGGCAGGTAGTCATTCTGTACACTGCATGCACTTGTCAACATATGTAAGAACTCTTTATATAAAATGAAAGAACTAACAAGAAATAACCCCTAACACTGTGTGTGCACTACATGTATTTGTTCATACTGTGAAAAATATACCTGATTATAGGATCACGTCTGAAGTTAATCAACCTCAAAATTTGAGAGAATTTATTCTGGGATCTAGGTTGCAGCGGCTGATGAGAATCCCTTGACCTACTTTGGAGTACCAACATGAAAAGCAAACTGTCTGCCTTGGGTTACCGTTAACCAATATTGGTCATGTCCAACATGATTATGTACAACATGTACTTGAATTTCAAAAGTAAACCTCTCATGTACAAAGGCGATTCAGGCTTTTCTTGGTAAGCTTTCATGAGTGCAAATTTGACTAATGGAACTTTTAATGACATGCATTTTGCATTAAAGGGACACTTCACCTTCAAGTTTTTCAGTTAAAACATTTAAATGTCCTTGTATACAATTGTGTGAACCTATTAAAAATCATTTCGTAATTAAAATTTCTTCTCATTAACAAGAATTAACCAAAAAACTTAAGTATAGGTCAACAATCAGCAATAACCAGCCAATCCGGCCCTCCTGCCACTGTAAATCGCAGGCATATCACAAACAGAATGATCCTTTGCTTATATACTACTTCATTAAATAATTTTGATGTTATATGGTGGTACAGGGGTCCAGACTGATATCTAAAAGCACAACAATTCATCCAGTTGTGAGACACACAGATCAACCATGTACAACTCCTATACATCGGTAAAATGTGAAACATTGTCCAAAGGTGAATTCAAACGAAGGTCATGAGCACAATAACTTTGGACGAAAGTCGTGTGGTCTACTCCCACACTAAGTCCCACACTAATGAACATACATGTATTGCATGAGTTCTCACTATGCGGTTTATGCTTCGCTGGCCCCAGTACGCTGCATTGGCAAACCCGAGGCGCCTGTTCCCAGAAAGAGTCACTTCCCACATAAATGGGAGTAATACCATTTTAAAAGCCCAGATTTAAAACAATTTTCATTAATTGATAATAATATTGATATATTGGATCGAATTCTGCCTTTCTCAACAAATCAATGAACTTGAGTTTGTTTCAAACATACTGAGACGATGCATTTTTGCCATGGGGTCTTTCACCGTCATTGACGCGCTATGACCACATGGATACTATGTCCGAGCAGGTGCGTCCCGTTTTACTCAAGACTTTAGAATTTTAATTTTGAGTTGGGAATTCCATCATTATATTTAACCACTATGTCTACTTTTGTTATTTACGTACGGATAACTGTAAAAAAAATCTGACTTAAATTTGGTCCAGTAAGAAGACCATTTTAGGGACGGAAATACAACTAGCTAAATAATCAGCGATTTATCGGCTTCAACTTTTCGAAGCAGATGTCACATGCACATTGTGTGACCCAAGTTTTCTTTTTTTAAATAACCACAAAACAGGCCTAATTTGGGGGTTATTGTAGTTGATGTTCATATACTACTTTTGGACGATCTTTGTAGACATGCTTGAGTCAAACGAGGCCGAGGATCAGTGATCCAAAAGGATTTATACCACTCCTTACTTAAATGTATCATACAAATACAATGCACTGATGAAATCACACAAGTGATATATTTTTGTGTATACAAAGTTGTGATCACTTTCCTTTGCAGTTCCATTGTACAAACTACCTTTTAAATTAGAACAGAGAGTTTGTAGAAAAGATGCATGGTTAAAATGTATTTTACAAGCATGTACATGTATACGTACACATTAGTACATGTATAAGGAGCTCATGTCATGTACAGCTGTGATACACATAGTTACAACTGCAGGAGGGTCACATGGTACCAAAAACATTGCCCATTATCACTACTTTAAAATCTTTGATGACTATCAAGGTTTAACTCAGGGGGGGTGGGGAGCGGAAGGGGTAACGCCACCAGCGCGCCACCTACGTTGAAAATAATCTCATTCGACTCTTGCAACGTGCATGGACTGGTCGAAGCTCCACAACAAAACACAATCTAGTACACGTCCGTACATACATTACATGTACATTTATAGGATTTCACTCCGCGGCAATGAAGTTAATAACGAGAAGTCCCCCCGATCCACTAAGCGAATAGTAGTCCCGACCGATTTCCTTCCTCTCGCCCATGTAGTACCGGTAGTTAAGAAGCAGGACAGTTCTTTTCCGACCTTGGTAGTCTCCCCGAAATTCCGAAATCTACTCTGCGGCAGTAGAATATAGCAAGACAAGTTCTCATAGAACAAAAATCTACACAGCAAAGTAGACATACACATGGTGTTACTGCAAGCCAAATATACAGGTGTTACATATGTATGTAAGTACACTGTACAAATATTTCTTTTACAGTCACTACACTTCATAGCCACTTCATAACCAATGAGAAATTTGTATAATTGACTTACAGTACAGCGCAGGGTCTGCAGCATTCTTCAGTGTTGTCTTGGCCATTGGTACGGTATTTGAACTTGGATGTATTATCTTCCTTGGAGTCATCACTGAGGACCAACTCAAGGTAATGGTTTACAATTTAACCCTAGCAGACTCTTTCTCAAAGTCTAGTTGATAACACAACATACAATGTACAAGATACATTGTATAAATGAACAGCTAAGCAGTCAGGTGGAAAATGAGTGGAAAAAAAAAGAGCAGAATATTATGGTTGCTCATATTCATCAATTCCTAGAGAACTTATTGCCGTAGTTTTGCAATAAATTGCCATATTATTGTGTTACATCGCCAAATTATTACATTATATATTGCCATTTTTTATTGCGTTGCCATCTTTTTTGTTAAATCATCGCTGTACTATTTTGTTATATCGCCATATTTTATTTTCATCGCTGTACTTAATTGCAAGATATTGACGTTCTATTGCGTTTTTTTTTGCGTATTTTATTGCGCTATATTGTATAAAATACGGCAATATAACACAACAGTCCAGCAATATAACGCAACGGTACTGTAATATAGCGCAATAGTCCTGCGATATAACGCATTATATTTTGTTGACATAACCCAATAGTACGGCAATACAATGCAATAGTTCGGTGATATATCCCCCCCCCAAAAAAAATGAGTTCTCAAGGAATATGCGAATTTGAGCCACAGTCAGAAGAAGCAAGATATGAATAAAGAGAAGTAACAGGAAAGGAGACAAAATGGGTGGGGGCTGGTGTAGAAGGAATTGGCTACTGTAACCACAAAGATGGGTAGAGACACAAGAAATTATGAAGAGTGAGAACTGAAGAAAAAGACAGACATTTATATGAGGGGCATCATTGGTGTATGATTTGAGTCACTTGGAGAGATAATCCTGATCTACATTATAAATACTGTTTAAGGAGGAATAGGGGCCTAGTGATTATTTGACAATTTATTTGGAATTGCGAAGTAAAAAAAGGTCTGGTTTCATCAAACAGATCGCTGTAGTTAGTATGATGACAATCTCTTTTTTCCACATGGCCTCATTCCCACGCATGAATTCAAGATCTTCTGTGGGAATTGAAGACCAGCATTAAATAATAATCACCTTACAAGATGCCAATAATGGCTGGTAAATGTTTTGTCGTGATGGATTAGAAGAGGGGGTCGAGGGACAAAGGGACAGCTTGTCCTTTTGCCTGCGGAAATCGGAAAGACAATCTGTCGCGCTGTTCTGTTCGATCTTCTATCACGTTTCAGGCACGTTAGTGATGTGTTGTATGACTGAACAATTAAAATTATAAAAACACTGCCTGGAAAACAAAAAGATACTGGGAAAAATACAAGATGTAGAAGACTTTGCAAAGGTTTTGTTTTGTAAGACTTCTTTTTTTAAGGTCACGATCAATTTTACAAAGTACCTGTTTTGTCACCATCCATGTATCTTGTCCCACTCAGTTTTTCCGCCGACAGGTTTGGTTATAAAATTATACTGCAAAACATATTTTAGTATGCACCACAAGGTTGGTAAGCTCGGCAAACTTTGCATCCTTTATGTACACACAGCTGAAAATGCAAACTAGCTTAATTTCATAACTGCAGCAGACCCTTTCCCCAAACAATAAAACCAAAAAAATATCTTGACCAAAATCTGCCTCTTCTTAAACAAACAAAACATTGATATTTCCAGTCTTGAGGTTCAATGTACAATATGCCTGCAACTCTCACTACTCTGACATCCCCAATACTCATTGGCGTAAACAATCTGTGCCTTGACTAAGCAAATAACATTCCACTCAACATGATTAAAGGCATGATGTTTTGCTTTTAACATATACCGAACACTCAGGAAAGCAGCAAGTTTACATTGCTTGTCACACATCGATGTATTGTAAAACTAAAATGTTTGACTTTATTTCTGCATCAGTTTGTACACAATTTTTGCTTGGACACAATTTCACATCTTCAGTTCAAGAATCACTTGAAGGCTAAGAATATATTTTTTTTAATTATAGTAAAATTCTAAAATCACGAACACAAATCTTGACAAATCACAGGCCTTTTACAGCACCAAGCACATAGAGAAGTGATGTATTTGGAGGAAGCATAATAAAAGGGAAAAACTGCTGCTGATCCATTCCCATCAAAATAGCAAGTACAATGTACTGAAATTAGCACTTTTCTGCAGTTTCAATGCAATTGGTTGAACACAAAAATCAGGGATCAGGTTGGCGTGGTGGTTTCTTTCCCTGCTTCTCACCTCAGACCCTGGTGTCCCAACTCGGACGAAGCCTCGCATGTGGATTGTTTTTTAATCTCCCCACATCTAAAACTGAACATTTTTGTGTGTCGCCTATTCATCCTGTTATTACGATTGCGCTGTTGGATGTGTAAAAATATAAAAAAATTAGCTGAAACAAAAGGTTTTGTTCTCCACACCTTTGGTTTGAAATTTCCTTAAGAGATTTTGCTTTAAAGCATTCACAAAAGACAGAAGTAAAATAATCAAATTAATCTGCTCCCTTCATACACTAACTTGAGTAAATGATTCAGTACATTAGAACAACCATCCCTCAACATATTTAAGATTGGGTTGATCATTTAGGTGAGGCTCATGAACTGCAAATATGCTATTAACAACTGTATACTATGTATTTCCTTACAGGGGTTGGCTAATGAGCCTTACTTCCTCTTCTTACTGATCTGGTATGTCATCAGAGCTATCTGGAATGTAAGTCATTTATGTGAAGAACCTGCTTCAAAATTTCAGGGATTATACTAATTAAAGATAGATCAGATAAAAACATTTTTCTTTTTTGTACATTTTATCTTCGGCGCTTCCTCTATACAATATGAAGAGCGAATACCTGAATTAGTCAGGTCACCTGTTATCCCATTGACCACCAATTTGACAGCCTGGGAAGATATATGTAATTGCACCTAAACCAAAGCATCTCGTTTTCATTCTCCCTCACTTTCCAACTACCACCTTGTATCTAGTCAATTCAAACCTCCATAACTCAGTGTGAAGCAAATGCTTTGACAGATTTTCTTGGTCATGTCAAACACAACGATATGATTTGGGATCCATGTTATCTAAAGTACATGTCATTGTCCAGAATCTTGAGCAACTGGACAACTGTTTCACTGATAACTGAACATTTTTTGTCATGAAACCTATGTACATATCCATCCATTGCATGCAACAATCCATCACATACACATAATGTATACAACAAAACATGCCTTTTACTTGAAAAATACCCTATCTTGGGAAGGAACACTTGTGGATGTACAAAGCTCAAGAACAAATCAAGTGAATCTGGTGGTATCATGATTCATGACAATTTCTCTTATTAATGTCAACATGAGAAATTGTAGAGACCTGGGCTGCGTTCCGGTTGCATAAACGTTGCATTGCACTACCGTTTTTAACAATTTGAACCGGTACACGATGTGTTCAAAACATGTTCGCTTCAATCATGCTGCAGTATCCATATTTCTATGTGTGTTGGGCAATGTTCTGTCATCTGCTTTTAAAAAATAAAATGAAATGTTTTCCCTACCAACTTACATGTACATTCACTACATTTGTGAACAAATACAATTTGACGGGATGAATTTTAACACTTTACTACAATCAATCTGATTTGTTTGAGGTAAGATTCAGGTCACATTAGTCTAATATTCATTGCATTGTTACTGCTTTTGCACTGTTTTCCGCCATTATATTTTAGTTGGAGAACATAGCTAACATCTCCCCACATGCCCCATCTAGCGTTTGCCAAATTTTGCGAACGTGTGCAAATGCCCTTTGCACTGAACGCGCTCCACTTTGAAAATATACGCATAGTTGGCAAATGATTGCATTGTTAGCCCGAATGGAATGTACCCCTGATATCAAAAAATGAGTTTTTGCACATTAGGGCCCAACAGCAGAATTCAGTAGACAGTTGTTAGAGCTAAGTTAAAAGAGGTACGGTAGTACCCTACATATCTCTGCTTCTTATTTGGATGGAAATTATGCATTAAATCCACTGTGGAACCTGTTTTTCCTGGTTTATTAGATTCATCTTGTGATTGCCAACTGGTCTTTGTATCAACACTTCAACTCCAAAGTTGGCAACTCTCGCGAGGTACAATAGATCCACACTGCGAGAAAATACTAAGGGGAAGATGTCTCGCGAGGTACATTAAATCCACACTGAGAGGAAATACTAAGGGGAAGATGTCTCGCGAGGTACATTAGATCCACACGGAGAGGAAATACTAAGGGGAGGACTAACTGATCTACGGGGAGGACTAACTGATCTACAAAAGTCAAATCTACAGGAATTGTCTATTGTTTCATGCTACATGTATCAGTCCTATATTTGTTCCAACTAAAACTGCGGTAAAAAATGTTTACAGCGTGCATAATTGTTAATCATTGAAAAGCGCGTGCATACATGTACATACGCTTGTTTACATACGTGTACCAACTACCTTGATTTGAAAAAATATGAATTAATAATGCCTTCAAGGGTTTGCACAACATTGGTAAGATTGAAAATATAAATGCTCATAGATTTATGAACTTCAATGTGCAATGTGGGTTTGTTTGTGTTTTTTCACAAAGCTGAAATCATGAAACTACATGTACACTGTAGTGTACATTTATTTCAAATTCCCCCTGTTAAAGACTGTAAAATGTGTACCCCCACTTCTTAAAAAATAATGAGAAAGGGGGAAATTTTAAGACAACTCAGAGTTTTTTTAAAGTGATAAATAAGTACAGGAATCATCCTTTATATGTCATTAAAATATTTCTTGGTTTTGGATATAATATTATAATAATCTGTAGCTAATTGTAATATCAATTTGTATTCTTTTATGTTATAACAACCTGAAATAAGTTGAAGCAGACTTTGGATAACAAGTAATTGTCTGCGTGTACTGTACATGTAGTTGGGAGAAGAAGTTCTTTAGAGTTTTTATATTTAGTATGAGATCCACAGCCACTAAGTTCTAGAAATACTTTACATACGAGTCTATTTTATTTCCCCCCCCTGAAAAAATCTATGTAGGAGTTTCAATAATTAATTATGGAAATGTCCCTAAAACACTCTATATGACAGATTACTCTTGGACAAAATTTTTAGTCTTTAGAGTAGACCCCTCACATTGACATCAAACGTTTAAGATCTAACTATATTTACCAGTTCATCATTTTGGGAGTCATCTTGTACATGTGCATAGGCAAAAGGTAATTAATTTGTTATAAGGTTTACTAGGCACGCAATACTTAAAACGTGCAGAAATTTTTTATTGCAATAAACAATAAAATAGTGCGATGACGTCAAGGGGAATTAAAAAACGTAAATGACAATGTAGTTATCATAATTATGTTTGTAGCATTATGTCACTTCAAGTGTCAAGTAAATTCAATTGTGATCGTTCATTAATTTCATTATATGACAATTAGCTGGTAAGGGGCGAGCCTAAAATGTCTACCACCTATTACATTCCTCTTGTTTATGCATAGGGTCTAAAGACCTTCTTTATGGAAATTGCCTTTTGTCAGGTTAGCTTTCTGAAGTGAGTGGCACACAGTCATTCAAGATGATTCCGTATTTCACACTCCACCCCGAAAGCACATACTCTGCTACAATAAGGATGGGGTCATGTGTGGTAATTAGCATATCAAGTGTTTAAAAAAGCTAATATCTGGGACTAGCGATACAACCAGACTCTCCTAAGAGGTTTAAGCCTACATACATTAATCCTCATTACCAGTAAATGAAAATGCAATTTTACTTGATTGACCACATGGGGAAAATACTGTATGTATTTTGACTTAGTTTGCATTTCCAACTGAGCAACTTTAGCTGCAGCTATTGCTAAAGTCTTTGTTTTTCAATAAAGCATCATAAGCTATACATATTTAATGCTTAATTGTTTAATGTAGCTTATCTAAAACCTCATGTCTGAACAAGATTATACAACGCATTTGGTTGAGACTATTAAACATGTAGACAGATGAATTTGTAACCTGTTGTTTCTACCATCAAGTGTTTTCATGGTATTTATTGATATACTTCTTTCAATAATATAAACATTCCCTAATCATCCTATACTGAATTCACTTAAGAAATTCTGACATTTTTGAAACAATCTCTAATAGGAAAAAAATATATCAACATGCAAAACCAAAAACCTACAAATAGGCTTGCAGTTAATAATAATAATATGATGTTCTTGTAGGGTGCATTTCAGCAACTCTCAATGCGCTTTACATACAATACATAATAACAAACAAAATACAGGTATAATCTGCAAATTAACTTAACAATTTGAAATTACAAAAAAGATTGTGAAAACAGGTAGGATTTGAGGTGAATTTGAGTCCTGCTGTTGAGTCTGAGTTCAAGTCCTGAATCATTTGGGTCAAATCTGAGTCAAGAGTCATACAAGTCCAAGTCAATGTCCCCTTAGTTTAAAAAATACTTTTTTTTTTTTTTTTCTTTTTAAATAAATAAAGCCCGACAGATATACATGCTAAGCTATACAACTAAATGAAAAACACTGAATATGTGGGCTTTACTTCTGATGTTACACAATTTAAAAACCATTGATGAATAAATAACAACAAATCTTTTACTCGTTTAAAGTAGTTGTTTTTGTCTTTTAACAATGAAAACTCAAGCAGGAGGGCTGGTTGAAATGTTAATGAAAAATTTAAATATTCACTATTTTCACGCTTTTGCAAACAAAGTTGTAGGTTTAAATAATTGTAAACAAATTGGTCGAGCCCTGAGTAACTGGAACATCAAGTCCGAGTCCAAAGTCTGAGCTAGACCATCACTGCTACTCAATGGACTTGCATAACATGTACATAATGTCTACACCAAGGAGCCTTCCCCAATATGTGATTTCATAACACATTGTGTCTATTCTGCAAAATTACAATCCATTTTACATTGTACATGTATGAATGGCAATATCAAATATATGTTCATGTAATAAAAATAAAAAATACATCACATTCGCCTCCCAAATTAAAACTCAAATTTAGTTTTTGTACGAAATCCAGATAAAATTCTACTCTGGTCCAAGACTTATCAGCATGCACATCAGGTTACTCACCTATTGTTCTTTATACTTACACACTTAATACACTGAGCCATACTTACACACTTAATACACTGAGCCTTTATCATGCCCCTATCAACCCTGCTTTGTAGCACAACAGTCTTAATCCCCTGACTAGCTGCTCTCCATCCAAGCTCCTGTGAATATCTGAGGATCTCTCAGCTACATCCCAACCACCCATCCAGTCAGCCAATCATAATATGTACAATCACCTCCCATAATCAGACCATGTGAATGATTACCCCTACCCCTAAGCCACAAATCAAATTGTACTCATCCAAAACATAGAGAGCTGCACTCCATAATTTAATTCGGGGATTTGTCCTCTCACTGAAGACACGTGGAATTTCTCCAGGCCAGAGGGAAGATTTGCCTTTGGGATGTATGTAAGGTTGAGTTACAACCTCATTTTTTCAGCTCTGATGATGAAACGCAGACCATCCAAGCAAGATAAATCCAAGCAAAACACAAATAAATCAAACGTCTCAATATTCAAGACGTTTGTGATTAACGAGTGCACATTTTTGAACAGCACACAATGAAGCTCAAGACTGCTTAAGGAACATTTGGAAAGTGCCATATTGTAAAGTTTTTTATTATTCAAGTCATGAGAGCTGCACGCTATGAAATAACTATCACTGCACACATTCATCATCCTAGATTGTTTGTGTATTCCAGCCCCAGATTTATGTATTATTTATTTCTTTTGTATATATATATATTTATTTATTTTTTTATTTATTTACTTATTTATTATTTATTTATTATTTTGTTTATTTTTTGTTTATTTATTTATTTATTTATTTATTTATTTATTTATATATATTTTTTATGGGGGGGAGGTCATAACACTGATTTAGTATCGCGACAGTGAATTTTATAATTCCAATGGTTTTCAATAAATACACAATGAAAACAACCAGCTTACTAACTTCATCAATATATATGGTCACAATTTAGTGAAAAAGTTCATGTCTTGCCAGGGATTTCTTGTCACATTCAGGCTTTGATTTCATCAATTCAGATTTAAGTGATGGTGATTTGTGGGGTCTTCAAATTTCAGTTCCTTCCACTTATAAAATAATTTATACTGTTTTTCTTGAGGATTGGTACTGGTATGAGCTTTTTATAATCTTTCAGTGAAACAGTTTTGACATCCTTTTCCCCCTCCAATCGTTGTCTTTAACATACTGTATTTTGCTAATAAAACAAAATTATTTGTATCTACATGCAGTTACCTATAAATGAAGACAAACGTGGGTCCTACCAAACTGCTGCTGACCTAATACTCTCCTGTGATTTTCTCGAGTTACTGTGTTACAACTCAAACATAACAGCTTGTTTTTGCAGCAGCTTTGTAAAGATCACATCCAGCACGTGTCAACAGCTTTGTCAGGCAAACCCAAGACAGTACAGTATACACAACTTAATAACAGCTTGCCCGTCAGATTATGTCCTTCTATCCCTTAAGATCCTGTCTCCTGACCAGCAATTTCCACTGGCTTATCCTCCCAAATATCAAGTGCCTCTTGGCTTTTTTAGAATCCAAGGAATTCAGTGTTTGAAATCAAGGTTTTTTTTATCAACAAGATTTGCAAACTCAAATTGGATTCCCTTTCAACTGATGGTATAATCTGTTGATCAGTAATAACTTTGTATTATTGTGCGGAAAAAATCCCAGTATATGTTAGTATTAGTATGGTGGCTGAAGAATTAAAGTAACAGTATAATTCTGAACAGTGTAATACACAATGTATAATGGTTGTTGGAAGAATACATGCAATACCCTCCTCTAGTTTCAATAAACACATGATCAACCTACCTGTGAAAATTTGATCAAAATCAGGGGTCATAGTAGTGAAGAAGAAAAAATGTGTTTTGTCAGGAAGTTGATTCATTTACTTTATTTCAATTGCAACAATCAAAGTCATGGCAATAAGCAACAGTAATTTTGGGAGTCGTCAAACTGCTATTTTCCCAACGTTAACAGTATTTGAAGCAAGTATTCGTTACATGTTTTTACACTCTTTACTTTGTCTTTAAAAGGATTGAACGGCATTGAGCAACATTAACTACATTTAATGGTCATGCCTAAAATATTCTAATCATGATAAACATGCATTTTTGTGAATAAAGAAATGAGGATAAAGAAAGTTCATCAAAGTACAATTCAATGAATGAGATCATTACAGCCTGCATACATTCCAATTAAATGTACATAAACAGAGTACTGAAAGTGAAAGTTAATTCTGAGGAAAGAGTGTTCACTGAATGTGAAACAACATTTTCAACACTAAATGAGGTGGGGGGAGGTGAAGTGAAAACAGAAAAACAAAATAATATTAAATACATGTACTACATGAACATTAAAGGGATTGTATACATTTGGTAATTGGAACCCAATGTCTGTTTCAAGCCTATATAGTTGTAGATACCATAAAACTAACCTTAGAAAATTTCATTTCAAAGGGTGGTAGCATTTTTGAGATATTGCCGAAAATCTGGAGCGGTTATGTCCAGGCAGGAAGAATAATCTGCAATTGCAGTAACGCTTCTCAGATTCAAATTTTGGGGGATAAAAAGTGATATCTTTTTCCATAACCGCAGTACTTCGAAGTGAAAAGTTTCTCAAAATGCATTAAACTATCCAAAGCTGCTGTAGGCCTACTTCTTACCAAGTAAGTTTTTATTGCCATTATTTTCAGAGTCATTACTAAACGTATACAGACCCTTCAAAAATACATGACATTTACAGCACAGGTTTCAACACAATCAAACAGCAAATTGGATACCGTACTATGAGTAAGCCCTCTCTAATAACTTACAAATTGCATCTATCATTGTAAAATTATCATTGGATGTGTTCCCGGGGCTAAGATTAAGATTCTAGGGGTCTGTAGGTATCTGTAGCTAAACATCACTATCCCTCGTCTGGGATTGAGATTCAAAGTATGCCATTGCCTTAAAATAAAGACGTGTAACTTCAAATTGCATCAAACCGATTTATCGCCAAAAGAACAAAACATTTTGAAATTTTTGTTTGAATGAATTTTGACAGATGATGTTAACAACAAATTGACAAAGCTATCTAGGCTATCTGGGGTCAATTTCATAAAACTGATTTACAGACATAAGCTGTGTCTGAATTAGTGGCTGTGGCTTTGGCTGTTGATAAACATTTATCACATGTTATCAAGGTGATCAAGCCACAGCCACAGCAGCCAATTCAGACACAGCAGCCAATAGACGGCGACTCCAGCTAGCAGTGGTCACGTGACGTATAGTGGGTACAGAATCATAACAAACCATCGCGCTCAGTGTTTAAGCACGGGGAGCTCAATGGGATTGTCGTAGTTTTCCGATAGGTTGCTTGAAAACATCGAAGAAAAGGTCTGTTTATTTTAACCATCACCTACTGACTTTTCAATGGACAGAGACTTTGTCTCCCACTTGAACAGTACACAACCTTTTTTTTACAGAGACCTCACCAGAACCATGGGACATAACGAAACCCTACAGGGCTTACCGATTGCTTTCTCTCGTTGGCTACCGCCGTAAATAGTTCTTAGTCCCGCACTCCCATAAACACATCATTAATTTTCTGCAGACTGTCTGGGCGAAGCCGGTGTCTGGGCGGAGCCGGTGCCTGGGCACTCCTCTGCCTCGGTCCGTCTGTCCTTTCCATCCGTCTCCCCCCCGGTTTTTCTTTGACCCTTCCTCTGTTTTTCCCACCCTTTCTAAAAAGAACTATTGACGCCTCAAACGTTTTTTTATGTTAAAGCTTGCACTTCATTATGATTCTCACTCGTTACGAGCAGAATCTTCATAACCGTAACAAATTATAAGCCTTTTGAACACCTTGAGTGCGTACCGAACTATTTTCTTTGCATGTCCACTAAAAACCCCTCATAAAATATGATGCCTATTAATCGAATATCATTAAAAGAAATTTGTGGCGACATGATGATCTCATCCTCTGATTTGCTTGAACACGGCTACATGTATGATTTTATTCTTCCCTCTATTAACAAAACTTCCAGGATTGTGTGCCACTGTTTTTCAGAGCTTTACCAAACCATTTTCGAAAACGTTTGGAAATTGAAACTGGGCACACTTTCGTCTTTTTTGGCGGATTTTGGCGCTAAGTTTACGTTATTATTATTATTATTATATTACTTCCGATGGATTTAGAAAAGTTAAAATCGTGTTGCAACTTGCAACTAACAAATGCAACATGAATCATGACCCTTACAGCAGTGGCACTCGGATAAAGCCATGTTTTTCCATACACATCGCGCTGTTTGTTTACATTGTATACCCACTATAAGTCACGTGACGCCGGTCGCCGATTGTGTCTATTCAGACACAGCAGCCAATTCAGACACAGCATCCAATTCAGACACAGCAGCCAATTCAGAAACAGCAGCCAATTCAGACACAGCAGCCAATTCAGATACAGAATCCAATTCAGACACAGCAGCCAATTCAGACACAGCAGCCAATTCAGACACAGCAGCCAATTCAGACACATCAGCCAATTCAGACACAGCAGCCAATTCAGACACATCAGCCAATTCAGACACAGCAGCCAATTCAGACACAGCAGCCAATTCAGACACAGCATCCAATTCAGACACAGCAGCCAATTCAGACACAGCAGTCAATTCAGACACAGCAGCCAATTCAGACACAGCAGCCAATTCAGACACAGCATCCAATTCAGACACAGCAGCCAATTCAGACACAGCAGCCAATTCAGCCACAGCAGCCAATTCAGACACAGCCTTTCTTTCACAAAAACCAGTAGTATGACACTGGTCACAACAATATAAATGATGTGGGATTGGTAAACTGTGCACTGTGCTAACCAAGTTGAAGATAATTTGGGGTTGAACAAAGAAAACTTGACTTAGCGCGGGATTGGAACCTGTGACTTCCGAATACGTCCCGGCGCTCTACCAACTGAGCTATCTAGCCCTGATGTTGTCAATATCTTCGTTCGGGCTGCCACAGTCAGAAGCCATTCAACCTGTAAATGGCGTATAGCCAGGGATCACACCCAATTTTATTATACAACCTGGGAAGCGGCAGGAGAGGGATCACCTCAAGGGGATGTAAGTTGAAGATATCGCCAACAATTGATAATGACATTTTCTTCTGTTTAACAAAACATTTGTAAAACAAAAAAAAGTGAAATTTTGCCAGTGCACCGCCTAGTCTTTACAAGGTGCTGAGTCTCATACTGTACATATAATTCAAACATAGCTCTGCATTCCTTTTGTTAAAATAATGAGTGTAATAATCGAGTGCAATAATGCGGTATCATAAGAACTCTGTTTCGTTATTATGATTAAATTTAAGTATCAACAACTTCCATCACTTGATACTTTGTTACAAGATCTGGATCAAGATTTTTCTATCTACCCACCATCAGCTTAAGTGATGACACAAACCTCTCCAGTACTGGTCATGTGGTCAAGCTGATGATGTACATGTTTTCAACATACACGTATGCAGTGTATTAGAAGGTGATGCTGATGATGCCAATGGCATACAGTTGCTGAAGTGCCAGTGGGTGCCAGTTGAAACTTTTCTTTAGACGCCCTTTTATAGGGTAAGGGTTTTAGGTCATAAACATCTAAAAGGTACTTTGGATATATCCATTGTACATGTTGTACATTGTTTGTATAAAAACATACGCACAGGTGTGTACATTACATGTCAATCAAAGCGAAAACAAATTGTGCTGTGTGAGAGAGGAGTGATTGTGAAATGGCTTGCTGTTGGAATGAAACTGGTTATGTTACTACTTGCATGATTGTGATCAATGCATTGTCATCAACGGTGATCTCTCCAAATCATTTCCTCTCCAATGCGGAGTACCTCAAGGATCAGACATGGGACCCTTAGAATTCATTCTGTACACCGGCCCTCTAAGTGATATCATTAGCACACACAGAAATATTCATCACATGATGTATGCTGATGACAACCAGCTGTACCTTATCCTGAACCCCGAGGAGCAACCTTCAAGCCATCAACTGCTTATAGGAATGCGTCAGTGATGTACAAGCATGGGCCAACAACAACAACCTTCTCATTAACTGTACAAAAACAGAGGTCCTACATATCACATTGCACTTCCGCAAAACCTGTACTCTACCAGCACTCAACATTTGGGACAATACAATTTGCATGCTGAATCAATGAGGGATCTTGGAGTTATATTTGATAACAACCTTCATCTTGATTCACATATTCGTAAGATCTGTTGTGCTGCATCTTACGGTATTCATCAAATTGGCAAACTCCGCAATTACCTTGACCAAAACTTTACTGAATGTCTCATACATGCTTTAGTCACATCTCAAATTGACTACTGCAACAGCTTGCTGAATGGACTGCCCTCTTCTCAAATTGTGCCACTTCAAAGAATTCAGAACTTGGCAGCTCGTCTGGTATGTCGAGTCAAAAGTCGAGAACACATCACTACATCACTAATACGTTTCTCCGTTCACTACACTGGCTCCCGGTTACTCATCGCATCAAATACAAGATTCTTCTGCTCACTTATACTGTACCCGACAGTTAATGGCCATGCTCCTACCTTCAAAGTCTAATTTCTCCAAACGTTCCAATGCATTCTTTCAATTTACGATCGTCATACAACTCACAATATCAACTAACAAATGGTCCACACACTTACCTGCTACGGTCAACGAGCTTTCGCCTCAGCTGCACCATTACTATGAAACAATCTCCCCCTCAATATCCGTCAAGCTACCTCTACTGACTCATTCAAATCTCTATTAGAGACTCATCTCTTTGTAATTTAAGGTTAATGCGCTTAGAAACGCCAGTATTAAGCACTATATATGTTATTAATATGATTAATTTTATGTCCATCAATCTTTGACAACAGATTCTGAGAATCCTTGCAGAGTGCCACTGTTTTTGTACAGGTATCATGAGATCTACATGTACAGTACCTGGTAGAATTTGCATGCAAATTTTACGACCACTTGAACAACTGCTTGTGTAATGTACCCTGTACATTCAATTCGACATCTAAGCATCCCCTATCACATAACCTCCACAAATCTCTCCTGTTTCTACAGTTACCAACATTCTATCTCTTTAACTTAATTAGAAAGGCTGATGTCTTCATGTTTATAAATCGGGATGTGTAACTGCATCCCTAGAAGTTAGGATGGCTACATCTAGACCTGGTTGCATTTAAAATAAAGGCTCCTGTGGCTGAACTTGATACATTGGACACCTTGTGTACACAGGGTAGACAGTGGTCTAGACTGACATGGTCAAGCACATCCAAGGGATTATCTAGTGCTTGATGCGAGTGATGTTGATTTCATAAACTAACAAACAAGTGTTATTTTGGTTAAAGTCTATTTTTCTTTGCCAGATGTTTTGGTTTGTCTTTGGCTAGTAGTGGAGGACTGTCATCTCGCCAGGGCTGATAGCATGTAGTATTAAATCAAACACTGAACTTGCATAACAAGCCTATTCAAATACTGCAACACATTCTTGCATCTGATGATCATTTGATATCATAAGCTTGTCCCTTAAAGGTATACCCAGATTTAAATGTCATTGGTGTGTTGGAAAAGTAAATTAAGTTATTCCGTTTAAGTGAAAACAGCAAAAAGCGGTTTGTTAGGTGTCCACCCATGTACGTGCCCATTTTGATTCCCGTAATAAAAACAAGCAGTAGTGACTTTCGGGGTCGTCAACATTTCATGATCAGGAAACAACTTTAATAGAAATAAAAAAACAATCAATCCAGAGAAGTCAAGAAATCAATATTTTTACTGGTGTCCATAGTACAATTTAACACTTACTTCAATTTGTGGTTGCCCATCCAAACATTTCACCTGTGTTATTCTGGAAAGGGTTGATTGGTCTGTACAGCACCTGTAATTAAACACAGGTATGACAGATGTTTTAAAACAAGAGTTGCTGTGTAAGATACAGAAGTTGAGATATACATGTAAGATTGTTAGTGTACATACATGTATCAGTGGCCGGTGTATCTACTATCCACCTAAGGGTTTGGGAGAGGGCCTCAGATCTTCTTGTGCCTCCCCCAGCCCAAACACCTTAAAATACCCTTGGCCTTATCCCCATTCTGCAAACCTTTCTCCTTCCAAGTAAAAGAGAGTACCTGTTAACATGCAATTCATGTTAAGGGTGTAGGCAGCAGCATTGATCTCTACCCTCACCTCATTCTTGCAAATCATTACATACGAAAATAAAACCCTGTAAAATTTCAGAGACTTCTTCTCTAATACATGTCTAAACCCCAGGCTCCCCCATGCCAATGAACAATAATAATAATAATAATTACAACATTTATAGAGCGCTAAATACTGTAAGCACTATAACCAGACTATTCAGAGGGACAAAACAGATGGGTTTTAAGTAATGTTTTAAAAGTATCCAATGAAGGTGCCGCTTGAATGTTGGTGGGTAGCTTGTTCCAAAGTGTTGGAGCTATGACCGAAAAGGCACAATCGCCATAGCGTGTCATGGTGAAGCTGGAAATGAGCGGTGGAAGAAGTGTAAAGGCGACGGTTGGCTGATGATGGTGAAGATGAATGAAGGGCTAACAGATCTTGGAGATATACTGGGGCCAAATTATGAAGAATTTTGTACACAAGAAGAAGAAACAAACATCGTGCACCTATATAATGTACATGTAGCATGTCAGTTCTCATTGTCCATATGATCTTGTTGTAACAACTCCCCAATAATACAGTATGAAAATTACACCCAACTCCTCTCCCCCCGCCCCCGCCCCCTTCTCAACCTCGACCCCCCTCCCCACCCATGTTTCAACTGACAAAGCATTAACCTACACTCTCCACTCATGCACAATAATCACAGTAGCAAATTCTATTACAACCAGGCTAAGACTACGGATTGTTCGATACAAATACTATGTAGAATTGATTGATGGACCAATCATTGACATTTAGTTGGCTTCAGTCATGTCAGTGTGTTTATTCAAAGGTCGACAATCAAAAACTCCATTCAAGAATCTAAAGAAAAAACATCTTTACCATGTTTACTCTGACATCAAAAACACTACATAAAAAACAGGAACAAGAATGTTTCAACAATCCTAGAACTGAGCACAATCAGTAGTTTGTAAAAAGTTCAAAGGTAGACACTGTATTCAGCTGAAACCTTCACTGGTGACTTTTATTATTTTTTTATTGTATCTTTATTGATAATTTGGCCAATAAATCAGCTTTACAAAAACCTCTATGACCCTACCTTTAAATGTATTCGCTCTTCTGTTTAGTAGGAAGAAAAAAAACCTGGGTTGATGAAGTACTTGCCTGTAACAGTTTTATGCCATTTTCTAACTGGTTTGCTTTTATTCGTTGAATGTTTAAACAATGAAAATGCATCCACGTTGACAAAGCAAGCACTATTTGTAATCAGTAGGCCTAATGGAACAATTTAATTTAAGTCTGGTCAGGGATTTCAATTTAAATAGCAGTTGAATGCCGGCAGAAAGTCAAACCTCTCAGTGATAGAATACAAGACAACAATTAAAATTATACACACTTGTACAACATTGAAAAAAGAAATTTGTATAACCTGAAAAGTGATTGGGAATCCACGAACTGGTCAATCTGATGAGGCAGCTGTCTACTTTTTATAACACGAGTCTTGTTGTGCAATGTGCAACAATTTGTCAAGATTTTAGTTTACTTTTGGGGTTCAAAGTTAAAAGCTGTTCATTTATTAATTAAAATGTAAAACTTAACAAGCTAAATCAGTCTAAATCTAAAGTGAACGTCTGCAATACATGGCATAGCACATGTACCATTGAGTATTTTTTATTTTAGAATGACAAAACGCTCATAGTAAACAGTACTTGGCAGACAAACCTTTCACTGATTATTAACATGTGTAACATTTATCAAGCCTTAACTTGACAGGCCAAATTAAAAAAACTCAAGATGATGCAAAAAATAATAATAACAAAATAAACAGCAGGAATAATTTGTTACAAATGTGACTTAGAAATGCAAATCAAAATGTTGATTCCTGAAATTGTTAACATGCGATGACATTTTGGGGGATATAAAGAGGTACGTTTGCACTGTACATCAGATTGATGTTTGTTTATTTATTTTATCTAGAAGTTGAACATTAAGGCAGGGCTTAATTTTGTCACTAGCCAGTGTGCCATTCAAGAGAGATACATGTACCAGCAAGTCAAACTTATATTCAGACTGGTGAGTGAGCCATACAAATAAAATTAGCATCCTACATGCTGTATGAACATAAATGGTAAAAAAGTATGAAATCACAATTAACAATATGTATTGTGATAATTTGTATCTAACGACAGGTTGAAAGCAACCTGTCTTGATAATGACTGGGGCAGAAATTTTCACAAAGTCAATGGACCAGGTACGGTAGAATGTATTTGTGGGTTAATCAAAAGTACAGCTGACTCGCCCAGGGTCGTTCTCGTTAGGCATGTCACGGAAAATTAATTAGTGCATGTCCTGAAAGCGTTTACTTAACTGACTGCTATGCCCTATTCCTAAGGATGTGTGCCCTACTACCTTGTCAATATATGTAATTAATTAACAATGAGTCAGCTGAAAATATACCCATGGTAACAAGGGACCTGTTTGGTTGAACTCACCCTTGGTACTTTGTCAGCACAATGAACACATGCTGCCAAGCTTTTTCTGTAGGTTGAGAGGGTTTGTTTTGGATTTTTTCAAAGTTTTTTATTTTATCCAAGTGCGTTGTTTACATGTGCAGGGTTAATTTAAGCTTAATACACAAAGGATTAGCCGGCAGAATTTGGCCCTGCCCCCGTTTAACCAAATCACTGACCCCTGTCGATTGGCAGTGCCTCTTTGATATGGCATGGTCCATCCGAGGATATCATGGCATATGATGTTGTTAAGACAATGGACAAATTAAAATGTGTCCGCATGTGCCGACAGCTGCTCTCACTGCAGAGGTAAATAATGTTCTCCGGGAAGGCCCACAAAAACAGGTCTTGCTTGTGATAAGACGTCGCTGGTGGATAGTAGCCACAATGTCTGAGTTTCATTCCTACGTACCGGCAGACACTTACTGTTGTGGTAGCACCAGCAATTCTATAAAATGTCTCACTCTATAAATAAATAATGGAAAGTTTTTCTAATTTTGTTTAAATTAACTGACTCAGTGACTGCTATGCTCCATTCCTTTGAACTGATTTTACCAAAGCCTTTCATTAATGCAATTAGACTCAGCTTGGAGACGTGTTTGTGTTAACACCTTCTGACATTTTAGCCATCACTCATGTCATTCATGGAGTGTGATTCTCAGAGACAAACATTATGGTTTTGGTCATGTTGATTGATTTGTATGAATTGATGATCCCTCTGGTTTAACGATTTACAACCTACATGTAACAGGATGGATCCAAAGAGAACTTACTTTTAATTGGAAATCACATCATAACTGATTGCACAACAACATGTAATGACTGCCAATCAATTTTTGCTCCTTGATTTATTTGTTAGGTGTTCGGAGCAACACTCGGAACCCCTCTTGTCTTTGTTGTCTTTGTTGGTTATGTTTTTGTATTTTTGTCGATCCTTCTCCCCCCGCGGTTGTCGGCCTTTATAAACACACTTCCTAACCTCATAACCTTCAAAATACACACATACTGTAGTATCTTTACCTGTACACGTCGATGAAACCATTGTAATGACGTCATTATGACATCACCAGTATTTAGTTACATTAATTTGAAGTTTAACATTTCAAAATATCATAACTCAGTAACCCAACAATTTTTATGTCGCTGAAGGGCCTGCACCATTTACACCTGTAGGTATGTCCCCGGTTTAAGTTTAACCTTTACATTTGTGTATTGAAGACCGCTCGTTCACATTTGATTTTTGGCCATGTGATGCTCGGCCATGTCATATAACGTTCATAATGTGCATCCATAAAATATTCTCATAAGACGTACATAATATCAAATGTGAACGAGCGGTCTTTGATTGGCTACCAAGGTGTACCAAAACTATAAAGCAATTTAACAGACACTACATCTTCACAAAACTTCACAATAATTGAACTACTTAAAACGCTCTTGTATTTAAATAAAATTTGTGCAATGAAAGCTAACAAAAGCTAACAAACTTGAAAATACAATTCCCACAGATTATTGGTTGCAGAGATGAGACGCTAAGTTGTGTCTAAAGTAGTTCATAGTCAATGCATTGAAATCTGGCTTCTACCAGTCTGAAAAAAAAAGCAGATCGCTATTTTGCTTAGATATTAAGGGCAAACTTCTGCAGCACAGGATCAACCTGTATGTCCATGTATATTGTGTAATGCTCTGTTACAAGTCTTGCATGCAGCGCTGCAAGAAAACTACAGTGTATGAATGGGTTTTTTTATCTTAAAAACTCTCAGTGCCTGTCACCTACTCAGATGTCCCCTACTGGAGCAGTGGCTGGAGACCTAGCTGAATTCAATGAAAGTTCCAAAGACTGTGCTCAGTTCTGGCTGAAACACAACATCTAGCATGTGTGGACACGATGAGAAGAAGAAGGCGGCATCAGGGCATTAAGTTATTAACGGTATAACTGTAAACAGAAAGACATTGTAGACGTTCTACATGTACTTTGCAAATTGGATTCTTGTAAGAGAACATCTACATGTACACAAGTTCGTAATGTACATGTACAGTGTTGAGTAAACAAATCTACATGTAGTTAGTTTCTCCATAAGATCCATTTCAATTCTGTTTTCCAAGTTTTCAGTCAATGTTTTTTTTTATAGAAACACTGTAATAAACCAGCATTAACTAATTAAAAACATATTCTGATAAAGGATGGAAGATGAGGAACATTGATGCGGACTTCAATTGTAATTTTCACAATACTACAAAATATTACAGCTTTGTTGATAACTTTTAAAAGAACATCGCTTGCATCTTTACATCTTAATTTTGCCAGCAATGATCACCTTTCTTCAGCCATACACGTGACACACAATGTACATCATTGACACAAGAGGTCTCATTCCCTTAATTGTACAGAATCTATCTCTAACCATCATCAGGAATATGTAAATAAACTTTTCTCACAATCTAAAAGACTAATACAAACTCAAGGAACACCCCAGCTGTGTGAGCTAATAACACACATTCTCAACTTAACAGAAATCCATGTGTAAATGTAGCTCAACATGAAGACAGTGGCCGTAACCAATCTAATTGATGCCCTTGCCCCTCCCCTCCCCACTCGCAGACACTGAATTTGTTTTTACCTCCAAATCCGTTATCTTATAATAGTTAACATCATAAACGGTATGACAAGAGTACTGAAAAGAGGCTTGTTTAGGAAAAATGCAAATGGAAACTACAGTTTTAATTTTCCAGAAGTGCCCCCCCCCAAAAAAAAAAAACCCCAATAAATTTAAAAAAAAAAAAAAAAAAATTGTACCCCCTTGTGCCCCCCTAAAACATTAAACTACATGTAGTTTCATCACTGCATGTATTGTATGTAAAAAGAAGTACATTTGTACATATTTAGAGTCTTGCCTTTACACATGTATGCTACATTGCAGTTCTACACTGGACTTCTAAACTGAAAAATGACAGGAACTTCCCAAATAAATACTCTATAAACATGATAAACATGATTTTTTTCATCATATCCTGCTGCTTTTGTCTCAGAGTTCTTGAGTTCTCTTCCTGACATGTCTTCCTTTTTCCCCTTCATATCATTCAGGTGGTATAAACCTGTGCTAATTATAGCTCCAATAATGGCCATGTATTGACAGGTTAAGTGCGGAAAATTTAATTGAATTTTCCTGGCACCTTGCAACCTGCGCTGATAAGGACTTACAATGCTGAAGCAGCTGAAAGCCAAGTGTAATAAGGTACGGATTGCACCACACATCACGACTAAAGACATAACCTGCAACAGGGTTCAACTTCATACATGTAGAATTCAATTACCAACCAACGCAAGTTAAAAATCAGTATTTACAAGGGCAAAGAATACTGTCTGGCAAGGAAGATGTGGATTGTGCAATATTGATTCTGTCTGAGCTTCTCATTTTCCAGTTTTTCAGCAGATGACAATCATCAAAACAAGTGCCTGTGGGTAGGCATATGCAGAGCTGTGGGGACTTTTTCACTATGGAACAAAGGTCCCCACAACGTTTTTCTTCGTTAAACTGGGTCCCTACAAGGGGATTCTTTAGAAAAGGGAATAATAGAACAACATTAGGAAGTCCCACAACTCTGTGTGCAAAAGACTGTGTGTGTCCTTGTACATATATACATCTTCAACGTTGATCATGGACCAAATAGATGAAGTCGAGATGTATATAGGCCTATACATGTATTTCCCACAAATAATCAAAGTTTAGAGTCCAAAGAAGTTCAGAATGTTGTTAGATTTGTACTGTTTCCAAAGAATGATGGAGTCAACGCATAAACATGTTCAAAAGTTGATGTACACATTTGTATGTTCACTAAGAAAAACTTCAAAAATAAGACTAGACATCCAGTGTTTGTATAAAACAAACACACAAGTGTTCGTGAATTTTACATCGGATGGTTGATGACGTCATGGTGATGTAACTTTCATATGATGCAAATACCTTGTTTGTATAGCCATTATGGTTAGTGATTTGTTAAAATATTAAATGCTGATTTAACGTTGTGCTGTCATCAATAATGTCATCATCCCGACAAAAATGCAGTGTCATCTGCACATTAAGATGTATGGACTCAGTAAGTTTCAAGTCTTTAACCCTTTTTGGTTAATGAAATTTCAACTTCCGGTTTCGACCGAAAGTAAAGGTCACATGGGGTCACACTTTGTATAAGATTTGTAACATACATGTACATCAAGAACTTGTATGTATAGTCATGGTTCTTCAGATATGAATTTTTTAAATGTTCAACGTTTATTTAAATGTTGTGATGTCATCATCCTACAACAGTTGTGGATTCATTTACACACTAAGGTCTACACGTGTACGTACATGTACATATGGTAAGTTTCAAGTCTGAATCCTTTTTGGTTCATTTGCAACCAATGGTTGAATGCGAAGCCTCTCTAGTAATAAATTAATGAAGTATGCTGAAAAGTACTCCTGTGGCTATCGTTACAGGTACTCTTAACTTTTTATAAATCATTTTTGTACAAAATAACACTGATGAGTAGGCCCTAAAGTAAATTTAGCCCAGATTTTCATTTAAAGGGATACGTTGTCTTGGATCGGACGAGTTGGTCTAAAAAAAAGCGTTTGTAACCGTTTGTTATAAAATGCATATTTTTAAAAAGACGTTATAAAAGTACTAGAATACAATGATCCACACAAATATGCCTCAAAATTGCGTGGTTTTTCTTTTACTTTGCAAACTAACACGGTCGGCCATTTTGTGGAGTCCAAAATTTTACTCCACAAAATGGCCGACCGTGTTTGTTCACCATGTAAAAGGAAAACCACGCAATTTCGAGACATATTTGTGTGGATCATTGTATTCTACTTTTAAAACATCTTTCCAACCATATGCATTTTATAACAAACGGTTACAAATGCTTTTTATAGACCAACTCGCCCGATCAAAGGCAACATGTCCCTTTAATTATTATCATGATTTTTTCTTTCTTTTCTTCTTTGAAAAACTTGACAATAAAGAAGCTGACAAAACAAAAATGCTGATTAACAATCACTGGCTTAAATCCTTGTTAAAAAGTTGGGGATGACTTTGAAATTTGCAGTATGTACATTAAATTTCTTAAGCAGATCAATTGCATACCAACTTCAATAATTGTCAAGGCCGCGGACCCACTGTTTTGGGAAAGAGGGGAGATCCTTATACTGCATAAGGCAAGTACACAGCAGAAAGCTGTAACAGGGGAATATGTCCACCCCCCCCCCACCCCTGGGATTTTTGCCTGCGCTAACAAATATGTGTACATCACGTACAGTATAATGTACATACACACAGTACATACAGTAACATGTACATCCTATGTAGTTGTTCTACAGGTAGCCACGGTAGTCCTATAATGCATAACACAATAAAAGTACCGGTACCCAACAAAACCAAATTAGCTCATTGAAAAATACAGCATTTGCTCATCAAAATAACCATTAAACGCATCCATACATAAAATTGTTCTGTCCTTGACAAAATTTGCTTTGCATCATTGAATGAGAAATGTCCAATGACACACTGCCTTGAACACCTAATAAATAGCAGCAGTACAGACAGCACAACCCATTAAAGTGCTATTAATCTTTACATGGTCAATTACCTTGTGCCCTGGCATTACAGTTTCTGTTGATGACTCATCTTCAGAATCATGTAGGCAACAATGCAAATTCTATACATTTGAAAAATGTCACAATGAGCTTTATAAAAGTACAATGTACATGTATGCACAAAGCAAGTTTATCAACCTTGTAAAAGTCTTTAAAGAAAATGTTTGAAGTTATTGCATTCACTGTAGACTACATTACCTCTTTCTCTTTTAAATAAATCGGACTAATAAACCAGGACTATCTCTTCCTTTGATTAAAATCTGTGAACGAGATTATTGATAATTATGTAATTTATTTTGGGTTATTACCCCTCCACCTTTTTATCTGCGGGACTGGGGGGGGGGAGTGGTTGAGGCACTGAGTGTACAGTGCTATCACACTTTGGTGTAAGGCAAATACTAATAAGAATATTCCTGATGCTTTTATTAAATCTATTAAATTGTTGCGGTACCTGCAGGAAATGGCAGGGTCATGGGTTCGAATCCCAACCTAGTACTACATGTATGCCTATGGATTTTTTCCCTGCAGGACTCTGGAAGGCCCTGATACAGTGCTTATCACACATCGGTGAAGTGTATAAACCAATAATATGAATAATAATGGTAACATATTAGAGAAAATTTGAAAAGAGAAATATGACAATTGATGTGGAATCAATAACTCAGAAGTCCATCACTAGTCAGCATAGTGTTAGCCAGAGGGGTGTCTGGGTGTCTTTTGGACACCCTGTTTTCAATTTGGACACCCTGTTTTATTTGTCATTTACACGTAAATGTATTGTAAGTGACAAATTTAGACACCCAGTTTTAAAATTTCCAGCCAATTTGGACACCCTTTTACCAAATCCTGGCTAAAACCTTGCTAGTCAGGAAACATTGTAATAACAAATAATCAACAAAAAATGATACCATGATAAAAGGCTTTTTCAAAACCCCTCTTATGTCTCAAAGGCAAAGTATACTACCTTCTTTTTTTGGAACCGTTAGATTGTTTTAATCCTATATAAATGTAGATATTATATAATAAAACTAACCTGTGAAAATTTCATTTCAAAAAGTGGTAGCGTTTTTGAGATATCGCAGGAAGACTAATCCATAATTGGAATAGCTTTATGCATGAAACATTTCTCAGAATGGAATTTTTTTTGAATCCCTTTCTGTAAAACCACACGATCCTTTCGAAGGGAATTGCTTCTCAAAACGTTACACATTATTAACAGCTGCAGTGCTTCTTACCAAGTAAGTTTTTATGGTCAGTAATTACCAAAGATATACCCTGCCTTAAGGTTACAAGGCACTGATGGGAGAACAAGAACAAAACAGAAAGGGTGGGAAAAAGGGATAAATTAAGTCAGTAACACAATTGAGGACTTGTACAAATTGAATTAGACACTGGATTTAGCAAGTTTACCTTACTGGCTTTAGCAATTATGCTGTTCTTGTAGTAACAATAGGAGTGAGTGATCATGCAGCACTGTAGTCACAATGATCAGAACAGCCACTGATGAAGCAACAGCCCACACAGCACACACTGAAACTGCTTGGATCCATGTACAGCACCAACGCACACGCACGTCTGCATCAGGCACGAAAGAGTGAGACACTGAGAGAAAATCAATGAGGGAGGAATATGTTGGCCTGCTGCCGTGACCTGACTTAGCACTTTACAGCGCGACAGTGTGAATGGGGGAAGGTGGGATCAATGGGAAAATGTGTAAATATCTCTGCATTAAGAACATGGGGATTATAAAGTAGTCAATACTGACCACTATTGAATGCGGTAACTGATACCATTCAAATTGATTTTTAATAACAGTTCTGAAAACGATTTCCACAACAAATTAAAAATTGGATAGGCCTAAAAATTAAAAAAATATTCTTACCTTGAATGGACTCAAAAAAAAAAGTTGACCACTTGACAGCTGTAAAGTTGTTTACCTACATCAAATTTAAAACATAACAAATAAATGGTCATTAACAAGTTCATCTGATTGAATCTCATCATATGGAAGGAGTGTGGATTAGGTTTTCATTTTTTCTACCTACTGTACATCTACCATGTCTTTTGTAAAACAACGACCTTAAAGCACTCGTCCAACATTGGTAATTGTCAACATGGTCAAAGACCAGTATCCTATCCACACTTTGTTTGACCCAATCAGTCATCGGAGTCACTAGAGAATAGTGAAAACTCAATCATATCGTTGTTGTCACTGTTTTCAATACCTGTGAGATCCAAACTACTTGTTTGACTCATTTCTCAAATAAAACCACAGCCTATCATGGAAAAATATTTCAAGGTATGTAATTTTTCAGCCATGAATACCTTTATGCCATAAGTTACATGTATTGAACATTTAGGCCTAGATATGTTCAATGTTACCAATGTTATTGTTAAATGCATGCTTCAAGTACAATACCTGTGCATACATGTACATCTAGAGGCTATGTGTACATTTTTATGGATTTTGTGCATTTCTTGGTATGTAGTAAATTAGTCATGTTCTTGTACATCACATTACATACATAATATTTGAACTTCAAGTTTGTGTAGATCATGCATGTGTAAACATACATTACCATGATTAAAAAAATTCAATGCAATTTTACCTCTGGCAATTTTAACAAACCAAAAAAACTAGGCCTAATAATTGTACAGGTGTACATATACATGTGTAGCCCTAAGTAAGGCTTTAATACAATTCTTAAACTTTTTAAAGGCACTGGACACGTTTGGTAATCTTAACTTCGATCACCAATTGAGCCCAAATTTTCACAGGCTTGTTATTTTATGATTATGTTGGGATACACATCTGTGAGAAAACTGGTCTTTGAAAATTACCAAAAGTGTCCAGTGCCTTTAAATCAATTATATTTTATTTTCCCCATGGCATAATACACTGTACAATTAATCACTATTGTCAGCCCACAATGCCAATGTCACACACTACATCTGCAACACATGTTGCAGGCCTACAACACTGTACACTATGTACTGTCTGCAATTAATCAAGAATGTCTGAACAGACTATTAGGCCCTACAAGATCATCACAAGAAGTACATTTCACTGATCACATGACTATACTTTAACATAGTATAGCCTGAAATCATACCACATGCTCACCAAGTAGGCCTACAGTGTAAGTGCACTTAACTACTTGAAAGGTTTGAAACCCATGAATGGCTATAGAGTTCAAGCAGAGAGAAGAGGGCAGAAGGGCGGGACAAATGTCATGCTTACAACTGCCAATTAGGTCCTTCGGGTCCTACAGAGAGTAAGTACTTTTAAAGACCCCCACCCCAAAGTATTCTTTCAAATTTGATGCACACACATACAGTAGTAGACTGTTTGCATGGTTTCCCACTGTAGTTGACATAATATGTAATCTTGCAAAAACAGAATCATTAGTTGTCGTCCCGATTTGCTAAAGTTGGAAGAATTAGGATACATATCTCCTTCTCTCACCATTTTTGAGTGCAATGTGTAGGCCTATTGTACTTCAATCAATTTACAACTCCCTGGGCATCGCCTTGTTGAATGGCAGCGCCCCCAAGTCGCAAACAATTGCAATTAACAAAATCTGATGCGCTTGCAACATACATGTAAATGATTCAGTAGACTAACTATCGTATCCATGTTCACAATGTACTGTCTCTGTAAACTTGTGAAACTTCTGTAAAAGCGTTTGAACACCAAAAATAATGGTAGCAAATAATGTGCCAAGGAAGGCTGGTCAACAGTTCATTATGGCAGCATAATGAACAGTGCTGACCACAAACACTAGGCTGGCATGTACACTGTACATTAATGTCTAGTAAAAACTGCCATGGGGCTCGTAAACACCACTTTTCAACTTGCCCTACCTGTGGGCTAATAAAAACTGAACAACCTACATGTACTTGACTATGGAGGGTTGATTATTGAATTGCCCTTTGAATTGAATTTACCAGTTTTACACAGTTATTGTGTACACCAAGTACCATGACTGCTAGCAAATAAAGACAATAACGGAGTTTAATGCAAACACAGGGCATGGCTCATGTTACACTGGACATGTGTATCCAACATAGTAGCTGATCAGGAAAATCTGTATGTGATATACCATGTTCATATGCCCCCTTCCATCGGAACTTAAAAACACTGATTTGGCAAGAGAGATTAAAGTCAAAGCTCTTCTTCTGTTTTAGTTACTCCGAGTCAACTTACTTCGAACATGCTGACATGTACGTATGGTCCGAGTTGTCAATTCAACCTGTGAGCATAACCAAAAGCAATGATGGATTACTGATAAATTTATGCTGTTTAATTGCCAAATTATAGACAGTTTACAACATGATTCTCTTTTCTTTTACACCACATGTCATGTATAAGGTCCTAATTATTTATTAAAAACAAACCATACATATGTACGAACTTTGAATTATAGAGATTACATATATGTAAAAATGTGTACACACCTGTACAGTTAGTCACTCATGTCACACCGTAAAGCATTTGAATAAGGCTAAATTACTCAACCCCTTCATAAAAATAAAATAAAAATTATAGTTATTTTTAGTATTATTTTTAGACCTTCATTTATACTTCTCAAGCCAGCGGGACATTGACTAAACAATTATCTGTCTAGGCCTTTTACATGACCACAGAGGCAACGAGTTGGCAGCAGAAAACATGTTGACGAAAAGATTGTTTACAAACGATTCAACTGCGTAAGAACTTTGAAACACGTACGCTGATGAAATTTGTAACCCATTCTTGTTGAAATTGAGAACAGAATGGAAGGACAGAGATGGGGAAACCCGCAAGGCATTGTCAGGAAGACTTGATCTTAACTCTCGTGGAGTCTGTGCTGGAAATTCAGACAAGATGAAATGTCAATTTGCCTGTAGGTATTCCTGCAATTTTGTGGAATGCATGGGGGAATGTGGAGTCCGTTGTGCAGACAATGTAAGTACAAAGTAATGTTGTTTGTAAAACCCCTGTGTTTCTAGCAACAGCTTTGACACAAGAACTTAAAATGTCAACAAACACAATAAAATGGCTTACATTCAACAGATAAAAAGACATGCCCCTTTAAACACAAGATGTTAGTCAATGTACATTTAACTATGTACACCTGGGCCCAATTTCATGTGAATCATTTATTTTAATAATTTGTATGATGTTTCTTTTTTATGAGTTGTGACATATATAAATTTTGCATTAACCAAATGACAAGGACCTGTAATATTTGATACACATTGAATGCATTTTATTTGTACAAATATGGGCAGAATCTGAACATTTGGTGAAATATGGACTCCCATTTCACTTTTGAGGTTCAGGCCTAACTCTTGATGTTCAAACTGTGGAATAGTTCAGATTTCAACTTGCACTGTTTTCACCCTCATGTACACTTACACATTGTGCATCAAATAGCTGCATCCACATGTTAAATGTTCTATATGTATTACACAATGGATATCAACACCGCATCTTAAAAATTAGTGTTTTGATTTCAGAAAGTGGTAAATATCGGTCAAATCTGGTCATTAGTTAGAAATGGCTAGGCCTAGAAAACAAACTAAAAGTAACTCAACAACATGTACATTTAAGAGCTAACTTTTTAAAAGTTAACTAACCCTACCAGAAAATAGGCAAAGCATAAACTTAGGTAATAGCTACTTGGTCACATCACTTCCCTTCATGCCATTAGACCTACGATAACTGTAGTTTTTGGCCATGTCAAGTTTCTTAGACCTAAGATAATTGTAGCTCTTGGTAATGTCCTTTAGACTATGATTAGAACCCTCAACCCTATCCTAACTAGTGTAGGAGGATCAGGGGCTACGATTCTTGTAATTGGCAACTAAAATAAGGTTACATATTTTTACGATATAATGATATACGTACATGTATGTTTTTAATGTTTTAAGCCGGCTGAGTTCAGTCATTTATGTGGCTAGCCCCAAAATGCCAAACTACTGTAATTTTCAGACCATAAGCTGTGGGGCTTATGAGTTGATTTTCAGGCCTTCATTGTGCTCCCCGGCTCAAATTCCGGGTGGCTTACAATGAATAGCCTATAAAGTAAGCTTTGGCAATTTTGACTAAAATTAAATACCGAAGTTCTCTGACTTCATTATATTTACAAACGTTTTTAGAATAATCAGGAAAAAACACAAAACGATCACACATTCTCATTTCAGTTCTGTACTTGTCTGTACAACATATGTCAACAGTGCTCCTGCAACAACAGGTACATGTACAAACAAAATTGTGTGCTCAACTCATTGGTCTGGTTCCTTACTCATTTAAAGAGCATTGTGCGTGATATGAAAATAGGCCACTTTCTTATACAGCATATATTCCGAATGACTTACACACTGTGACCAGACCTATGTAAACATTTTCACAGATTTTCCGGTGCTGCTGCTTATATTCCAGGTGGCTTATAGTAAACAATTTACAGTAAGTGCCACTGGCATTACGTACGCATGACCACAATATGGACTCCCAGGAGCAGAGTATAGACTGTGCAAGTCTCGTGCAGATTTGAACTTCTTGGACCAAGTTAGTCCAAACCATATTGAGTTTTACATGTACCTGATTCTGTTTCTTCAAATACTTTAATTTGTATTAGTTTATAGTAGTTATTGGCTATACAAATTATATCAAGTTGGGTAAATTTCACAATATTGGGAGAGACAAACTTTGCCATTAAACATTTTAAAATATGATGAAAGTAAAATAAATTTAACAAATCAACAACAACAAAACAGAGACAAGAGTAAAGACTTGACCTTTATTTTCAGTTACATGTAGCCTACTTGTAAAGAATAAAGAATTTAAACCTTAGGGCCGATGCAATATAGTCACACAATTCGGGAGTGATTGGCAAATACATGTAGGTTAAACAAAAAAACGTCCTCCCAAGTTAAAATTTTGTTTCAAAGTTAATTTTAACAAGTTATTTGTATTATAAAAATATACATTGTATTTATAACAAATTTTCAAGATTTTTTAAAAAGAGAATTTAAAAAGAATATTTGATTTCATAGAAAAATACAATCTTCATTTGAGTTAATGTTTTCTCGTTTGATATGTTTTTATTCAGCAGGTAGCCCAATGCCTATCAAATTAATCCAATGCCTCAATGAATCTAGACGATGGCTTGGTTTTTCAGTTTGAGGTTCTGGACCCAGACAGTGCGTGTTTTTATACACAATATAAACAAACACAGTCCTGGTTCTTGGTTCTTGGTTGTTTTTCCTCCAAAATACTCCATGAAAGAGTTTTGACTGGAGGTGGCGGAGGGTGGACTAAGGAAGAATAGACTTTTCATTGAGAGTGTTTCGCCCCAACTTGACAATCGCACCAACTATAGTTGGGACTGGTCCCAACTTGAGTGTTCAAGTTGGGGCGTCCCAACTGTAGTTGGGACAGTAGTAATTGTACAGGGTACTAGAACTAGACTAGGAGCAAGCAGGGGAGATATCTCGTCTGCATTAATTGCAGGTTGGTTGTTTGTGATAGCAGAATCCCAGAAAGAAAAAAAAATAAAAAAAATAATAATAAGGTCGATCAAAACGGACTTTTTCAGGGTAAATAAGTTGGAGTAATTACTTTCTCTATGATTATTCCCCACCTCCTTTTTTTTTTTTTTTTTTAAAGGTTGGCACCAAAACCACAGGCACATAATGACAAGTTTCACACTCATCTAGTACTATTCTAAAGCCAAAACTGGGCTCAATACCCACATCAACGCCCGCGCATGTTGCAGTCCCCACAATTACAAATGATCACGGTTCCTATGCTATCCTGTACAATACATACACAGCCTGTCCCTGTAGAGTTCTATGGGCGATCCCAACTACATGTACAGTTGGGACGCCCCAACTTGAACACTCAAGTTGGGACCAGTCCCAACTATAGTTGGGACGGTTGTCAAGTTGGGACGGAACAAGAACACTCAGCTTGAAATGTTGTTGAACAGGATGAGTAATGGTTGACAGCTGGAGGTGTTCCAAGATTTTAAAATGGTTCGGGGAAAAAAAAGAGTTGGCATAAACTAGTGAGTTGGTAGAAGGAATTTCAAATTGGTTTGAGTGTCCTCGTCTGCATCTGTCAGGTTTGGGGTTTGTATAAATCTGGTGATTAATATCAAGATGCCCATTTATCATTTTATAGAGGCAATTGAGTCTATGTGCTTCCCTTCTGTCTTTAAGTTTAAGTGTTCCCCAGTCCAGTGTTGGAAGAAGCTCTGAGACGCTAGAATCCCACCCATAGGTGTTGGTAACAAAGCAAGCTGCTTGTCTTTGGACTTTCTCGATGGATGAGATGTTTTTACTTGTATAAGTCATAAGTAGTAAGTAGAAGTAGAGTTTTGCTTTGATGGTTGAAGAGCAGTGATGAAAATTTCTTCGCAGGTAATTTAGGACTCGTGTCGCCTTCCCAGAAGCATGATGTGTCTGGCTATTCCAACGCAGGTCGTTTTGGATGCTAATACCAAGATACATGTACTGGATCTGGTTTATTTCTTCCCTTCCAAGGTGACACCATAATGTTGTATGATATTTTACCTGGCACCCTCTTCCTTGTGACACGCATATAGTCTTACATTTTGATGGGTTAAATTGCATGCCCCAAGCTTTAGATCATTCATCAAGATTCAGTATTATAGGCCTACGCCATCAATCAATGAATATATATGATTAATGTCAAACTCCAAGCCAACCATAGAGCAAGTGTCCTTGTTCTACATTGTACATCTATGCTCCAACCAAGTGCAAGTCCAATTACATTTTTAAAAAAAAAAAGCGTTGATGAATTATTGATGAATTATCCAGTATGTAACCAGGCAGCCAGGTGACTCGAAGTCGAACTAACTACAGCTGGGCTTATGAAAACAAAAGTTTGACTAAAAAGTTATGGATGCAATTTAATCGTACTCGTAGTGAGTCGTAGGTCCGAGGGCCGAGTCTACTGCCTACTGGACCCCAAACTCAGACGGACTACACATAGTGTCACAAGAAGTGCTAGCCCCATTAATAGTGCCAAATTCTATGGACTTCTTCCGATCCTTGGCCCTACGCCCATGTACCTCAAGGAGGTGACATTTGTTTTTGAAAAGAAAGTCACGTTTTTATGCCGAGATTTTTTCCCCAGTTGTCACTTATTGTAGCCGATTTGTGGACAGCACATTAATTTGAAAAAGAGCTCGCTCGTTTTGGTGTAATTTATGAAGAAAATCAGCGGCATTACTGACACGGTTTGACTGCCCGGCATCCGTGATTTTGCTAATGCGCTATGGTCTTGGTGCAAGACGTTTCTCATTTACCTTTCACGCACAGCGCGGCCGACGACCCGCTCATTCAACTTGCCAATAGCGCGCGGGGGGCGGTTCGTGGGCTAAAATCAGGTGTTCGTGGTGCGCGCTATTGGAAAGTTGAATGAGCGGGTTGTCGGCCGCGCTGTGCGTGAAGTTAACGGCCCGTCCTTGCAGCATCTTGGTAGTTGGGATGCAGTTGATTCTCTCTGTTGCACTGGACCGGTCTGGTCCAGGTCATCTAGGCAGAGCCTCAAAACCTAGCGTGGGTTTTAGGCCATCTAGGGAGAAACCTCAAGACCGGGCGTGGGTCTTAGGCCATCGGCAGAGTGCAAGAACCGGGTGGTTCAAGCCGTCAACTTGAAGGAGAGACAGGGCAGTTAGTGAGTGGCGGTCACTGCCTGTCATGAAGGCGCAAGAACCGGGTGGTTCAAGCCGTCAACTTGAAGGAGAACAGAAACATTTCTGCTATAGCGGTTTCTGTTGGCATGATGAAGTATGGTGACACTCATCAGGGAAGAGTTGGGCAGAGCCCCTGGCTGACTCAGTGGTGGTGGAGTGATGAGTGTAACCCAGCATGAGAAATACCTTGGCTTATATAGTCCTACATAACTACACAATGCAGAGGGCAATTATTACTTAAATTCTTGTGCCCGCTGCAAGTAACAATAATGATTTAAGAAAACATTGTTACATTAAGCAAACAATAAGCATTTTATAAACAACATTCCATGTGGGACCTAATACCACAGACATTCTTCAGGTGTCCCAATTTAATCCACGACAATAGATTAACAGGTGAGTTTAAATGGGGAGAAGGAATCCCATCTGTAATAGTCTACACTGTCGAGGTTGATGATGTCGTCTGGTCGTAGCACCACTGACTTAGTTTTAAACTTCCCCCTTTGTGAGTCGACTGATTCATACTTCAACACTCATTTATTGCAAAAGCCTTACCTTGACTACGACTTGATTAATTTCCAGACTTTAGCTGTGATCACTCTGAACATAGAGAAAGGACCCACGCATGGTATACATTGTCAACTACTTCAACTTGATTCGGATATTCAGCAGAGAGTAAATACTGCGCTCTGTACAAACTATTTGGTGAGTGGGACGATGCATGGAGGCTGACATTTTGAATAGTGCATTGTGGGTCGAAAAGTATTACCTTGGGACGGATGGATGCGCGCTATATATGGGCGCCGCATGCCGGCCGGGGGGGGGGACTTCAAACTAATGGCTGATCGTTCCGACCCAACTTTAGAATCCTCCCAAGTTGATACAAAAAGAAACAAATAATAGGAACATTTTTTTTAAAGGCAAAAGCGTTTAAAGACAATAATTGTTTATACATTTTAACAATTAAAGCGTGGGGGTACCTCCGGACACAGGCGTAGTTGTAAATTTCTAGAGATTCTTTGGGTGTAATATAATTCCGTTAATTAGAGCGTTATAACACCTGAAATGTAGAGCGGTCTGAAACAGTGTTCCCTGTCGGCGGAATTGGGAAATCAGCCACGGTATTTTTGTATGACTTATCTGACTCAATATTAGGCCCTAAGCGTCCACCCGTCGGCGCCGCTGTGCGTGTCAGGCACTCGCACGTACGTCAGCCCGGTTCATACTTCCTGCGAATGCTTCGTGCGAAGCGAATTTTCTTGCGTCACAATTGTAAAAATAGCGCGTACCGATTATTGCGTCACCAAAATTCGCTTCGCATTCGCATTGGCCGGACTACGCAATAAGGCGGATAGACCCAAAATAAAATTGGGCTTGTTGATGACAGCTTGGCGTGAACTTTCATTTGTTCAATCAATTTCTTAGAACTCTTAATTAACATAGGCCTAATTGTATAGATTTGAAGAACCACCATGAGGTCTAAATCTATTGATGATGATTGCCACGTCGACTCATAGGCCTTATACTAGGCTGGCCCTCCTAACGGTCTAAGGATCATGTTTTGGTTATCTTGCCCTGAGTTTTACATAAGTGGACCCCGGTTCCAATCCCACTTTGGAGCAGAGCCCCGTGCTGATTTTGTTCGTACGGGCTGTCGCAGAGTTAGGCCTATAGGAACTCTGCCGTTGACGTTACATGTGACCAAATTGTGTCCCACCTTTAAAACGTCTAAATTAGGGTGTGCAGGGCAGCACTGGTTTTAAGCTTCACAGGAGAACCACAATACAAACAACAAATACATGTACACAATTTTCCCAGCTACAGCATTTTTAGCAATGAACTTGCTCTATGGGCTACCAAGCAACACTCATGCGTGTATGCCTACTAATATACAAAGTCATGTAGGCCTTTATAGCTGCAAAGCTTTTGGTGGACAAGCAACATTGATACTTCAGTGGAACGATTTATTTGCTTTATTATGCGATATGGACCATGTTTTCCTTTTAACACTATACCAAAAATAACCCAATGCGCCGATCGATACACACAGCGGAACGGGACAATGTTCCGGACAGTGTACCATTGATTAACCCACCCCATAGCAACTAAGGAGTGGTGTTTAATGCGAGCGAGGGAACAACCCACACAGTACCTTGATGGCTTCTACAGGTTGTTGTATCACAGTAACAATCGTATAAGCACACGAGATGCCTAAGATAATTAAATAGCCATGTTTAGGTCATCGGTTACGTTACTTTCCAAGTTCTGTTCTTCTTATTGAGGTGACATTTTTTTCAAGATGCGGGAGCCTTCTTGATTTATACACTGCCGTCGACCATCGGACTGGTAAGATATGGTGTTCTCTGTTCTAGACCTCAGAGCACTAAGGGGGCCATTCAGAATAATTAATTTCAAAATGTATATTTTTTTCTGAAATTGTGGGTGGGTATAGGTCAAAATGAATAATTAATTATCGGAAATCAGTTTGCAATCAAACATGCGAGAAAAAAACACACAAAATGATATGGGGGAAATACGGTCCAGTGGTCTCTTACAGATCGTCTGTCGTCTTTGTCCACTGTACTGTGTCTATCTGTCGGGCCTCCATGGTCGAACCTTGTTTGAATATCCGACCTCCGTTCCCGATCTGAGATGGCAAAGATTTCCACAACTACAAAGTTACATGCTGGAAGCCACGGGAAAAGTCGTTGAAAACCCCTGAGCTAGGAGAACATTGTTCTAGAATATCTGCTTCATTTGAGGCATTATTTTGTTCTTCACTGTATATTGTGGTAGATTACATAATCTGTCAATTTGAAAATTAAAATTTGGGGTGCTGGGTCCTAGTTTTTCTGTAAGCTCCCATCCGCATTCCTCAATGTAAACCGAATTCACTTTTCAACCCGTAACTTGAATTTAAATGTTACAAACATGTCAGGTCACCCGGGTAAAACAGCCAAGTCTTGTACACTCAAACCTTGTACTACTAAAGCACTTAATCCGTCACCACAATATCTTCTTGAATAACCACATGGATTATTTTGATGATGTTAAATATTTAGAGTCACTGAGGTGGGGCCAAAGCAGCATGGGGCGTAGGCCTACAGGGTCATTGGATGGGCCAACTTATCAATAAAGATACAATAAAAGTCACAGTGGAAGTTTCAACTCAATGTCTATAGCACTTGTGGAGAAAACAGAAAAACTGTCACTTATTTTAATCAAAAACGGTTAGCTATAGGTGACAGTGGGTACCGCATCTCTGGCAGCTGCATTCAAAAACGGGCACCACGATAGGCGATCTTTAGAGATTCAAATTGTTCGACATACATTGATTTCTAATCAACAGGGCACTTCAGCAGACGAAATAATTTCGCAGGGATGCTTACTACCATTACCATCTTTATAACAAGTAGGCTTTCGGAAAAAAGAAAAAAAATTGTGGTGGAAATGTAGATAACTTCAAGGAAAATTGCAGACAATCGTGAAAACCTGGTCCAAGCAACAACAATTTACAGAATGTGCTCAAGATTAAATTATAGTCGCAACGTTATTTCCTTCCTTATCAAAATGCCAAACATGTAAAACAATTCAATCGATCAAAATCTTGACAAGGGTTGGGTGTTGAAGAGCAACGGGGGAGGTGCCTCACCGGACCCTACAAAGTGCGGCCTCACAAGTTCTTGTTTGTGATATTGAAGCTGTTCTGACTTCTCCTTTCCAAAAAGACTTAATCATAAAATGAAGTATCGATTTCCAACACGTTATAAAAAGGTTCCATTTCTGAGATCCATCCGTTACATGAGCCAGTTTTAATTCTAGCTAAGGGCTATGGGATTTACGATTCTCATCCTAGCTTTAATACTCCCCGGTCTTATTTCCATATGCAAAACAAGCCATTCTACACTTCATCAGTATTTGAAAGGGATCGTCAACCTTATAAAGCATTAGAAGAAGAACAATATTGTGATCGATCACTGAACCATAAAACAGCGTCTTAATTTTGTGTTTGAACTTGGCTACAGACATCCCAACGGCAAAGTTAAACCCTTCCCATTCCCGATGATGCCTTAAGTTGTTTTTGTATTCCATCGGCATAAATATGTAAGATTCAACAAAATCAGCTGCCTTTGGATGTTCAAAGGATGTCTTCACACAAAAACGTTGAATGCATAATCTTTTCAAGAAAAAATTGCTAGATCAATTTCCACTAAACGGGACTGTCTATATAGGCCTATACTTGTGATGTCAGGCGGATCAATCAAACATTTTTATTTTCAAAAATGAATTTGTCGGTACATTTAATTGTTGACTTTATAACCCTAAAGGCAACCGGCAGCACTTGAAACAGCCCCAAATAAAGATTTACATGTACAAACTATTAATGGTAACATCACTGGATTTTGGAAGTTATTTTAGTGATTGTAATTAACCTGGGGATCGGACTGGATATGAACGTTACATAATTATAGTAAGTTAGCTTTCCTATAATGAAGCCCATCAAATTTGTCTGCGATCTCAGTGGTGGCACTGACGGGACATTGAACATAAATATTGACACACATTCAAGACAAACTTAATTACGACTTGTGCCCCAAGTCGTGAATATTGATGCCAATAGCTACGACCTGTGAACAAGTCGTGAATATACTGACGCCAATAATTCCGACAAAATTCACCATCAAGTCGTAATATCGACGCCAATATTTACGACAAAATTCACGACTTGTGCCCCAGCATGTCTCGTTGGGGAAGTTGGTCATAAATATTGGCGTCAATATTCACGACTTGGGGCACAAAGTAGAGAACCTTGTCGGAACACTGTGGCGACAACTTTCACTTGTGCACAAATCGTAACATTTGGCGTCAATATTCACGACTGTGAATTCACCCGTAAATTTTGTCATGATAGTGACGTCATTATTTATGAAAGATGTCCCTTCATGACCACCATGTAACCTGTGTATTCCAAGATTAATTAACATGAAGAAAGAAAGACAAACAAATTAAAAAACAAATAAATAATTGTAAATAAATAAATAAAATGGAAATAAAGAATGACAATAAGGAGGAAGGTAGAAACAAATGACACTCCCGAGAGAGTGAGCTTCACTTACGGAGGGAATTGATGATCTTCCTTTGACAATCCTTTTTTTTTTTTTTTTACATAAACGGCCTTATATTATTTTGTGATGATGGAGTAACTATGGGTCCAGCCCCAAAAAACTTCACTATTCCTGCTGCAGCTCTAGCAAGAACCCCCCCCCCCCATCCCCATTTCGTTATGGCTCTTTTACTTCTTACTTCTTTGGTTTAATATTCGGATATTTTGTGCTATCCTCGTTTTCGTCTGTTTGTTTTGTTGTAGCTTTGTTTAATTGTGTTTAATAAACTTTGTCAATGTCCCAAGTCTGCCTCCTTTTCTTGATGGTTATCTGTTTATTTTGTAGCTGCATTTGTTTCTCGTTATTACTATTGATGCCACTTTTCAACAATCACTTTCTAATGGCAATTCTTTCTATTATATTTTAAACCAAATCTCCTATAGTCTTGACATAATGTTTATAATAATGACTTTCAAATCATAATTATAAAAATTACGTCAAAATACAAAATCTGTTTTTGTAAAGTTTCTCTGAGTATAATTGTAACTAACGTTCGTTCAAATTGTAAATAATGTTATTTTCAGCTATGTGATTTTGAATAAACCGGGGCTGGGTTTCACAAAGCACTAAAAGATTCATCTTAAGATAAGTTGCCAGTATAAACATAGTGATTTGTATTGTGACATCACACTTTGCTTAGCAATTAAGATTGATTCACAGTTAAGATCAATCTTAGCTCTTTGTGAAATCGGCCCCTGGGTTTATATCATTTGTTGAAGTCTTGACCGTTTAATTAAAGACACCCATCTCAACACCAATGATCTAAAAATACACGTTTGTACACACCTTGTAGACAAACCATTTGTCATTTTCACATTTTTGTTTGATTCTGCAGATGCCGAAGGACTGAAACGCTTTGGCAATGGCGATATCAGACAAATCCAAGAAGGGGTCGACTAGTGACTTTCCTAGTGGATTTGATCGCTGGTTAGCATTACAAAGTGTCAGTGATAAGATAATTAAAAGAGCAACTATACTCAATGCTATGGAGAAAATACGCCTTGAAAGAGCGACTAGACAAATTGACTTCAAAATACAACTAAGTGAAAATCACTACGAAACCGTTAACCAGAGACTCAAAAGCACCCTTAAAGATCACGATTTGTACAAAAGAGCCCTGGTGAGAAATGGTTCATCCCTTCCTGGTAATCGGCTGGTCCCACCGACTGCAGATATGAAACCATTCGGACGATACCATGGCAGTTATTATTCGTTGATGGGGAAAGCCATGCAGAAAGAGGAGCAGCAAATCGAACAGAGAAAACTACGCAAGCGCAACAAGCTACTGGAAAAATCAAAGTGTGAAAGCGAGACTAGGATTGATCCAAAACTGACAACCGAACAACTTTTGTCAAATACGGGGAAGCCTCTTTCGGAGCGATTCAAGCGAACTGCAGCTATGCGTGTTGGTACATTGAGAGCACAGACCAAGGCGGTAAATGCTTTTATGAAAGTTAAACATGATATGACAAGTCGAAAGGAAGAAAAGAAACATGGGAAAAGTAAATTATTCAAAGGTGTATTTCAAACAGAATGAGCGCCAAACCAATGAAGTGCTGTGTTAAAACTTCCTCTATCTGTTGTATGATTAATGATTGCTTGATTATCTGAAGCCTGAAAAACTAAATTAAAAAGGTTTATAGTGTGATGACATCAGGTGAATTGGGTCAACGTGTCATACGGAAATAATTAGAAAGTTATTTGGTGGAATCAATTTTATAAACTAGAACAGCAGAAGCTGCCAAGGCGAGCTGCCAAATGCCCGATAGAGAAACAATGAATAATAGAAAAACAAAAATTTGATCAACTGATGTTCAAAGAGGTGGGGAAAATTAACAAGTATGTAGTTGACCATTGCCTACTTGGTTTGACATGTGGGAAAGAGGCAAAAATGTTAACAAAAAGTCTTAATGCGGATGGCCGGACAGAAGCTGTTTAATTTCCAGAGGGTAATAATGTACCCTGAAAACTTTAACATTTTTAAACAATTTCCATTTGCACACTGTGGATCCAACCACATTTTGGCTGTAAGACAAATGAACTGCAATTGAGAGTGAAAACAATTATTTTTTTCACAACAAACTATCTAACACCATGAGGCAAAAACTTTAACAAAAAGTCTCAATGCGGATGGCCGGACAGAAGCTGTTTAATTTCCAGAGGGTAATAATGAACCCTGAAAACTTTAACATATTTAAACAATAGAAAAACTTGACCACAATTTCCATTTTCACCTAGTGAATCTATTCACACAAAAACAATTACATATCACAACAAATTATCTAAGGCAAAAACTTTAACAAAAAGTCTCAATGCGGACGGCCGGACAGACAAACAAACAGACGGACAGACGGACGGGGTACGGACGGACAAAATCGGTATTACATAGGCTCGCATTCTGCTAAAGCAGCTCGCCAAAAAGCTTTCAGGAAAAATAATGCATATATATATATAATAATAATAATAATAATATGCACAATTTAAACAATTGTTTTCTAATATGCATGAATCACTTTAGTCAAAACTATTGCAATTAACAACCATTAACTTTTTTATTTGCTTTTTTTTTGTGAAAGACAATCAAACATTTGTTTACTAAATGTGGATTACAAATGTGTCATTACTGTTTGCATTTTATAAAAAATAAAATCTCTAACCATAACAAAATCCTATGGATATATATGTGTTCTATATAAAACTCTGAAATTAACTTTAAGAACTAAATTACAAAAACAAAAAGACTAAATGTAAATCAATATTCATTTAAAAATTGACGAAGTTTAAACTGGGTAATTTCTTTTAAGACGAAAAGTTTAGTGAGCTAGAATAGTGTTGGATCGAAGTCACCATAGTGATTGTTTTGAGTATTCATAACGTGGGGTTTTGAGTGAGTCTTCTTGTGTGTGGGTATCGAGTCATTGACTCATTTGACGTGGTTTTTGAGCCATCAAATTGTGAGTTTTGAGTCATCATAATGTGGGTTTTACGTCATGGGAATCGAGTCACCAACCATAATAGGGGTTTGGAGTCAACATGATAGGAATCAATATAATGTGGGTTTTGAATCCTAGTAACTGCCAGTCCTCTAGCAATACAATGAGCATTCTTTGTTCTGCAAACAAAATTAATGGTGCCCAAAATAATAGCATTAAATACAAAATGTCAGGAAATTGTTTCAAAATGCCAAATGACTATGGGAAAGAATAAAGATATGGACAAATCTGTACCACTGACATGCTAAATAAAATACACAACGTTTTTTTAGCTTTTGATAATGAAACTACACGATCTCAAAAAAGACCTCAGGACTGTTGTCTGAGGAAGGCTAAAAGAAAGCAATTTTGACAACAATGAATGTTGGTGTTTCAAACGAATGTGCAATGCATCATGCAATATCTGTTTAGTGATTGACACAAGAGTTAGGCATCTCTTCCTTCATGATCTATATCAGCAACACTTTAGTTATTATTGCGGTAGAGAGGATCAGCAGTGATGACATCATCAGGAAGGGGGCCCCATTGAACTCTGCAGACTGCTGTTCTTTAAATTCTAGGATAAAATGGTAAGCAAGACAGGTACACATTTTAATAAATACCTTGGAGAGTTTACGTGTTCTGATTGGTTGAAACCCAGTCATGTGGGGTGTACCATTTGGTGCTCGATTTTGGGCATGGTGGTAGCCCCCCCCCCCCCGTTTGGGTTTCCATTGTGTGCTTGGAATCTCGGGAATTCTTTAGAGAATTTTAGGTAGTCGTGCAAGAGGACAATAGTGTGTTAAAGTATGGGAACATTGGGGGGGGGGGTACTCTCTGCCCCCATATCAGATATCAGGCATAGTATAGAACAGCCAATGCCATGGCAGTCACACAACCATCTGAATTGTTTGTGCACTATGCACAAAGCTTTTTATGCACAACAGACACATGGATTCATGGCCTAAGCAAGCTGTATAATGCAGTATTGGAGATAATCTAAGAGATTTGTGGATTACCTTGTAGAGGCTTGACACATGTATGTCCACAGCCCTGCTGGCAGCATTTCCAACTGTCTTCACAGTCTCCATCATCATAACATTTATCAGGACAAGGTGGGACGGCATCCTGGGTCAATACAGGGCAGGTTCCAGGCTTCAAGACTACAACACAATCAACAAACTATTCATCCATCTTTTTGTCAAAATCTTCTACAAAAAGCACTCAACAGTTTTTATCTCATTGTGATTCTTATTCAGGCATGATATTTGGTCCTTTGAAAAAACTAGGACGAGTACGAGGGCTGACCTACATGTACATGTCTACATGGTGTAGGCTTTAACCCTTTAGAGACCATAGCGGCCACAAATGGCTGCAAGATCTGACCTACTTCCGCTCAACCAAATAGCTCAATGTAAAGGTCATGACCTGAATTGACATTTTCCAATGTTTCCCACATTAACATAGTGTCTATGTTTCTAGAACAAAACTAAAATTCTGTTTCATATTATTTCTTCCAGACACTTCTACGATTAAAAAAATCAACAACAAAACCAATTGTCTGGACAAATGGTGATGATTATACAGAAATGAATGGTCTCTGAAGGGTTAATAGACATCTCACGCTATTTAATCACAATTTTGTTTATTTTTCCCCAGAGCAAAAATTCTGAAATCAGACAAACGTTAGATGAATATCATGCCGACTAATTCCTGATTTAGGAACACTAAGCCCTCCATCCATTGACTAGTTTACTGACTTCATATGTAAAGGATTAAGTCAGGTTTTGGTTTAACCATTTGAATGTTTCATCTGCCAACTTCAGGCATATCCCTTGAAATCTGGGCTAATGTGTACATATAGACAACTTGCATCTGACGTCACAGGTGGTTATTGTTCACCCATAACAGCCAATTTGGGTGCCAAATTGCGTATAGAGATATGGTGCATGTCTACCTGCATGTAGGTCGCCAAAAATGTGCATTGCACAGTAACACGAGGAATTTGACTCCCAAAACGACATGACCAAGATTTATCACTGTGATGATTTCAGGTTGGAGTAAATAGACCACTTGCTATGTAACATTCAAGCCTGATGCCCAGTGAACATTTCTGAGGTAACTCATCAATGACCCCTGCGAAATTCATTAAAACAATTGTACATGTATATTGTGTTTACACAAGCTTTATAAGTCTAAAGCAAACTGTGCATGTTACCCCATCCAGAGTGTGACAGATATGCCCACTTTAATTGCAAACAGCATTTTTAACAACCCTGCATTATCAACAACCATCCAACTACAACCATCCAAGTTAAGTATGCCCTTAGTGACTGGGGTATAGCCTCAAATACTACCAAAAGTCAGTTACAGCTATATGTGCACAGCCACAGGAGCAGCAATTTTATGTAACACTCTTCCCTATAGTGCCTACCTTTGACGACCTGATGTCAGCTATCTAAATAGCCGGTATAGCACCAATTATTATAAAATATTTTTTGGTGCAAGCTATTTTATGTATCACCCTCACCTTTCAAATGGAAAGCCATCTACATATTGTATAGGCACAGTATTTAACCATAGTGACTGGGGTATAGCCTCAATCCGTACTACAGCCATTCACACCTCCACAGGAATAGCCAGTTTATGGATTACACTTCCCTTTTCAATGGAAAGCCATCAACATGTACATGTACAGTGGCACATTCACCCATAATGACTAGTGTATAAGCCTCTATCCCTACCTTTGACAGGCTGTTGACAGCTATGCCCACACCCATTAGAGCAGCATTTCATGGAGTCAGTGCAACTGTTATCATCAAAGCAATCTTTGACACATAACCCAAGGTAGTTGGTGATCACTGCAGGGCAATGCCCTTGCTTATTAAGCACTGTGTGAATAAGAGAAATAATATCAGTCACAAACACCTTTATTTTTCTCAGGCTATACTAATAACATCACTTTCAGATGGTAAAAGGCCAACATTGTGGGTCTAGAAAGATAAACATATACATTACTGAAATATTTTGTTTGGGGGTTTTTTCCTCTCAAATTTAACCAGTTAACCCTTTCATGCACCATTTATTTTAGTGATTTATTGATCATATGGACACATTAATTGTTTAGTTGTTTTTTTGCAAATGGGGCCCCCCCCCCCCCCCCCCCCCCGAAAACAAGTCACAAAGCACCTTCAAGAGTCCTCTTTCCCATTCTGAAAACTGTGTGGCCGTGCGATCTTTATTTTTCGTTTTATAACTATTTTTCTGAAGGGATTTAAACCTGGTCGCTAGTGAATGGTCAGCACATAAAAGAGTTAAAGGTAGAGTCATACTTTGGCAAGTACTCAAAAAATTAATGACCATAAAAACTTACTTAGTTTAAAGCACTGCAGCTGTTGATAGTATAGACTATTTTGAGAAAGGATTTCCTTCAAAGTTATATGGTTTGGATAAATTTTCAGGCGAAAACATTGGAGTCTGAGAACTGATTCATGCATGAATCGTTTCTCAGATTTCTGAGGGTTGGTGACTGTTCACGAATGCTGCAGTCAGAGATGCGGTTGGTACTTGCTGTCACCTCGCTAAACATGCATGAATGGATTTCTCAGCAAGTAGACAATGTATTCAGCTGAAACCTTCACTTGTGACTTATTGTATCTTTCTTGATTTTGCCTATAAATCAGCATTACGACGACAAAAACCAATCTATGACCCTAGCTTTAACGCAGGAAGAGGTGTATACAAGCAAAACTTTTACGGACCCACAAACGGGAGTCAGATAAACTAGTTTTGAAAAACTGTCCAGGGATGCTTCCTGCAGAGGGGCATAGCGTGCACAGCGCATGCATTCACTGTGTTACGCTTCCTTTGCCCCGTTATAAAGAGGAACAAAGGGGTACTGGAACTCATTGTTCAGAATTCTCCCTTATTCCAAGGATTATTGTGTAATCCTCAATTCCAGACCTTTGTCCTTTTGTTAGACAAACCAGGATTATGAGAGATCGTTTGGCTGCCACCATTGTATTAGACATGGGAGGTAAGTCTGAGATTCCAGCATGTCATGGTCATGTCATTACAGCCAAGGTTTGGCCAATTTACAGAGAACAAATGCCACACTTTCTAGAAAAAGAAATCCTGGAACATTTTATGAGAATGTTTGTCGCTTTAATTGGTTAAGTCATGGTTTCATTGGGACAATGATATTTAAAACGATATAACAACAAAATTAGTCTCGAAATTTTGAAAATCAAATACGCGGGTGAGCACAGAAAAGTTTAGGAATTCGTGGCGTTAATAGTGGTTGAATAAATACAACCTGCCAAGTGATGTTTAAAGCTTTGCATGTTATGAATCATAGGAAAAGTATAACTAGTAAACTTGCAGGTGCAACCATGTGTAAGCTCTTTTAGGAGAAGTGTTAGCTCTGAGAGAAGAACCATTGTGGTCTCTTCTCAGGGCCTACACTCCTCCCAAAGAGTTTAATACATGGTTGTACCAGCAAGTTTACTCATTATAGTTTTACTCAAAAACAATTTGTTGCTTGCTTAGTTTGTTTACATTGTATACCCACTAACCACTTTGAGTCACGTGACTCCGGTCTGATTGTGTGTATTAAATAATACCTTTGACGGGTTGAACGCAGGTATGACCACATCCATTGGAGCAGCATTTCATATCATTGTTACATTCACCATCAGATGAACAGCTTTCAACACATAGTCCTATTATATCATCTTCAATTACTGGACAACTGCCTTCCTTTACCACTAAAAAAATAAATACAAAATGTCAACACTTAAAACAAATACAGCTACAGAACCATGTCAGTTTAGGGTAAACCTTTGGTAATTACTCCAAAAGTTATGACCAAAAAAACATACTTGGTAAGAATTTCTGCAGCTGTTGATAATCTATAACATTTTGAGAAACGATTCCCTTCAAAGGAATGTGGTTTAAGAGAAAAGGGATTCAAAAAATTTCAATCGAGAATATTTCATGTATGAAACATTTTTCAGATTGTGTATTCCAATTACGGATTATTCTTCCTGGGTGGACATAACTGCTCCAGATTTTGGCGATATCTAAAAAACGCCACTACATTTTGAAATGCAATTTTCACAGGTTAGTTTTATTGTATACATCTACATTTATACAGGATTAAAACAATCGGACAGTTCCAAAAACCAAAGGTACACTTTGCCTTCAAAACAGAATTATCTCAACATAGACTAAATACATGTACATCCGGTCAAACCAGAACTTATGAGGAATGGCCTCAGATCCAAGCAGCCAACTTTTGTTTAAACTGTGGCAAATTTTCCCATCGGTTTTTTAATTTTTATCTGATAAAACACCCCATACACAAACAAAATAAATGAAAGAAAATATTCAAAAGAATGGAAAGAAAATAATCAGAAATAATCTCCTCCTCTAATGGTATTGAATAATTATTATACCTTTGACAGGTTGAACGCAGGTATGACCACAGCCATTGGAGCAGCATTTCATATCATTGTTACATTCACCATCAGATGAACAGCTTTCAACACATAGTCCTATCATACCATCTTCAATTACTGGACAACTGCCTTCCTTTACCACTGAACAAAATAAATACAAAATGTCAACACTTAAAACAAATACAGCTACAGAACCATGTCAGTTTAGGGTAAACCTTTGGTAATTACTCCAAAAGTTATGACCAAAAAAACATACTTGGTAAGAATTTCTGCAGCTGTTGATAATCTATAACATTTTGAGAAACGATTCCCTTCAAAGGAATGTGGTTTAAGAGAAAAGGGATTCAAAAAATTTCAATCGAGAATATTTCATGTATGAAACATTTTTCAGATTGTGTATTCCAATTACGGATTATTCTTCCTGGGTGGACATAACTGCTCCAGATTTTGGCGATATCTAAAAAACGCCACTACATTTTGAAATGCAATTTTCACAGGTTAGTTTTATTGTATACATCTACATTTATACCGGATTAAAACAATCGGACAGTTCCAAAAAACCAAAGGTACACTTTGCCTTCAAAACAGAATTATCTCAACATAGACTAAATACATGTACATCCGGTCAAACCAGAACTTATGAGGAATGGCCTCAGATCCAAGCAGCCAACTTTTGTTTAAACTGTGGCAAATTTTCCCATCGGTTTTTTAATTTTTATCTGATAAAACACCCCATACACAAACAAAATAAATGAAAGAAAATATTCAAAAGAATGGAAAGAAAATAATCAGAAATAATCTCCTCCTCTAATGGTATTGAATAATTATTATACCTTTGACAGGTTGAATGCAGGTATGACCACAGCCATTGGAGCAGCATTTCATATCATTGTTACATTCACCATCAGATGAACAGCTTTCAACACATAGTCCTATCATACCATCTTCAATTACTGGACAACTGCCTTCCTTTACCACTACACAAAAAATTAATGTCAGAATTAAACAAAAATACAGTTGTAGAACCATGCAGTCTAAATCATGCCATAGACTACATGTAACTCAATCTATCAAGAACTTACATGTATGAAGAATGGACTCAAATCCAAGAAGGAATCTTTGTTTAACTTTGAGGAAATCATCAATCAGATTTCCTTTGATCTAATTGAACCTTATAAAACAAATATCCCTGCCCCCTTTTTAAAAATATAAATGATATTTGTTTTGTACATACCTTCGACGGGTTGAACACAGGTATGACCACATCCATTGGAGCAGCATTTTATATCATTGTTACATTCACCATCAGATGAACAGCTTTCAACACATAGTCCTATCATACCATCTTCAATTACTGGACAACTGCCTTCCTTTACCACTGAATATCAAAACAGAACAGAAAGGCAAAGTTTTTAACAAAACACAAAAAAGGGAACTTCATAATTTAGACCTGCTGAAAGGTAGGGTCATAGATCGGTTTTTGTCAACTGATTTTGATTTATAGGCAAAATTATAAAGAAAGAAACAATACACGTCACATGTGAAAGTTTCAGCTGAATACATTGTCTACATGTACTTGCTAAGAAAACAGCAAAAAACTGTTACAGTATTTTCACACTAACGTTGAATCCATCCATGTTTGGCGAGGTGACAGCAAGTACCAACCGCATCTCTGGCTGCAGCATTCGGGAACAGACATCAACCCTCAGAAATCTGAGAAACGATTTATGCAAGAATCGTTTCTCAGATTCAAATGTTGTTGGGTGAAAAATTATCCAAACCATAATACTTCAAAGGGAATCCTTTCTCAAACTAGTCTATACTATCAACAGCTGCAGTGCTTCTCACCAAGTTTTGTTGTGGTCTTTAATTTTTGGAGTATTTACCAATCTATGACTCTACCCTTTAATCAATGATAAATACTATATCTTGTCTAAGACAAAACAAGAATATTTCTTGGAAGTGGGGGTTCTCACAAGAAATTGTAATTTGCAACTTGCTTTATTCCACTGAACTAATTGTGTCGTACAAAACAAATCTGTCCCGATTTCCCCAACAACAAAAACCTCAATAAAACTAACAAAAACTAGAACAGCAAATTCTGACTTGGCAAGCTGCTTAAAGGAACAATAACCAACAGAAACCCACATCATTTGATCAACTGATGTTCAATGGGGGACAAGAACTTGCATTCATTTGTCAACTTTTTGTTTAGAAATGAGAGTACATGGCAGAGGGGCTCAGGATGTGTGATCTGAGAGCCTACTTGGAAGACAAAAACATAATGAGACGATTCACACTCACCATCAACACATTGTCATGTAAATGCAAATTAATTCCAAACTTAAGGTGATTTTACAAAGCATGACCATTTTAGGTTTTCATTGTTTTAAGCTCATTCAACTGGGACCAGTGACACTATCAACATTTTTCTTCTATGAATATGTCTGTTGTAATGTTTGTTGAAAGTTTAAAAGTGGTGATAAAACTTCCAGATTTGTTTTATTCAAGAATCAAAAAATCTAAACAGGAAACAAATAAACCTCATCCCTTAAAGGCATCGTACACGTTTGGTAATTGTCAAAGACCAGTGTTCTCATTTGGTTTATCCCAACATATGCATAAAATAACAAGCCTGTGAAAATTTGGGTTCACTTGGTCATCGAAGTTGCAAGAAAATGATGAAAGAAAAAACACCCTTGTCGTACAAATTTGTGTGCTTTCAGATAGGAATAAAAACTTCTTGCAAGAAGTTTTTATTATTTTAGTGAGAAATTACCTCTTTCTCAAAAACTACATTACTTCAGAGGGAGTCATTTATACTATCAACAGCTCTCTGTTGCTCGTTACCAAGTCAGTTTTTATGCTAATATATATTTTGAGTAATTACCAAACGTGTACGATGCCTTTAAACAAAAAAGTATTTAGTTTGTTACCTTCGACAGGTTGAACACAGGTATGACCACATCCATTGGAGCAGCATTTCATATCATTGTTACAGTCACCATCAGATGAACAGCTTTCAACACATAGTCCTATCATACCATCTTCAATTACTGGACAACTGCCTTCCTTTACCACTACAACAAAAATTAATGTCAGAGTTAAACAAAAATACAGTTGTAGAACCATGCAGTCTAAATCATGCCATTGACTACATACATGTACACTCAATCTATCAAGAACTTATGAAGAATGGACTCAAATCCAAGAAGGAATCTTTGTTTAACTTTGAGGAAATCATCAATCAGATTTCCTTTGATCTAATTGAACCTTATAAAACAAATATTCCCCCCTCCTTTTTAAAAATATAAATGATATTTGTTTTGTATATACCTTCGACGGGTTGAACACAGGTATGACCACATCCATTGGAGCAGCATTTCATATTATTGTTACATTCACCATCAGATGAACAGCTTTCAACACATAGTCCTATCATACCATCTTCAATTACTGGACAACTGCCTTCCTTTACCACTGAACAAAAATAAATGAATAAAACTATCTTTATTTGGACAGTGTACATCTTTTCTGCTCTCTATACCAGAAATGTGTACAGTAATACCCATGGTACCTATTCTTAAATGTTAACATAAAGTTTAAATTCACTGACATTCATCAGTTACCATACTGAAACATTTAGATAAGCAGAAACAAAACTTACAGCTAGGTAACTGTGTCTTTGTCACAGCAGAATACAGCATGAAATAATTTAAGTGACATTGTTTCCGCTGCCTGTTCAAACATAAGGTGGCCCATTTCAGTAACCATGCCACTTCTTTTTTCACTTGCTTTGTTGGCAATATCACCACCTCGCTGTGAAGAGTTGCCATATGGGTTAATGTGAAATGTTATTCATGAATGTAGCAGTGTTTACACAGGGATGAGGTAATTGAAATAGAAGAAAATAAACTTACCTGGGTCTTCTAGACAACTGCATGTGTCACATCCATTCTGGTCTCGCTGGAATCCAATCTCACAGTAAATAGCGCACATTATCTCTGGACACATGACTGCAACGTAACAACAATCAAAACAATTTGTTTTCAATTATTGTTCATTTCCTGGACCACATGTCTGAGCAAGCCTATTTAAAAATGTTCCAGACTTTTCTTTTTTATTCATGAAATGGTACATGTAGTTAATCCATTTTGCAGGGTTATACTTGGGGATGCAAACATGAAAAAAGGGATCAAATAACATCATTTCCAATAAAGGCATTTACCAGAGTTACTAGTTTTTGATTTATGTCTGGTACAATTTGATATCCTCAGACTAGAGACAGTTGCTATGCCACATGGTCCAGGGAAGCTTTAACGTAGTTCTGTAAGAAATGGTGAACAATACACAACTCTGCGAACCATCGTGTATAGCACAGTACAATGGTACCAGGCTTTGCACACAAGGTTTTCTAGACAGAAGCTTGCTCCTAACAGTGACCTAGGAACACTGTCACATCTGGTGAGTCCAATTTGAGAATGGTCACTTGTAACCACACAAATGGGTTGTTCGCCATCTCTTACAAAACCATGTGATATGGGCATTGATGCATTCAAGTTAATTGGCTCAGTAGTTTCTTCCCTGCATTTCACCTCTGTGCCTGCTTTGAATCCTAGATCAGAGCCTTGCATGTGAATTGGGTTTTCCGTCTCTACCTGATTGCGTGGGTTTTTCCTATTTTAGAGTTTTCCTCCCACATCTAAAATTGATATTTCTTCGTCATCTCTTCTACACAGTTATCTTCAGATCTACCACTGGCAGTGTGGGTCCCTTGGATTCATTACCAGAAAGATATAACAATAATAATAACAATAAGTCATTGTACCTGACATAATTCCAAATGTCAGTTGACACTGGCTAGTTGAAGCTATAGGACATACAGAATACTTACCTGTCGTTGTATTGAGACACATATGTCCACATCCATTGGAGCAGCATTTCTCATGATCAGCGCAGTCCTTATCACTCTGACATGCTTCAACACACGTACCTACATGTATAACACCCTCTGACAGGGCACCAACTGGACAAGTACCAGGATGCATAACTGAAATTAGACAATGTAACACATGAAATTACTTTTAATCACGCTGCTATCAAACACAAAACAAATCATGGTTGTAACGCCGCAAAAAAAAAACGGTCTACATATAAAAGAAAAACAGCCTGTGAAAGCGTAAGCGCATTCCATTCTACCATTTTTGCAAATAATTAATATGATTATAGAAATATTTTGTGGGTTTTCAACCCTCTCGTTGCTAAAGTATTTTGACACGAACAAATGCTATTACAAAATTATTTGACAAGTGAAGCCTGAAGCATTCTTTCACAACAGCATGCATGCTATGGTAAGTATGAACAGGAACAAAACTACAGCTTTCTAAAAAATTACCCTTTTGGTTGCTCAGGCATGTTTTTTTTTTAGTGTGACACCTATATTCAACCCCTTGCACCAATGTCACAAGCAACTACTGTCTACCACATTCACAGTTTTTGCAGTCAAATTGCAAATAGCCGCAACAGCTAACAATCACTTTATACACTGTATAACCAGACACTTTCATTTGGGGGTGGGGGGAATGACAAAAATTAGGGGGCTATTTAATGTATTGAACTGTGAATTTTTGCATTTGTTCTATCTCATGGGGAAGAGCAAGGGCTCAAAGCAGGGGGGGGTTCTGCCCCCTTACCCCTACGCCACTGATTGTGTATTGTATTACACTCAGGACATTGACTTCCAAAATGGTGCAACCGAGATCATTGTGATGATGACATCAGGTGAATTTGGGTCCATATAAGGAAGAGGTGGTATGAGTGCAGTCAACTAAATTAACCTGTCTCAAGTGCATACATTCAGTTGACTAAAAGTGGTCTTCGAGGAAAGGGTTTTTGTTGAATTGTAAGATCATAATCAAAATTGAAGCTATTTTTATTTTCCACCTAAAAAATTTAGAATTTAAGAAATTCAAGACAAATCATATTAATTTGTGCATTAACTTAGCTGTGATAACGAGGTGCATTTTATATGGTTCTGTTTGTATCTTCAGAAAGGATGCACAAAAGATGGTACCTGGTTGTTCTATGTCACATTCACAGATGTTACAGCCATTGTCATCCTTCATATAGCCAGATTCACAAAACATCTCACACATGACATCAGTACAGTTTGCTAATGAAGAAAACAAAAAACAGTTAACCTTACTGCATTACTGAAACAATTAACCTAAAAAGTACAATGATTTATTTAACAAGCGTTGAATTCTGGAAAGAGCCTAAAAGCTTTTTTAACATTAATCCAATAATTCTTTTAAATAATAAACTATGCCTATCGCAAAAGCAAAAAAAAAAAAAAAAAAAAAGATGTTCTATTACGAACTGTCAAGAATTGTGTAACTGTACAGATGGGAAACAAACATTATTTAATGAAAAGTTTTAATTTCTTTAATAATCTAGGATTAAACAACAACACACTCTTCTCATCAAACATGTTTGTTTGTTATTCCTAACTAGGTATACCTTAATTATAAGCTGTTAAACAGGTACAATGTAAAAGAAAAAAACAAATATCTGGATCAGGTGTATGGGCTTCAGTACCCAATTTTCATTGTTTTTTAAAGAAAACAATTATCACAGAAAAAAGTCCAACACTATTATGTGGACTAACTGTACTGCATTATTTGCATCCCTTTTAAAGTTAAGATGAATTTCAAAAGATATAAATGTCTCTCTGAAACGGCCTAGATTTCACCAGAGAGCATCTATGGCCTAAAATTTACAATCTAACCCCCATCCCATTTTACAACCTAACCCCACACTGCAATGGCTCTGCGCTTGCAATTTCGCCCCCGCCCTATAATTTGTTCCTGGTTAGAACCCTGTGCATGCCAGGAACACTGAAGCAAACCCTTTTCTAACGTAAAACTAATTGAAATCTTTTGGATCTTAAAAGTTATACATGCATATGTATATGGACTAAATTGTTTTTTGTTTTACAGCCATTGTCATCCTTCATATAGCCAGGTTTACAAGTTTTACATGAGACAAAAGATGAATAAACTTCACCCCTTAAAAGTTGTATTTAGTTTGTCATACCTTTGACAGGTTGAATGCAGGTATGACCACAGCCATTGGAGCAGCATTTCATATCATTGTTACATTCACCATCAGATGAACAGCTTTCAACACATAGTCCTATCATACCATCTTCAATTACTGGACAACTGCCTTCCTTTACCACTAAAATAAAAATTAATGTCAGAGTTAAACAAAAATACAGTTGTAGAACCATGCAGTCTAAATCATGCCATAGACTACATGTACACCCAATCTTTCACGAACTTATGAAGAATGGACTCAAATCCAAGAAGGAATCTTTGTTTAACTTTGAGGAAATCATCAATCAGATTTCCTTTGATTTAAATGTAACTTATAAAACAAATACCCCCCCCCCCCTTTTTAAAAATATAAATGAAAAACAAAAATTGTATATACCTTCGACGGGTTGAACGCAGGTATGACCACAGCCATTGGAGCAGCATTTCATATCATTGCTACATTCACCATCAGATGAACAGCTTTCAACACATAGTCCTATCATACCATCTTCAATTACTGGACAACTGCCTTCCTTTACCACTAAAATAAAAATTAATGTCAGAGTTAAACAAAAATACAGTTGTAGAACCATGCAGTCTAAATCATGCCATAGACTACATGTACACCCAATCTTTCACGAACTTATGAAGAATGGACTCAAATCCAAGAAGGAATCTTTGTTTAACTTTGAGGAAATCATCAATCAGATTTCCTTTGATTTAAATGTAACTTATAAAACAAATACCCCCCCCCCTTTTTAAAAATATAAATGAAAAACAAAAATTGTATATACCTTCGACGGGTTGAACGCAGGTATGACCACAGCCATTGGAGCAGCATTTCATATCATTGCTACATTCACCATCAGATGAACAGCTTTCAACACATAGTCCTATCATACCATCTTCAATTACTGGACAACTGCCTTCCTTTACCACTGAACAAAAATAAATAAACAATTTCAACACTTAAACCAAATACAGCTGCAGAACCATGCCAGTTTAGGGTATACCTTTGGTAATTACTCCAAAGGTTATGACCATAAAAATGTACTTGGTAAGAATCGCTGCAGCTGTTGATCATCTATAACATTTTGAGAAACGATTCCCTTCAAAGGAATGTGGTTTTGGAGAAAGGGATTCAAACAATTTCAATCAAGAATATTTCATGCATGAAACATTTTTCAGACTGGGTATTCCAATTACGGATTATTCTTCCTGCGTGGACATAACAGCTGCAGATTTTGGCGATATCTCTAAAACGCTACTTCATTTTGAAATGAAATTTGTACAGGTTAGTTTTATTGTATACATCTACATTTATACAGGATTAAAACAATCGAATGGTTCCACCAACAAAAGGTACACTTTGCCGTCAAAACAGAATTATCTCAACATAGACTAAATACATGTACATCCGGTCAAACCAGAACTTATGAGGAATGGCCTCAGATCCAAGGAGCCAACTTTTGTTTAAACTGTGGCAAATTTTCCCATCGTTTTTTTAATTTTTATCTGATAAAACACCCCATACACAAACAAAATAAATGAAAGAAAATAATCAAAAGAATGGAAAGACTAAAACAAAACAAATAATCTCCTCCTCTAATGGTATTGAATAATTATTATACCTTTGACAGGTTGAATGCAGGTATGACCACAGCCATTGGAGCAGCATTTCATATCATTGTTACATTCACCATCAGATGAACAGCTTTCAACACATAGTCCTATCATACCATCTTCAATTACTGGACAACTGCCTTCCTTTACCACTACAACAAAAAATTAATGTCAGGGGTAAACAAAAATACAGTTGTAGAACCATGCAGTCTAAATCATGCCATAGACTACATACATGTACACCCAATGATATCAAGAACTTACATGTATGAAGAATGGACTCAAATCCAAGAAGGAATCTTTGTTTAACTTTGAGGAAATCATCAATCACATTTCCTTTGATCTAATTGTACCTTATAAAACAAATATCCCCGCCCCCTTTTAAAAAATATAAATTTTTTTGTTTTGTATATACCTTCGACGGGTTGAACACAGGTATGACCACATCCATTGGAGCAGCATTTCATATCATTGTTACATTCACCATCAGATGAACAGCTTTCAACACATAGTCCTATCATACCATCTTCAATTACTGGACAAACTCCTTCCTTTACCACTGAACAAAATAAATAAATAAAACTATGTTTATTTGGACAGTAAATATATAGTTTCTGCTCTGAATACCCAGAGGTGAGTGCTGATAAAAAGGTCTGAAACCACAGTATGTTGAAATGATTGCATTTCTACCTTTTGATAATCACTGGAGTTATAGATTTCTTGAAGCTTTTGTGATGTATTCTCACCACAAGAGAGTACATCAAAGAGCATGTTTTCTTTTACTGAAGAAAATAACAGCAACTAAAAAAGGTCTGAATTCAAATAAAAGTCTGAAGTTTCTCATGACCATCTCTGTTATACATGTTAACAGATTAGATTAACACATGACACCTCTTTTACAAGAGTTGCACTGGCTACTAGTAAGTTACAGAATTGGATACAAACTATTGCTCTTTATGCATGTATTTAATTCTCTCCCAAACTGTGCCCCCTGCATATATTGATGATGTTGCCCAACACCTTACAATTCTCCTTGCAAACACCGTTCTGACAGTTTAATCCTCCTCATTGAGCCTCAATCTGATTAGTCATGGGGTGATCGATCTTTGCTGCACTTTGATTGGTCATGCCGCGCAACTTCACGGAATACTTTGCTGACGACCGCTTGTGGCCCAGTGCTTTACAGTGCACCATAAGCATTGAGTTCCAGTGTTTTCTGCAATGCTATGTGTGCCCAGAACTTGAGTTTGATGCACTACTCCCCTCAATCATGACATGTCACAACCCCCCAGCAAGGTAGTGTTCCAATAGAAATACTGAAATTTATAAGAGGTATCTGTACAGCACAAAAGTAATACCTGGTTGCAACGTTTCCATACAGGAGTGTCCACATCCATTAGAACAACATTTCTGAGTCTCTGTGCAGTTACCATCATGGTTACAAGTCTCACTACAAACACCAAAGACACCATCGTCTATCAATGGGCATTCACCAGCATGAATGACTACAAGCAAACACAAAATACAAACAATTTACAAAACTCATTCTGGATACAATGGCTTACAATGTTCTTAAACGGCCACATGTCACACAGGGCAATTTTTTTCGGGCAACTTGGAGGCAACCAACTGCAGTGCATGCACAAGGAACACTTTGGCAGCACAAGAGACATTCTTCTAGCTGTAACTCGCTACCCCCAGGAAAATAATGAGGAAACTAAAAAATGACTAAATTTTCTCATTGGAGATTGCCTCGAACTGGTTGCCTGTAAATTGTCTTTGTGTGACATAGCCTTTATTTCACTTCCATTCTCAACATTAGACTTTAATCATTAGACTTTCAAGATTAGATTGGAAACATTGCAGTCGCATTCCTGAATTACATTGGTTTATCATTTCCAGACAGTTGTAGACAGGGGTTTTTGCCTCTGGAATACAAGGTACTTATTACAGTGGGAGAGCACAGAACAGTTGGATGACCATACTTGCAAAAATTAAGAACATTTACATTACACATTTACAGATAGGCTACTAATACAGTGTAATAGTGTTATAACACAGAATATCAACTCAAGGCTCAATTTTTGATTTGTTTTAGGACATGTATGTATTTATCTTGTTTGAAAAGCAACGTCACATGTAAGCAATATAACATGGTATTGTTTAACAATGAATTCTTGACAAATTCAAGACAACTTTTAATGTACTTATAATAATTGATTCTTTAGAAATGTTTGAGGGCGCTTACTGTTGTGTGGTAATGACATTCTTACCTGTTTGTTGACTGCATAGACACATGTCACAGCCATACTCATCTTGCTGATAACCATGTGGACACCACATCATACAACGGACCGGTGAACATTCATGCTCTGTAGTCATAAGTAATGTCAAACATATTGTATTAACCCTAAGGGACACAGACAGGTTTTGTTTTAGTTTCTTTATCAAAATCTATCGTGTTGGTACATGGCAGCCCCCTGTGAAAGATTGTCAACCTTGCCAAGCCATGCAATCCCGGTGAAGTATGATGCATGATGATCTGGACTTGACTTGACTCAGACTTGAGTCACACTGGTCAATGAATCACACTCAGACTCGACCATCTTGACTCAACTTGGGACTCAGACTCAATATTCTTTCAAAATTTCCCATTTAAATGGCGCTACTGCTGATAGAAATGTGAGCTTTTCAGTTTTAAGAGAAACATGGATTTAAAAGTTGTAATAATTGTACCGGATACAAAATATTATTTTATGTTTTACCCTACACCGATTTGTGATAAGCACTGGATACTCAGTGCTTTCCAGAGTCCTGTGGACAAAAACTCCACAGGTATTCTCGGGTGGAATTCAAACCGAGGGCCCCTGCCAGTCTAGAGCAAATCGGGTAGGGTTGTGGTAGGAAAGGGAAGGAAAGGGAAAGCATGGTCATGGTTTGACAAGATGGGTTATTGGGGAGGGGGAGGGGGCTGTGGAGGGTTGTGTTTAGTTCTCTTCCGGGGAAAGGTAAGGGAAAGGAGAGGAAAGGGATGGTTGTTGGAGGAGAGGTACATGTATGTATTGTACACATGTTGTGGTAAAAAAGCTTTAGCGTGGTGGCCGAGTGAAAACAGGTCTGACTTGTCTAATAAGGCAAAGTAAACAAAAATACATGTTTAGAGTCCCCGCCCGCTTCCTTTTTGGGGGCCGCATGGATTTTCTTCTCTTTTTACCAATTCAAAATGAGATTTAAAAACCGTAAAATGTCAACTGATACATCAGAAAATAAAAATACTAAGTCAGAACTTAGCCTGTGCCGGTAACACGGTTAAAAACAGATCATTTAGTTACACAAATTTATTCTTGTGAAAGTGAGCTACAGCAAGGTTTTTAATACTGAACACACTAAATAAAACTACTGTTAACATGTTCAATGTCTTGTCTAACATGCTGTTTCAATATTTGTGTTGAACAGTGGAAAAACCAATGATTCGAAAGAATGGCGGCCATCTTGAAAGAAAAAAGAAAAGCCCCTCCCTCTTTTGTTTTCTTTCAAAAACCCGGACGCTAAACATGTTTTTGTTTTACTCGGCCTAACATCAGTTCATTAAAACAAGAATTCCAATTGTCATATTTTAAAGCACACGCTGCGCTAAGAGCTAGTAATTAACTACAGTGTATATTGCTTGGCAAGACAAATGGAGTGTACCATGGACAGAAAAGTAATTGTTTTAAGAAAATGAATAAAAGTGAACACATTAAACTAACAAAAGTAACATCTGTGGCTGCAGATAGCTAGCACAAGAAGTCCATATATAATCTGGCTTCTTCTGAAGAATGGGTGATGAGTAGATATGGGGAAAGAAGAGAAGAAAGAAATTACAAAATGGTGTAGGGCAGGCGGACTTGGGGGAAATAACTATTAGCAACTACAAAATTATTACTACCTCCTTTTTAGAAAAAATTAAAACCAATGAGCATGACTCAGACCTGGCAAATCCAGTGGTAGTATCATGACCACAACCTTAGAGCAGCATGTATGTGACATGAACCAGTTCACTTCGGAGGACACAATAACATGCAAAATTGTGGCGTGTCGTGGCCGAGCGGATAAGAACACTGAACTCAAGCTCTGGTGTTTCTGATTAGCAGAGTGTGGGTTCGAATCCCAGTCGTGACACTTGTGTCCTTAAGCAAGACACTTAACCCTATGCTTCGTCCTTCAGATGGGACATTAAGCCGTAAGTCCTGTGTGTTGTGTAATGCACGTAAAAGAACCCAGTGCACTTATCGTAAAGAGAAGGGGTTCGCCCCGGTGTTCCTGGTTTGATTGGCTGCATTATGCGCCACAGCACCTTGTAAACCATTACATGGTGCTATACAAAGGAATAGGTCTCATACTTCAACACGTAACTCCACTTACCTTGTAGGAAAAATACTGAGCGCTTTGAGACACTCATCTGGAGTATAAAGCGCTATATAAGAACTGCGTATTATTATTATTTATTATAGTCATGTCAACAAGCCACATGTGGTGAGACACTGTAATGGATTAGGTGTACACAGGCAACTGTTTCACATAGTCCCTGTAGTCATGAATCAGTGACCCTGGTTGAAAGGCACTGCAAACAATGAACGGATTAACTCTTTGCAAGGATTTGTGCCAAATGCCTTTATCAAAGACCCGTTTCCTTTCACATACAGCCAAAGTTTTTTAAAGAAGGATTATACTGCATTGTAATGAGACCTTTCATCTCTTTCCAGGATGATCTGCCAATACATAACGGCTTTCCAGAGAACTGTGCTTCAGAAACATGACCGTAAAAAAACATACGAGCCATTAAAATCTATAAATGTTTTTGAGAAAATGACTTTACATGGGGGTCCCAACTGAGTTTCATTGATGATTAATGGCTGAGACAAAAAAGAGTTGCTCTTTGACTGAAAAAATCCCTCATGGGTAACGGGAAAAGGAATTTAATCCTGAAGCGAACTGGTAAATTAAGGCAGTGGTTGTCCAGGGCGACAGCTCAAGACGAATCCCTAGGAACCTTCAGGAAGGAGACTTAGGGGGCACAAACCTGGTCTTACAGCTTAAGGCAAATCCCTAAGGAACCTTCAGGCAGGAGACTGAGGGGGCACAAACCTGGTCTTACAGCTTAAGGCAAATCCCTAAGGAACCTTCAGGCAGGAGACTGAGGGGGCACAAACCTGGTCTTACAGCTTAAGGCAAATCCCTAAGGAACCTTCAGGCAGGAGACTGAGGGGGCACAAACCTGGTCTTACAGCTTAAGGCAAAACGCAAAGGAACCTTCAGGCAGGAGACTGAGGGGGCACAAACCTGGTCTTACAGCTTAAGGCAAATCCCTAAGGAACCTTCAGGCAGGAGACTGAGGGGGCACAAACCTGGTCTTACAGCTTAAGACAAATCCCTGAGGAACCTTCAGGCAGGAGACTTAGGGGGCACAAACCTGGTCTTACAGCTTAAGGCAAATCTCTAAGGAACCTTCAGGCAGGAGACGAAGGGGGCCACATACCTGGTCTTTCTTGGACTGCTTCAATGCATTGATGTCCACAGCCATTAGAGCAGCACTTCAGATCACCAGTGCAGTCCCTATCTGTAGAGCACTCCTCTAAACAGAGTCCAAACTCATCATGATCAGGGATGGGACATTCACCTTGCTTCATACCTTCATCTTGGAAATAATTAGTTCAATCAATCAAACCATTTAAAATGATGCAATATTTTCCTTCAAAAAGAATTATTGTGCCTAGTATAATACACTTTTGTATTCGACGCTATTAGTCATTAAGCCACCCCGGTCACCGAACCGCAACCGTAGCTACGAAGTAACAGAGTTTTTGAGAAAGAGGTAATTTCTCACTAAAATAATTAAAACTTCTTGCAAGAAGTTTTTTTTCCTATCTGAAAGCACACAAATTTGTACAACAAGGGTGTTTTTTTCTTTCATCATTTTCTTGCAACTTCGATGACCAATTGAGCCCAAATTTTCACAGGCTTGTTATTTTATGCATATGTTGGGACACACCAAGTGAGAACACTGGTCTTTGACAATTTCCAAACGTGTTCAGTGCCTTTAACTAGTATGATTACAACCTGCTGCAAAGCAGTTCACCACCATTATTTTTTACTGGATTTTGATAGTATTGACGTTAAAAAAAGTAAGTTTGTAATCTGTGTTGAGTTTACGATCAAATGTGTTGTTATAGAAATGGCGTCAACTTGTATTCAGGAAGTGAGCATGACTCTGGGAGTAAATGATGTTGACTACACTTTTTCCTTCAAACTTTGTATACTTTTTCGAGTGGCTATTTAAAGGGATCTTCATTGGTTTTGGAAGAAATATATTATTCCCATCCTCAAGTTTTGTAATAAAGGTACAGTACATTTACAATCATCCTGTGAATTAGATAGTCATGTTTTTAGTAAAAACAACCAAAAACGTTTTGTTTCATCATGGATTTTATGCCTGTTCACATCCTAAGGCTTTATTTTTATTTATTTTTTTATTTTTTTTTGGGGGGGGGCCTTTAAAGGCTAGTTTCTCGACTTTGAAAGTAGGCCTACATTGTACATCAGATGGAAATATTTATCTGGATTGGTTGCCCCGAACTTTACAATCAGTGCACTTTCAGGTAAAAACTACACAATTTGTTTCCCTTTTTTATGTTTTTATTTTATTTTAAAATTCTATACTTTCTGTTAAGATCTTGGAGCCTCGTTTTGATATTTCATATTGTTCTACACTTTACCTTGTTCTGGCAACACCGCTTGTACACACTGATGTCCACAGCCATTGGTGCAGCATTTCTGATTCTCTGTGCAGTTATCATCATGCTGACAACTGTCAATGCAAACACCAACTGTATCCTCATTGACTGATGGGCACGCTCCATCATGAATCACTGTGATTATCAAACCAATAGGTAGATCATGATTGGGTAATATGCAAATAACATAACTGGAGCTCATGAAGGACACCCTCACTGGGGGTCAAATGTAGGTTGCTCATTTGCCCATCCTGTTTCCCTTGTGGTTTATTACCAAGTACAATGTATACGTGTCAATTCGGATTCCTCAATAGCCCCTAGTACTGACTTCACATGCAACTACTGTCTGCCAATGGGCTGCGAATTGGGGAGTCATGTAAAGATAATGTGGGCATCTACACCTGCTCAAGTTTAGCCTAAATTGATCACTGCATAGGGGGATGTACCACAAGAAAAATCTGCAATGAACCTGTGGGCAGGGAGCTGAACAAAAATACAACAAACAACATTTCATTTTCAAGACTTCAGAAATTAAGTGATCTCTAAAACTACCATGGTTCTCCCCAGGTTTTTTCAAAACTGTGTGGCCAAGCACGCTGAATTGAAACATAAAGGTCTTCAGAATGTTTTCTACTTCCCTTGGTGTTTATCTTGGTCTTAAAAGCTCTACTGTGCAATCTGGAGCATTTTGTATGGTTTTTCTCTCTGGATGTTTTTGTGAAATGATAAAAAATAAAAATTCTTTTTTGCGTATCAGCTCAAATTTGCGCGTATCCGCCCGATACGCTAGCTTGTGCAGAATCCCGGCGGGTGACTACTGTTTTATTGCTCACTATTAGTTGCCTGCAAGGAAATGTGGAACTTCAGGCTATTCTTTGGGAAAAATGGAAAAGTGGTCAACAAAATGTGTATGTTTGGTTCTCATAAGAACTGACGTTGTTGCAGTATTCTCCATAAAACATGCATAAAGCCAGTGTTGCATGGCCCAATCAATTTCATACATGTAGCTCTACTCTGGGAATTAGAATTCAGTGGGAAATCTGTGTTTATGGTCACCATTCCTCGCTTACAGGCATAACATGGCAAGTACAGAATTAACAACACATGTGTGTATATTTAGCGTGTAGTGTAAGCAAATAGTGCCCACAAGCATTGTAACCTAAATTTCCTTGTTTGACTGTAATGCACAGAGTTTTCTGCTTACATTGCGCTATTTGACTGTTTGTTTTTGTGTCCGTGTTGTTGTTTTTAAATTTTTAACACAGTAAGCAGAGCTTGACCCAGTAACTGGGGTGCTAGTACTGTATACGACCGATGTCAACATTTCAAAAAAAGGAGTACAGCGCCCAAGTTACTGGGTTTAAAGCAGAGCCATGAAATTGGACCCAAGACCCATGACAGGGGTCTTGCGTTGGTCCAACACGTCATATGAATTTTTCATAGTTGTATCTTTCTGATAATTTTTACTTCGATATAGTATACAATGTATTTTACACGCAGTGTGTATGTAAATCCACATTACCTGGTGTGGAAATGAGAACCTCAGTGCAGAAGTATCCACATCCATTGAAGCAGCATTTATGAGAAGATACCGTACAGTTGGTGTCAATCTGGCATTCATCAATACATCTAACCAATATTTCATTATGACTCTCTACTGCTGGGCATTCACCAACTACTTGCCCTATAGGGTAAAGAATATTACAAACGGGTTAGAATAAAACTGTGAGTGAGTGAGTTATGTTACATCGTTCCGTTCAGAGCAAACTTTTGTATTGCAACTTAAAAACTTGGTCCCATTTCTGCACTTACACCCGATAATATAGAATCATATGTGTATGACCCCGGGGGGCAAAACAGTGGGGGAAATTTGGGCAAGTACAGCAATAAGAACAAAATTGGACAGAGAAAGCAACAAATACTCTTTACCCATAAGGCTAGTTTTGTACTTAGGCCTAATTGTATTAATTCTATCTAGGTAAAGTTTCTTGTAAATCAACCCCTCTGGAGTTGACGTATAGAATCATGCGCTTTACAGAACGCCATGTAGGCCTAGAATTATGTGGTTAGAAATAGAAGCTGGGCCCTGGTGTTTGTGTAGTGTGACTAGACCATTATCTCCATGGCATTCTGTAGTACCACTCTACTGCAGAGACTGCTGACTACCAACCAGGATTTGTAGTAACTGTAGTAGTACATGTACTACTAAACATACTACCTAGCATGACTACCTAGCTTTTTGGGGCGAAAATTTTCAGGGCAACTTGGTCTAGTGGGGGCCAAATGACTTACTAACTACTAAACCAGCAGTGTTGCAGCAGGCCTATCCCTGGAGCGGGAGTGGTAGAACGTCAGTCTCCATTGCTAGTAAGTTTTTATTGCCATAATAAGCCGATTCACTATTGGAAATGCGCATGTCCAGCAGTAACGGACATGCGCACTTTTGTAATAGTGAATCGGCTTATTTTCAGAGTCATTACCATGTGTATACAAACCATTACCAAACGTAATGCAATAACATAGACGTCAGTTTTTAGTGATTAAAGTTGAATCAAATCACTAATTAATTTGCGTTAGGCCTACTCAGTAAAATTATGTAAAAATCCGCTTTGATAAAAAGAACAACAGATTTTGCCTGATGTTAAATACCCACTTTTTTCCAGTAGTAAATCATGTACAAAAGTAATGCGGAACGGTCTCTCTAAACACTAAACATGCTATATTAATAAAAATAGTAAAACAATATTTAGCTAGTAATACTAGTATTGTCAAAACAAATGTGCTAAATAAAAATGGATTAAATGGATTGTTGACCACAGAAGTGGGGCTAGTGCTATAGTGAGCATGGTGAAGTAAACACTAAACCCTGCTGACAGCTAGGTAGATGTAGATAGTGACACACTACACCATGTACACTGACCATTCTACCTCCACTATTTCTACCTCCATGATCTCATGCACTGACCATTGCTAATGCCATGGTGACACAGCCTCACATCACAGGCCCAACGATAAATTTAAAATGCTCTTTTTAGTCATTAATGTTAATAATATTATTATTATTATTATACAATATCTCTAAACCAAGGATACTTTATCTATCAATTGATATGTTGGGTATTCATGTCTTTAACTTTAGGCATTCCAAGCATCACAAAGACAACAAGCAATCCTTTTTAAAACTCAAGAGCGCCGCCATGTTTCCCTTAAACATAACTTAACTTTTGAGGGCGCTATAACAGTTTTCTCAAAAAAAAAAACACCTTTTAAAACAACAAGTAGTACGTAGACTTTGGTTCCGAGTCTGTGATCGTTGTTTTTAGTCTACCTGTTAGCCATTACATTATTGCCTGAAATAGCGCCCTCTTGTGGATTTACCTCCGTCACGAAAAACTTTCTCAATAGACTGTGCAAGTCTCGCGCGTATCGGAGCGAGAAAACACGTCAAACGAAGAACTTTGTTTTCTCTGAAATCAAATCTTTGTTTTAAATTATATTCAATGATAAAATCTGAACAACAAAAATACTCATTACCTGTTTATAAAATCAGTTTTAGTTTTAATAATAAATACACAAAATAATAATAATGTTATGTTAATTATTATTGAAGCAAAATTAAAACTCTGGGACAAGGATGCTTATTAATTGATCTTAACTTTTCAGAAACCATTTACGTGGATTCGCGATGGTCACACGGGAGTAAAATTAACGCTTGACGCAGTTTATAGAGGACGCTGTAGCCTCAACAACTATAGACTGTATGAAAAGGCTTCGCGTTGTTGCAATTAAAGCATCTGGGCCCAATGGCTCTGCTTACCGCCGAATTCTGCGCTTGCGATCACCATTCTCCGCTTACCGAGCAAGCGCCGAATTTCTGCGCTAGCTGTGTAAGCGTAGAATGCCTAGTAACGTGGACTACGCACACGCACAAGCAAAAATTCCCCGCTAACCCGTGAAATACGCTTGACGTAAGCGCGGAATTCCCTGCTTCCGTAAGCGCCGATTCTTTGCTTACGGTAAGCAGAGCCATGAAATTGGGCCCTGGCGATTATCAAAAGTAATTTATTTGCGTGCATGCTTGTCAAAAACTTTCGAGCGCTCCGATCCAAAATGCAAAACGTATTTTGATGCGATTCCATTTCAAATGAATCATGTTTTTACACGGTCACCCTAAACTGCATACAGTTACACATATCACAAGATCAAAGCAGAATGAGAGGGGACCAGTTGCTCTTTGACTTCATGCCTCCTCTGCGGGTTACCGTACTTGAGCGGGCGCGTATGGATCGGTCACAGGCCTAAACAAATCGTGCTAGATCTAGCACACTTGAATCCATCAATTCCAGAGGTTATGAGCGAGCAAGGCATAGGGCCTAGAGCAAAAAATGGCGCCGCAGGATCAATCACCCCCCTGGGATCGGGAACAAAGTTGATACATTTCGTCACTAGTAGGGATGGACTGAAACACAACGCTGATTGGCTCCCAAAAATTACTGCTTTGCGTGCACGCTTGTTAAAAACTTTCGAGCGCTTTGTAGGGCGCTAGTACGCGCTTGTCAAAATACAAGTAGAGAGGTTTAGCTGCTCGTTACGTGAACGTGAACGTGAACGCGAAAAGTGTGTGCTGTTGCTAGATGACGTCATCACTTTTTACACGAGCAGGTAAACCTCTCTATTAGGGAGGTTTAGCTGCACGTTACGCGAGCAAAAACGTGAACGTGAACGTCAGAAAATTGTGTCGTTTCTAGGTGACGTCACCACTTTGGGCTTATTAGGGAGGTTTAGCTGCACGTTACGCGAGCAAAAACGTGAACGCCAACGTCAGAAAATGTTGTTGTAAAAATCTCACGTTTTAAGCATATACGTGAAGTTACCATTTCTCACGTCAGGTACGTACGTGCAGACGACATACGTGAGCATGAAATAAGCCCAAAGTAGTGACGTCACCTAGCAACGACACAATTTTCTGACGTTCACGTTCACGTTTTTGCTCGCGTAACGTGCAGCTAAACCTCCCTATTGACTCGTCGCCCGCGCGTGCCCCATTTGGCCACAATCCGTTAAAAAGTGTCGCAGGAAGCTACACATGCAGCGTGCCGTTGCATTTTATTCTTTCCCGTAAGTAGATGTACATGAATTGTACATGTAGGCCTATATTCTTCAGAGTTTCAGTGTCCAATTTGTTTAATTTATTTTTGCGGCAGCACTGCATACAAAATACACCATGGGGGGAATAGAAGGATTTCGAACGGCCTGCATAATATTCACAGGGCAACTAAATGCATGCGGGGTTAGGCGGGCCGTTGAAAATCCTTCTATTTCTATAATAAGCCAATGTCAGTAAGCGCTCCGACAGCCGCCTTGTGGAGTGCAACACAAAGGATTTAGGACCGCGTTAACATCTCTTTGCACAGACCGTCCTGTGTACAATTGTTTTCCTCCGCATTTACCAACAGTTTTTGGGAACACTGAGAGTGAACCAGCCTAACCTTGATAAGTGACCATAATATACTTCCCAGTCCTCAAATGCATAAATCCCCATACAAAATAAAAGAGACCTACCGATTATTATATAATCACCAACACCCGCAACTGCAGATTGCCCGAAACTGAGGCATGAAAGCATGTTATTGCTAAGAACAGGATCTGAATATTAATATCCTTGCGGTCTTACTCTTTCATTTACACTTCGCTTCGTCAGTCACCCTTAAGTTAATAATCATATTCGCCAAACACACTGTAATGACAACTGCGAATAATAAACGGACACGGACCCCCACCATAAAACATATACAAATGACTGTGCATCATCACCCTTGACGGACTCCGTGTCTGGATACCGCCGGGTAAAGGAATAGCGCAAGACAGCCAAAGCTATGGTAGAGAAAGCAAACTTCTCTCCCCTAACATATAAAGCAGGATAGACTGTGTTTCGTTTTGTCATCGAATAGACCCAGACGGAGTACAATGGAAGACATGAAAAGTTGGCTAAGGTGATTAACTGGGATCTGTGAAGAAATACATGAGTATGTGTTCAATTAAAGTGATTTTGATGGCACGACTATGTTCCAGAGAAAGTTGTGCAGACCGGTGTCAGATGCAATTGTGTCCGCCATGCAATACTGTCCGCTCCGGACACTTTTGCATATGCAATCGTGTCCGGGGCTATGCAAAACCGTCCGGCGGACATGTAGGCCTACATGTATGTCTGCGTGAGCGAGCGTGGGCTGACGGTAGGGCATTTGTTGGGTCCTGACAACAATAGAACAAAGGACACCACAAGGTCATTTCAATAGGAACAATGGCTGCCCTCCACACGCGGTTTTGTCAGGGCGCTGCGCCCGTCCAAAATTCTCAAAATACCAAATGCGCCCGAACAAAAAATGTAGCGCCCGGACAGAATCGTCGTGCGCCCGGACAAAAAATGCTTACGACGAACACAAACCACCGTTTCAATGCGCTAGTAGGTCGATCTTTTTGTATTAATAGTGTGCAGCAACCCAGAAGTCAGCTATTTCGTAACGGCATTTCGCGTGCATTTTTCTCTGTGTCGCAGGGCATCCTGACTACATTTTTAGAACCTTGTATCCAAGACTCAATAATTGAGTCGACCCCGCGTACATTGTCTATCAGGGGCCCGAGGTTGACAATTATCAGGGCGTTTAATTTACTGCAAGGACGGTTTTGCACGGGGGCGGACACGATTGCATTATGCAAATGTGTCCTGGCGGACACAATTGCATTATGCAGCAGCGTCCGGGCGGACATTATTGCATATGCAATAATGTCCTCCGGATAGTATTGCATAGAGGACATAATTGCATGCGACACCGGCCAGGTCATCATTGGACTTCAACTTCCAGACTAATCAATAGAACATATATAAATCCGGATGTTGCAGTAGTCTTCCGAAATTCCCTTAGGAATTGTACAGCAATTACTCGGCATTGGTACTAATAAGGTAAAGTTGTATAAACTGTACAAAGAGACACATTATGGGCTCATCTTAAAATAAATTTTGCTTGAATGGATTTTTTTGGCAAAAGGGTCTAAATATAATGCTTTGGGTGATTTAAAGGTGATTTGGTTGGCAACAAAAATGTATTACACGCTAAAATCCAACTGTTACTCAATGAGTCAATGATGCTGTCCGACTGTGAATTTTTTTTTGATGGTGTCACACGCAGGGAAGATAGTGCTATGTCATCTCATAAGCTGTGCCGGGCGATATAAGTGTAGCTTCAAAGGAGGTTGACAAGATCCAGAAGCCCCAAGATTCATCTTAATATGAGTTGTCAGTATTACCATATTTATTAGTGTGAAATCACACTTTGGTTATAGCAATTAAGATTGATTCAAAGAAACGATCAATCTTGGCTCTTTGTGAAATTGGCCCCAGAAGTTCCAAGACTTGGCCGGGAACGTAAGATTTGGAATGGAGTGAAAGTAAAGGCAGTCCACGTAGGCTATGTTCTGATGATGAGCATTCCGAAGGCACTGGAGAAACATCTGGATCAACTTAAGCACACCGTGTAGATCTGCTACAAAAGGCGGGGCTTTTGGGAAGGGAAAGGATCCTGCGAAAGGCTACGGGACGTAGCCTGACTCGATGAGTTAGGCTACCAACACAAAGGTAATTAATGTGCCCTTTCTTTTGCTTACTGTACAGTACATCATACAATATTCCCATGCTAAAAATAATAGTTATGTTAGGAACAAATAAGCGACCACGATTAGTTTAACATAAAAATACAATTCAAATATTAATATAAATGAGAATTATGACAACTTTGGTTAATGTCAAGTAATGTGGCAAGTGAATTCAACAATTCCTGATACAGTTCGAATAGTTATGTCTTGTACTGCGAACAGAATATCGATCAACAATCCATACAAGTCCCTTTGTATCGTTAAATGCGATTGAAATTATAAATAACGTATGTATCACTGCCATACCCAACATGGCCCAATATCCTGTTGTGATTTTAGCTTCTCGGTTCATACTGTTCCTTGCATTTTCTTTTTAATTTGTCTCTTTGGCTTACTCACCACCAAGACCAGTTTCCTGAGAAGACGCCAGGCCAACAAGACACGCCATCAATGTTATCACTCCCAAGCCCGCCATCATATGTCTACTGATGGCCACGGTTTTGAACTACACTGGATTAAAAACAACTTCTCTTTAAATTGTATCGAAGTAGCGCCTTCAAAAACCGCCGAAACACCCTCTCTCTACAGTCGAATTCTTATTAATGTTCCGTACACCACTTTATTTATAAGGGGACGTGTTTATTGACGGTATAAAATATCAGAAGAGTGCATCTGCGACTCAGGACAACAAACTTTGACAAATGCAGTTTTATGAGAACTGCAAATAGACATAAGGGATACTGATGCTGATTTTACGGCTTCTCTGGGCCGTCATGTTTGATCAGGAAGCTTTTGGTTAGAGTAATATTCAGCCTCTTCTGTGACGTGATGGGAGATGTTGACTATTAGTACAATGTGATTGTCTACAATTTCAATAACAGGTTTTGTGTGTGTGTGCATAGGAATGTAGGTGAGGGCACGAGTAACACCTCAAATGAACCCTTTCACCTAAAACTTTGCGGGGCACGATTGTGTGGAAGAACCTCCACACAGAATGGAATCTTCATGCTTTTGTTACCTTCACATTGTCCTACGTCACATTCAGCTAGATACTCCTTTATTGCAATTGGTTGAATAACATTAGGATTGCGCTAGGGTCAAAAAGTTTGTACAACCTTGACATAGTAAGGTTCTCTACGCTGTAATACCATCTAATCATGGAAAAGGAAACGTTCTTCATCTGTGCTCTTGGAGATTGTGCCTTTGTTGATGTGCTCACTGTCATTTTATTCAACCTTTTTACCCTTGCCTCAGGATGGAGATGGGCGGGAGAAGCGGGGAGGGGTTACGCCTACCTAGAGCAGGCTAGAGCAGCACCCTTAAGGTGACTCCTCTTCTACCGCTTCCCAGGTTGAATGACTTCTGACTGGTACACCCGATCACAGATATTGACAAAATAGGGAGACTGCCAACATTAGTGCCCTCCCGTGCCTCCCCTCGTTACGCCACTGCACATGAAAAGCAAAAATTACCTGAGTGTGCTGTCACTGTAGTATAAACAATTTTCTTATCAAGAAGTTGGTTTTGACAAACCTACCAAAATTAGGGCGAACCAGCTTCGTTGTGCTGTTTAGGCTACAAAAAGACCCAAACATTACTATGAAGGTCTCCCAGGAGTAGAGTAGAACGTTCATAAAAGAAACCATACAATTCGGCCGTTTTCGAGCATTTGTCAAAAAATGAAGGTTAAGTGATTTTTCCGAACCTGATTTTTGGTTCGAATAATTCACGTAATCTTTTTGAATTAGTTTTACTTCCAGCTGCATTAAAGTTTTTTTCTTTTCTTTTTCTTGAGTGTTCGACAAAAGAGGCTGATGTATTCAATTATAGGTCAAAGTTATAAATATTTATGAAAACTCGAACATAAGATTTTAATTCAGAGAGTCCGTGCAACGGAAGCAAGTCGTTAAAATGTTTTTGCTGTAATGGCTCTCAAGCGCTGCTCTCCGTCGCGATGATTATTGCAGGCTCGCGACTACTGCCCCATCTGAATGTTGTACGCATTCATGTTATTCAAGTATAATACGTAATAGACTACATTATTAATATTATGGTTGCCGTAGGCAGCCAATGAGACTGTCCGGACTAGTCCATTACATCTGAAGGTAGTGATATTTTCAAGTGAATACAATGAATTTTTACTCCAGAGAGCATTTTGTAAATGAATTTGGTGTGTTTATCTGCTTCAGTAATTTAATAGTTAATAAATACTCATAAATACCTGGGACAGTTTATCCACTCTGCTTGGTCGAGAGGAGATCGTATAGCCACGTGTGGTATATACAGAAGTAATTAAACATTACCTAGCTTTATTAAATCAAAAGAGGGCGCTATGCGGAGAGCGCGCACATTTCACGGCCCAAATAATAGACCTTTCTTTTGACACGTCACAGCCCGAGTTTTTGCCAACCGAGGTTGGAAAACTATGGAAAGCCATAAATGCAAAGCATAAGCAGATAGCCACAGTTTGTAATAATGTTACACAAATATTCTAAAATAGTGTTGAATTTGTTGGAAGCAAAGCAACCAATCATGGTATGTATTTTTGGTTGATTGAAAGTTAACAGAAATGTTGAATTTGGACACAACATCTGTTAACACGATTGAATGTTTTGCTAACATTCGGCCGTCCATGCCAACCAGCGCGGTTTGTTTATCAACAAAAGAAAGGTCTATAAGGGCCACGTTGCCCTCGAATTGGGCGCTTTGGGCTATAAAGCGTTTGCTGTGAAAATAAATGTCAATGTACGGTCCCTTTAAAGGAACACGTTTTGATTGGGCGCTTTGGGCTATAAAAAGCGTTGTTATGAAATGATTATGGTTTGAAAAATGTTTTAAAAGTAGAATATAATGATCAAACAAAATAATAGCCCCTTGAAATTTTGTGGTTTTCCTTTTACGTCGTGAACTAACACAGTCCGCCACTTTGTGGAGTCAAAAATTTGGTTCTACAAATTGGCGGACCGTGTTAGCTCAGGAAGTAAAAGGAAAACCACACGATTCGAGGCATATTTGTGTGAATCCTTATATATTCTACTTCAAAAACATATTTCCAACCGTATTAATTTCATAACAAAGTTTTTGATAGTCTAAAGCGCCCAATCCAAGGCAACATGTCCATAGGTTGGTAGGTCGCATATGTGGCTTGCACAAGTTCGAAACACATCCACAACACAAATTAACGCAGAGTCCAGTGGGCTGATACTATTTCTTTCAAAATGTTATTTCGAGGGATCAAAATAACAATTCGAGGGGACGAAATAATATTTCGAGGGAATGAAATATTATTTTGAGGTAAGGAAATTATTTTAATATTTTGTTACCTTTTCAATTTATGGGCTCCGTAGCTTTAAGTCAAATTTGTTTGTACAAGTTATGCACGCCTTCGTCTAAGGCTTGTACTCAAACACGTTTTCAATCTCCGTGTGGGTTTACGTTGATTGTTTGTTCAAGTTATGCACGCCTTCGTCTAAGGCTTGTACTCAAACACGTTTTCAATCTCCGTGTGGGTTTACGTTGATTGTTTGTTCAAGTTATACACGCCTTCGTCTAAGGCTTGTACTCAAACACGTTTTCAATCTCCGTGTGGGTTTACGTTGATTGTTTGTTCAAGTTATGCACGCCTTCGTCTAAGGCTTGTACTCAAACACGTTTTCAATCTCCGTGTGGGTTTACGTTGATTGTTTGTTCAAGTTATACACGCCTTCGTCTAAGGCTTGTACTCAAACACGTTTTCAATCTCCGTGTGGGTTTACGTTGATTGTTTGTTCAAGTTATACACGCCTTCGTCTAAGGCTTGTACTCAAACACGTTTTCAATCTCCGTGTGGGTTTACGTTGATTGTTTGTTCAAGTTATGCACGCCTTCGTCTAAGGCTTGTACTCAAACACGTTTTCAATCTCCGTGTGGGTTTACGTTGATTGTTTGTTCAAGTTATACACGCCTTCGTCTAAGGCTTGTACTCAAACACGTTTTCAATCTCCGTGTGGGTTTACGTTGATTGTTTGTTCAAGTTATACACGCCTTCGTCTAAGGCTTGTACTCAAACACGTTTTCAATCTCCGTGTGGGTTTACGTTGATTGTTTGTTCAAGTTATGCACGCCTTCGTCTAAGGCTTGTACTCAAACACGTTTTCAATCTCCGTGTGGGTTTACGTTGATTGTTTGTTCAAGTTATACACGCCTTCGTCTAAGGCTTGTACTCAAACACGTTTTCAATCTCCGTGTGGGTTTACGTTGATTGTTTGTTCAAGTTATGCACGCCTTCGTCTAAGGCTTGTACTCAAACACGTTTTCAATCTCCGTGTGGGTTTACGTTGATTGTTTGTTCAAGTTATGCACGCCTTCGTCTAAGGCTTGTACTCAAACACGTTTTCAATCTCCGTGTGGGTTTACGTTGATTGTTTGTTCAAGTTATGCACGCCTTCGTCTAAGGCTTGTACTCAAACACGTTTTCAATCTCCGTGTGGGTTTACGTTGATTGTTTGTTCAAGTTATACACGCCTTCGTCTAAGGCTTGTACTCAAACACGTTTTCAATCTCCGTGTGGGTTTACGTTGATTGTTTGTTCAAGTTATACACGCCTTCGTCTAAGGCTTGTACTCAAACACGTTTTCAATCTCCGTGTGGGTTTACGTTGATTGTTTGTTCAAGTTATGCACACCTTCGTCTAAGGCTTGTACTCAAACACGTTTTCAATCTCCGTGTGGGTTTACGTTGATTGTTTGTTCAAGTTATACACGCCTTCGTCTAAGGCTTGTACTCAAACACGTTTTCAATCTCCGTGTGGGTTTACGTTGATTGTTTGTTCAAGTTATACACGCCTTCGTCTAATGCTTGTACTCAAACACGTTTTCAATCTCCGTGTGGGTTTACGTTGATTGTTTGTTCAAGTTATACACGCCTTCGTCTAAGGCTTGTACTAAAACCCGTTTTCAATCTCCGTGTGGGTTTACGTTGATGATGGTCGACTCCGTTTCTCCATACGGGTGACTCCATACCCTGTACAAATTGTATGGTTAATATTCATGAAGGTCTATGTTTGAATATTTATAAATTTTACAAAATTGACCAATCAGATGCTTCCATACGAAATTGGTTGAGTCGCGAGAGCAGTAGTCTAGCAGTCCCGCGAGAGCATACTTGCAAGAGAGCCGTACGCTATCCGCATCTCGGGGAGAGGGTTAGGGAGCCGGACCGCCGAGTACCTTTTGTCATTAAGGCTTTTAGTTTGTACACCTAGCTGTTCAAATCTGCTGTTTCGGAACCGCAACGTTTCAAGGTTGTGTACGTACTTCCCCCTCTTGTAACACTTTACTTCGGGGTTTTTTGTGTGTGTTTTTTTCCATCTTTCTCTAATTAGGCCTACGTGACACACTTTGATGATTTGTTTAATATCAAAAACCATCCAAAAATTATTTTATGATTCTACATCACTGATTATACAACCACTTCAAACAGTCGTTTTTGGCATTTTTATTTACAGACCCATAGTTTCAGTCTGCCAAAAACCAGAACAAAGAGTGTGACTGGCCTATGTCTGGTCAAACATGTACTAAGTTTGTACCGAAATGTAAGAAAGAAATCGGAAAATCTTTGTGGACACCAGAGGATATCGAAAATGATAAAAGTCACTTAATAGACTTAGTAAAGGGTTTTTCATAACCCACATCTTGATAGAAAATACTACTTTTTGAAGCAGATTAGAGTAGCCTTTGCCTTTTGCCGTCCTGCTTTCGCTTTAGCCGTAACAGTAATGTGGGCCACCGTACATCCAGATGCAAAACCTGCTGGAAAATTTCACAGCAGTTGCACCACAGTCGAGACAAGCAATCCAGCTCCATCTCGCACACCAAAAATTGTTCAATGTTATACATTGAGGTCAACCAGGATTCAATACACATCCACACACAAAGTGGGAATCGCTTTTCTCTACTGATGATAGAGCAACCGTGACCATACACTAGGCATAATAGAATACAATAAAAAAGGGTGATTTTCTGAACAGGCTTAAATCTCTGGATAGGAATTAATGCACACACACTTGGTGTAAATCAGTCTAGAAAATGCGAAAACATGTCATGAAATCAAAATCAAAATTGAATCTTACTAAAGACAGTAAATTGATAAAGCAAATACATCATGGCATTAGAGGTGGAGTATACATCCATATGTATTGATACACATGTATTGATTAATTATTTGCTTTTATACAATGTATGTATCTTATTGTTGAGTCAGTATGAAATAAATGTTTCCCGTCTATGACGGGGAGATTCTCAGATATCAGGTATCAAGGCACAGTGTGTGTTATGATACCAGCTATCCCTCATACAGTCAATACCGGTAATCAGAATAGAATAATATTGTTAAATGAGCATTTGGATCTTAAGTGGCAGGCAAAATATGTTGGTTCTACTCAGGGTTAGAAGTAAGAAAGATTACGTTGGAGATTGCTTGGAAAGCAATAAGACCATACACAATTATCAATCGTTAATTGCACCAACAAGCGGTTCAAAAGAGAAGAAAAAGAGAAGATCTCCAAGAAATTTCCGCTGAGGAAGCACAAATATTCTTCCTGAATAATGAGCATCTGAACAGGATTTCACTATCGGGGATGTTTTCGCATCAAACTTGTTAAGCAAGGCAAGACTCCGAATTCCTAGAGCTCCGAGACAACAATGTTGGACGGATGACCAAGCTTTTAATGTTATTCAAGCTATGTCGTGATAACATTCTGTAGACGGCTATACCGGAAAGCTGCTCGGCCAAACCACCTTTTGCATGAAATAAGGCCCGTGCAGGTTGCGCCTCTGTGCCTAGCCTACACAAGGAGAGCTTGGAAGCCGCGATGGCTGATGTAGTGCCAGCTGTCTCTTCAATAGTTCCTATTTGCATAACCATGGTAACTTTTTCGGCCAAACCACCTTTTGCATGAAATGAGGCCCGTGCAGGTTGCGCCTCTGCGCCTAGCCTACACAAGGAGAGCTTGGAAGCCGCGATGGCTGATGTAGTACCAGCTGTCTCTTCCATAGTTCCTATTTGCATAACTATGGTAACTTTGAGGGTATACACCCATCCATGCAATAAACCAATTCACATTTTGGATGGAGAAAGATATATAGGTAAAATATTCATCACAGACGTCCTTGTGCCTGCAAACGCGTTTATAGACTGTACAAGTCTCGCGCGTATTCCAACTTCCGGGACGAAGTCGGTCCCAGCAATAATAAATTGAGGTTTACGTGTGTGCGATTCTTTTTCTTCAAATACTTTAGTTTAGCGTATTTTATGGCTACACAAATTATATTATATTGCTGGGAAAATAAAATTTGTCGATGGAATGCATGAAAGTAAAAATTAATTTAACAATTCAAAAAAGAAATCCCATGAATAGCCTAACACTTTGACCTCAGTTTCAGATACTTGTAAATAATTTAAGCTCATTGTCCATGACGTTGTCATTTAACCTATGAGTGGTTAAACAAATTCGGTCGTGATTCGCAAATGGGTTTAAAAATATATAAATAAATAAAATCATTAGTTTCAAGCATCCTTACACCGCATGGTTTATAGCGTTAATTCGTCTGGCAACAACTAGGCCATATCCTTGTCCCAAGTGTTAATTTTGCTTAACATTGATATTACTTTTGTTCTTTTCTTTTTTATATATGAGCATTTTTAGTTCAAGAATTATGTGTAAACAGAATTTTAAAAGAACTTCTGATTTCATATCAATTAATAACCTTCGTTCGACTTGTTTTCTCTTTCTCGATACGTGCGAGACTTGCACAGTCAATTTGCCTGTGACAAAGTACGGTATGCTGCCGGGAAAAATCTCGTCACGCATGGATTCTTGTGGTATTTATTGTACGATACGCAGTTTAAGGGAACTGTTCGACAAGTGCAGCTTGTGTGAATTGACTCTCTACTTCAAACCGTGCACAGTTGATCATTTACGACTATACCTATACTTGAATTGTTTTTTATAAAGCATCACCATGACCGGAAATACAGCAGTTCTCAAGCGGGCTGACCCCTGGCGTTGGATGATTCTACTCTCTAGATTCTTCATAACGTTTCTTCTTGTCGGCAATTTCAAGTCGATGGGGGTATTTCTCCCGCACATTGAGGAGGGATTTGACACCGATACTGCGGCTGCAGGATTTGTAATCGGGTCTTCCTTAGGTTTTGGTTTTGTTTGCATTGGTAAGTCTCCCTTCTCACGCTAACAGGTTCAAATGAACATAGTATGATGGTAAACATGAATTCTGCTCAATCATCGTGTACGAATTGAATTATATTTCGGTTTAATGTCAGCGTCTTTTAACACTGCGAGACTACTATACTGGCTATCAGAATTGCAGGAATTCGCCTAGGAGGCAGCACTCTGACTTCGAGTGACCAGTCTATTAAATTGCCGTTTATTGTGGATTTCAAACCTTTTTCAAAGCTATTCCTTTCAAGTGGTTTGAGACATATAGTTTGTAAAAGTTGGTTTCATTACAAAATAATTCTCAATTATGTTTGGTTAATGTTTGTTTTAATTATCAAAAAGGATATTCAGACTTAAAACTATTCATAACTGTACAAAAATACTCCTGCGGAGGGCACTTATAGCCATTCTGTTCCTGTACACTCTAAAAGAATGTGTTATTCTTATCTGCATGGACAAAACTTGTCTAAACACCCCAAAAATAAAAAGCTAGGCACCTTTAAAGGAGCACAATTTCACGGAATCATCAGAGGGCATATTTTTTGTTTCGTCGGAATCAAAGTCGGATTTTTGTCTTTGAAAGTGTGTGTCAAAGAGCGCTCTCAACACTGACCTCGGAGTGTAAACAAACGAGTAAACTTATCAATGGATCATAATATACGGGGGAAATATGATTATGGTTCAATGAGCATTTTGTTGAAAATGTCAAGAAAATCGGCCCTATACGCCTCAGGTTTAACACTAAATAATTGATGTGAGATTTAGAAGATTTAGTAACAAAACCATTTTGAGCAGCTGCCATTATTCCCGTTAAATCAACTTCAAGAACTGCTGGACTCGATATTTTATTTGAGACTAGCATACACCAAGGAGTTAAAATGGGGCAGGATGGATCATGACATACCATAGAATTTGCGTAAGCTATCCATCCTTAATGATTAAAGATTTGCACAATTATCTCACGGCCGAACAGACTTACGAGGAGTAGGGGCCTACTTACTACATAATGTATTAACCAATGTCATTTTAAAAGTTTAAGAAGTAAACTTTGTATTTAAGTTTTAAAGGCTGTGTACTGTGTAAACCAACCCCTGTGTGAGACAAGGTGAGGTGAATAAATTAACAACTTGAACACTAAGGGCGCAATTAATTCGGCTCCCTGTATTAAAGTAGCGCTTGCACAAAATGCGTCTCAGTTTGTTTGCTAAATGTGGAGCAGATTATAAATAAATGGGCCAGCCAACCTTGTTGTTTTAGGCGCACTTGACCGACGTCAATGGGAAAGTTGAAACAATGAGTTACCGATCAATAGCAACACACGGAAAGCCTATTGGTCTTCCCGTGTATCTACGATAGGGTCTAAATCCCCTTACAGCAAACAAAGTGAACCACAGGCCATTGCATCAGATCACTTGGCATAACAGACTCCGGAGTAGAAACAACCTGTGCTGCAGAGTTCTAATCATGGCGTATTAATTTGTTAATAACAGTAATTGCATGGGTTGTAATTTCCGCCCGGTTGTAAACTTAACGGACTTTTTTCATAATCACTTGCTAATTAGTCGTCAATTAGTTTTGTTTGAGTCATAATTTGAATTCTCATTCCCATGTTGATGGGATGGCATGCATCAATGTCCAATGTTCATTTGACTACATCGTTTAAAGGTTTGGTTAATTAAAATGAAATTTATTTATTTCACTGTTCTCTCCAAGTGCATTGCCCTGGGGTCAAAGTCCCTGATCTCTTGGACTGGACTTTGCCGCATATTATATGAGAGGGGATCAGGTCCCAGATTTGTGTGTATATATATACACATATTGTAGTCAACATCTCTTACATGATATAACATAGACTACATTAGGTGTGCTACATTGTGAGTCGGTCTTGATATTGTAAGAAGAGCCAGTGCTATGACTCTTCACTTTAAGTGAGGGTTTGATGTAGAGACATGTCTTACACTTGGAGCGGGTACATTTGTGACAACCCTGTATTTCTGTTGAGGGTGGTGTTTGGCTTGTACTTGGAGGAGTTTGGCCCTGACTAGGATGTCTCCCAGGTTTTTAGGTCGGTGGAATGCAACCATGGGGAGCTCAGGGATTGCTGAGCATAGTCTGTTAGAAGAGTGAACAATATTCATATTATTATTGACGATTGATGAAAGTTTAGGCAGTTTAGGGTGGAAGGTGGTGACCAGGGCAACTCTCTTAGTCGGGACTGTTTTTGTTCCCGTGTTTGTCAACAGAGTATGGCGAGGTATGCTGAAGGCTCTGTTGATTGCAAGTTGGACCCTGCGTTCGCTGTTTGTAGGGGAGATGGCCTTAGCTTTCGATCCAAACCGGACCTTCGTCAGAGGCATAACGAAACACAGACACAAACATATCCATTTATAGCAAAAAGAGGAGCAAAGTATTAAGGGAAGGTATCAAGAAAAATATAAAATAAAAAATCCCTCATATACTTCAAGTACAAATTTGTACAGACATTAGACCTTGGCTAACATTCCAATAAAGTGGAGCCATCTGTTCTTTGTAGCAGGCTTCCAAATGTCTTGCTGCCAGCCTGTGTTCTGAAGTTTTCCAACATCCCACCCCCGCCAATCAAACTTGTTAGCTTACTGTGGAGCCATTGTTACTATAGTGGATCCTTTGTTCATGTGTGTAATTCCTGGGATTACTCCCTCCCTTAATAAAAAAAATCGCAATATGCACTTCCCCAGAATTCCATTTACAACAGGCAAAGGTGCTAAGCTTTCTTCGAGTGTGGATTAAGTTTTTGCACAATACTCGTTTCAACTCAAGTGGTCATCGCGAATTTGCAGCACACATTCGTTAAGATTTTAATATTTATTGATCAGGATTATTGTTCATTATTTACAGGTCCCTTTCTTGGAATCCTGAAAGCGGTATGGTCATCACGAAGAATCACCATTATGGGAGGATGCATCGCAGCTATGGGCATTCTTACAGCAGCATGTTCATTATCAATCGTGCCATTTGCTGCGTCCATCTTGATCTCCAGTTGGTATTTGCACAGTAATTTTGTTATTGGCCTTTCTCTGTAATGGGTGTATATATTTCATTTAATTCATTAATTCTGGTTGTGAAGCCAATGATTCTTAGTAAAGCGAACTGTACTAGACAAGAACTAGAGAAGACAAAGTTTCAGTTTTAGATGTGGGAGGAAAGCCCAGAGAATTGTTCCAGGGAGAACCCACATACTCCTGTAGGGACTGGAAACCCTATCCACGCATAGTGCCTCCGGTGGGATTCGAACCGGAGTCATAGGGGTTGAAGGCGAAGAAAGATACCGCTTCGCCAACCCGACCTTAACCACTTGATTTGCAAATAAATATTTAATACAAAGTGACTATTTTTTTAATGTTGATGTGCTCAATCGACCACAAGCTTAAAGGGATTGTATACGTTTGGTAATTGGAGCCCATTGCTTGTTTCAATCCTATGTAGTTATAGATAGGCATAATTATATACCATAAAACTAACCTGTGAAAATTTCATTTCAAAAGGTGGTAGCGTTTTTGAGATATTGCCGACAATCTGGAGCGGTTATGTCCACGCACATGCAGGAAGAATAATCTGCAATTGGAATACACAATCTGAGAAACGTATACTGTCAGTATATAACGCTTCTCAGATTCAAATTCTTGGGGATAAAAAGTGCTATCTTTTTCCATAACCGCCATTAGAAGTGAACAGTTTCTCAAAATGCATTATACTATCAGAGTAATTACCAAACTTATACAGACCCTTTTAAAAGGCTAGTTTAAAGGAAATGGTTTATCACAAAGTGTTTGATATCATTTTAGGCTATTTTTCTCCTTTGTACAATAACATAATGCGTAAATTTACCCCCCTTGCACGACGCGGAACGAAGGCAGAAATTGAACATTTAACATCAAACCATTGCAACCACGATAATGCATAATGGGCATAGCTTAGAAACAACGCTTTTGCCCATTTATCTTTCTTCTGCCCATTATCTTTCGATGGCTCCCGCCGGAAATAGTTTCAAATTTCCCGCACTCCCAGCATAAACACAACGCTAATTCGCTAAAGAATAGTTGGGCAGAACAGTGACTATTGCATGAGCACAGTTTCCATCACACCCTTCCTCCTTCCCATCCCCCCCCCCAAAAAAAACCCCACAACACACACACACGCACACAACCTTACAAATCCGGTTTGTGGGGTACTGCTATTGTTGTTCTATTATTCCCTTTTCTAAAGAATCCCCTTGTGGGGCCCAATTGTTCCATTGTTACAAGTACCCCGTAAGTCGGCATGTGTAAGAACACACATGTTTGTGTTGTTTTGCATTATACATTTGTTTGCTTTCCTCATTGCACTCTCCCCTCCCTTTTCTGACACCCTTTTTCTTAAAACAAAACCTACCAATATACCTTTTCCCGTCCCTGCTCCTCCACGTTTCTGTCCTACCTTTTCCAACCCCCTTCTACATCTTATGACTTGCTTGCACAGCTTCATGTGAGAATTCACTCTGTCCTCCATAAACAAAAATACGTTAGATATGTTTTCCCCCTTAAATTTAAGCTTTCCCCCACCCTCTTGCCCAGCTCCAGATTAAAAGGTCTGGTACAGGTACCGCTGCTGTTTTGTACATCTTCAAACTCGACTTATACCACTTCTCCTACAGCTTCACATAAGAAACTTTAAATAAAAACAACACACAAACCGGCCATTGATCTCAGGAGGATACTTATAAGTTAAACGGCATATCAAGTGTTCCGTAGCTGCTTCATTATCTGGATTGAACGAAATATTATTAGGATGGAACGAAATCATATTTCGAGAGAAAACAATATTTCGAGGGAACGAAATAATATTTCGAGGGAAAAAATGATATCGAGAATACTTTGATTTCGAGGGATCGAAATTATTTCGAGTGACGAAATGTTATTTTGAGGTAGGCCTAATTAAATAATATTACGGAACGAAATACTATTTCGAGGGGACAAAAAATAAACGTCTGTTTGCCTATATTTTTTTTTACCTGTCTCTGGGCTTCTTACCCCCGCATACATGCATACAACAACACATCATACATACAAGCAACACTCCATGAATTATGAGAGATATAATTAACCCTTTCATACTATTTTGTCGCAATGCTATTTAGGTATCGGTGGGGGAATTATTGATATCGCAGTTATACAACCTCTGATCGACTACTTCCCAGATGACTTCGCCATGGCAAATGGTGCATCCCTCGCTGGAGGACCGGTGGGCATGATGGTACTCCCACCAGCAATGGAGTATTTGTTGTCAATCTACGGCTGGAGAATGGCTCTAGGACTCATGGCATCGCTTTCTACACATTTTCTTGTATGCGGAGCTGTCCTTCGCCCTTGCAAGAATATGAGAGGAATTTATCGCCTATTGGATCATCAAGGCGATAGTCAAAATGAAACTTCGACAGCAAGACATTCAGAAACAACAGATAATGGAGGCGCTTTGCAGGTGTTAAGAAATTTTTTCGACGCCGAATTAATAACACAGCCTATTTTTATCGTTTACCAAGTGTTATCACTGTTTACTGGTTTACTCTACAGCATGTGGCATTTGTTTCTTATTCCACTTGGAGTACAGTTGGGCCATGGAGAGACCCTAGCCGCGTTTCTTGCTACATTCGGTGGAGTAGGGGCTCTCATAGGACGTCTTGGTCATGGGTATCCGATTGATCGCAAACTCATCAAAACTTCTTCTCTCTTTGTTGGAGTATTACTCGTCTTTGCCGCATCGAGCCTGTTGAATCCGCTGGTCAAGTCCACCTATGTAGGCCTAGCTATCCTTGCTACAATCTCGGGGGTTTCCATTGGTGTGTTTTTACCTATAGTATATGTCCTAATGGTGGAAGTCTGTCCTGACAGGAGCGAGACAGCTTTTGGTTGGCTTTACTGTTCACTTGGAACAGGTATAGTTTTGGGTGGTTTTTTCGCAGGTGAGTTTAGTATTAAAGGGATTTTATACGTTTGATAATTGGAACCCACTGTTTGTTTCAATTTGACATAGTTGTAGATATATACCATAAAACTAACCTGTACAAATTTCATTTCAAAAGATGGTAGCGTTTTTGAGATATTGCCGAAAATCTGGTGCGGTTATGTCCACGCATGAAGATTAATCTGCAATTGGAATACACAATCTGAGAAACGTTACTGCAGTAACGCTTCTCAGATTCAAATTGTTTGGCTTAAAAAGTGATATCTTTTTCCATAACCGCAGTACTTTGAAGTGAAAAGTTTCTCAAAATGCATTATACTATCCAAAAGTGCTGTACTTCTTGCCAAGTAAGTTTTTATTGCCATTAATTTTCAGAGTCATTACCAAATGTATACAAACCCTTTAAAACAAAATATAAGTAGATTTGAGAATTAAGAGATTTGTGTTAATTTCAAACTCAGCGAAAATCATGATTTATTTATTTATTATTACAAAAACTTTATATATGATAAAAAGATCAGCAGAAGCTCTTTTAAATCAATTTCACGTATGACACAAAATACAACAGACAAAAAAGCGCAAAATACATCAAAACAAAAAATAAAGACAACTACTTAAGTACAATTCTTATTATAAACAACTACAATTTTCAACGGAGGAGGATTTTTGAATAGAAGAATGAATATTATTTAAAACTTTTGCACCGGCGAACTTCAGAGACTTGTTAAAACACTCAACATTGGGTTCAGGGAGCATTAAAGGCACTGAACACGTTTGGTGATTGTCAAAGACCAGTACTCTCACTTGGTGTATCCCAACATATGCACAAAATAACAAACCTGTGAAAATTTTGGCTCAATTGGTCATCGAAGTTGCAAGAAAATAATGAAAGAAAAAACACCCTTTAATTGTTGCACACATTTGTGTGATTTCAGATGCCTGAAAAAGGCTTCAGGCCTGAAGTCTTTTACTGATTCAAATATTTTAGTGAGAAATTAACTCTTTCTCAAAAACTACGTTACTTCAGAGGGAGTCGTTTCCCACATTGTTTTATACTATCAACAGCCCTCCGTTGCTCGTTACCAAGTAAGTTTTTATGCTAATATATATTTTGAGTAATTACCAAACGTGTCCAGTGCATTTAAGGGAGACGTCTGCATTTCTAGTATTATTAGCGTGTCTATCAAAGTACACTTCTACGTCATACAACTAACCTGTGTGACAATATTTAGAGATAATGTACTTATCTTCCGTAATTCATATCAATTAACTTTCAGGATGGATTCACGATTTCAGTGATGACTACAACACTGTCTTCGTAGCGATGGGAGTTCTGTCAGTCGTCATGGCCGCCATATTGTCTTTGACCAGATGTTTTTTAGAACCAAAGGTTAAAGGTTGATCAATGACAAATAGCAGAGTGGACAATATGTGGATCAGATTCCCATACGGATTCCTAAATCGGCAAACAAACAATTATTCGTTTGAGGGCGTGTTACGGTCGTCGTTAAACAACCGATCAAAATATGTGGATGAGTATTGTATTAAAAATTTATTAACTAATTGTTGGGAATTTGTTATTTTGGCACGCTTACTATATTTATCAACGTTTTGACGTTTGGGGGTAATATCACAAGCTACCGTATCGTAAGTGCTATTGGAAGATAGGAACATAAACTGCAAGAGCTATTTTGCTAAGGTACCGTACCGACCACCCAAATGAGGACAACTTTAACGCCAACATTGACAGATATAATTGTGGTTGCAGTGCCTCTTTGAATCCTAGCTCGTTCTACTTTGTGATTATTATTGTGTAAGATCTTCAATTGTATAATTGGTATTCATTAGTTTACTCATTTCCCCGGTATTTGAATAATGTTTTTTCTTTTGTTTTCATTTGGTGCTCGATATGTGGCATGGTGTAACACCCCCCCCCTCCTATTGTGTATTTATTGGTATCTTGGAATCTCAGGAATTCTGTGAGGATTTTAGGGTGGGGTACTTCTGTACAACAGGAAAAGAGTATGTTAAAGTATGGGAACATTTGGGGGACACCCTCTGCTACATATCGGACACGGTATATTATTTGTTGTGTATTTTATTCCGTGTTGTAGTCTTGTCTTGTTTGATTTCTTTGTACCTTAGAAAAGACTCTGTGTTTTCGGTATTTAAACTTTGAGATTTTGGGACTGTCATAATTTAAGAGAAAGTTAATCAATCGGACGAGAATTCTACTTTATTAAAAGCACATGATACAACAGCAGTGACGTACGTGTTTTTCTAAAGTTGGTAACACAATTTGGAAAAAACATGCGGCCTCTTAAATAACAAGCTCCAAATAGTTTGGCCCCATTTTGGTGTGCGAGTCAGTGTATTCTAGCTAAGTCCAAGTATTGTTGGATATGATTGCGAGGCATTGTGTCTTGCATTGCGAGTTAAGTCCATGGCATTCATAGGGAGTGCATTCTTGACATTGTTTAGAAATGTATCCATTTCATGTGTATAGAGGGATCAAAAATGATTTCGCGTTTTATTTAAAATAGACAACGACATTTTGAAATAGGCTAGGATTTTTTTTAATAACGTCATTTAGCATACCGGTACCACGCAACCAGAAACACAACTGATGTGGTAGTGATTTGTCACTTGATAGTGTTTAAATGCATTGTGATAATTCAAAATGGCCGCAATATCCGGCGGCCATCTCGGATTTTGTGTTGTCAGCCCGTATTTTGGCGTTCAAACTATATCAGTTTTTGTTTAAAGGAATATTTTTAGCTTCCTTCCTTCCTTCCTTCCTTCCTGTGAAGTGCAGCCTCGCATATGTGAGGATAAATGCACTGCGTGTTTGCGCATGCGTCCAAGAAAAATAAGCAGGACATGCTGTCGAGTGCGGAAATTTTTAGTGTAAACAAGTGCAAGTAAAAACTGTTGGATATGGAGAGCTACTTAGATGGATGAGCCTTAAGTGCAAGCTTAAAGGCTTCAAGCGATTTGTACTCCGCTGGATCTACTGCTAGGCTATTCCAGTCCCGGATGGTACGTGGGAAGAAGGAGTTAGTAAACACAGTTGATTTGGTGTGAGGGATGACAAAGCGGGATTTGTGACCTCTTGTTGATGTAGATAGATGGACGAGGTACTGGTTCCACTCAATGTCAACGAGACCATAACGGATTTTGTACATCATAGCCAGGCGACTGCTAGTGCGTCGGTCCTGTAGGGATTGCCAGTTTAGCTCTTGTAGGATAGCAGAGACACTTCGTGTCCTGTCGTAGATCCCTGTGACAAAGCGGGCTGCATTGCGTTGGACTTGTTCCACTTTCTTGGAGTTGCGCTGTGTGTGGGTGTCCCATACAACACTAGCGTACTCGACTGTTGGTCTTACGAATGTGTTGCATGCAGACTCCTTGATCTTATGACTGCAGTGCCTGAGATTACGGGACAGGAAAGCTCGAGTGGAGTTGGCTTTTTAGAGATAGTGTCGACATGGGTATTGAAGCTGAGATGGGAGTCGATGTGGACTCCAAGATATTTGGCTGAATGTTGAACTTCTAATGTGTGGCCATGAACGGTGTAGGATGCGTGGATGGGCCTGCGCTTGTTGGTGATTTGGAGCACATTGCATTTCTTAGCGTTGAACCTCATCAGCCACTTTGACTCCCAGTCTTGTAGAGCATCAAGATCTTTTTGGAGGCTGGTCGTGTCATTGTGGGATGAGATGTGCTTGTATACTACACTGTCATCAGCAAACAGCCTAGTTGTTGAGTGATGGACGCAATCGGGAAGGTCGTTGATGAAGATAAGGAACAGCAATGGACCTAATACGCTACCCTGTGGTACTCCTGATGTTACTTGGGATTCGGCGCTCTTCTGACCATCAACTACAACGACCTGGGACCGTTTGTGGAGGAAATCACGGATCCAGTCCAGGGTGCTGTTGCGAATGCCGTAGTGATCAGCCTTTAATAGGAGGTGACGGTGTGAGACTTTGTCGAAGGCTTTCTCAAAGTCAAGAAGGATCATATCAATTTGTGACCTGTCATTCAATCCTCCCGCTAGATCTTGGACCGTGAGGATGAGCTGGGAGTCACATGACCTACGCTGGCGAAAACCGTGCTGTGAGTCTGACAAGATGTTGTTGTCATCGAGATGGCGGATTATTGCACAGTAAATGATGTGCTCACAGAGCTTGCATAGGATTGAGGTGAGAGAGATGGGCCGATAGTTAGCTGCATCTGACCTGCTACCCTTCTTGAATATAGGGACAACGTGGGCTTTCTTCCACTGCAGTGGCACTCTACCTTGGTTGATGGAGGACTGAAGTAAGAGTGTAATTGCAGGAGAGACTTCTTCCGCTATTTCCTTCAGGAGCTTAGCAGGTATGCCATCGGGGCCAGATGCAGTAAATGGCTTGAGGTTCCTGAGAAGTTTGATGACTCCATTTTGGCTTACAGAGATGGATTCCATAGCAGGATAGTTGGATGGACCCAAATCAGGAGGCGCTGAGCCATCGTCCTTGGAGAACACGGAGGTGAACTGTCGGTTTAAGGCATTGGCTTTGGACTTTGGGTCCACATGCAGGAGTCCGTCTTCTTTAAGTGGGGCCACTCCCATCTGGTCACGTCGTAGGGACTTTATTAGGGCACCAAGCCTCTTGTTTCTACTGCCAGCTGGTGCACTTTGCACAATGTCATAGATGTACTTGTTGTATGCATTGCGACAGGTCTTCTGTGTGTCTCTCTTTAGGCATCGGAAGCGGGCCCAGTCCTTATCTCTGTTAGTTCGACGAGCTTTCCTGTAGGCCCTTGCTTTGCATCTAGAGGCATGCTTGGTGTCGGAATTAAACCAGGGTTTGCTGAGTCGGTTTGAGCTTTGTTTAGAGGGTACATAAGCATCTACGACATGGAGCAGCTCATGGTGGATGGCCTCAGCAAGATCTTCAACTGGAGTGGTGGTAGAAATCTCAGAGGTGAATTGGGTTGACCATTCCTTTATTCTCTGACGAATAGCATTGAGGTCAGCTCTTTTCCACAAGAGGATTTTCCTTCTCACAGGTTTTTTGCGAGGTGCACGGACATTGACGTCCATGAATACCACATCATGGTCACTCAGCCCGGGTAGGCCAGAACATTTGTTGACAAGTGAGGGGCGGTTAGTAATGATGACATCTAAGATGTTGTTGCCTCGTGTCGGGAAATCAATCATCTGCTCGAGACCAGTTCTATTGAGGGCTTGCAAGAATGACTCATTGATTGTAGTCCTGTACTGATGGGACTTGATGCTGTTAGTAGCCCAGTCGATATCGGGGAGATTGATATCCCCAGCTATCCAAATTGCAGCATCAGGATTGTTCAGGCAGATATCAGAAATGGCACTGGTAAGATAATTCATGTGATCGATGCTGCAGTTAGGTGGGCGGTAAAGAGAAGCTACAATTATTGATTGATTGCCGTTGATGATTTTGGCAGCTATGAACTCAGATTCTGTTTTGATGACCATCTGATGGTTGTTAAGGCTAGAATGGATGCCTAATAAGACGCCACCGTAGCCATCCTTCCTATCGCAACGGTAAAGGTCATACCCCGTTGGAAAGACTTCGCCTTGAGAGATTGATGGTTTGAGCCAGGTCTCGCATCCATAGATCACATCAGGCTTCACAGCTTCAACTAGACTCCAAAACTCTTCACGCTTTCACAGGATGCTCTGAAAATTAATTTCAAGAAGGCGAAGGTTTTGGAAGGAATGTTGTTTGGCCTTGTTTGGAGATGACATGGCAATGGGGGAGCCAGGTGAGGGTGAGCTGGTAGAGCTACATGTAGATGTTGAGAGGCCATGGCTGTTGGGGGAGCTGACAGTTCCATCCAAGATGGTGGTCTCAAAAAGACTAGTTGAGAAGATTGGCAGACCACATCTGTAACATTCCCATGGTAGATCGCAACGCCCAAGGTCTTGTAGGGCAGTGTCGGATAGACTGACACAGGCTGCGTGAAACCAGACATTACATGATTCACAAAGTATGCTAGCTTTGGCACCCTTGTAGGACGTACATGCTCGGTTGCATTCCCCACATGGATATTTAGGAGGGCGGGGGCCAGGGTTGGACTCCACATCATCAAGGATTGACTTGCAGGTAAATGAAATGACGCTGCCAATATACAACAACGAGATGATAGCAAGAACAATCCATAAGGATGACCCGGGGAGACAAGGATGATGAAGATGGCATGAACTTCTAGTTGAAGTTGACATAATCGCTTGAGTTGATCACATCTGTTATGGGTAGTACTAGTAGTAATGTGTGAGGGGCTGTTTTTAACCAAGAGTACAATTATCTGTTCGATAATTATCCTTAAGAAATCACATACAGCAATCCTGTACCTCTGACTGTAGTGTGTAGAAAGAACGCAAGGACGCCCTCTGTTGGCAACACTAATTAACCATACAGATCGTCGACTTACATGACTCCATGATCGATAAAAGAGGAAAAATATCCAACACCGGATGAACCAATCCTATTGATAACAACACCAGTTGAACCGGAGGCGTTACTTTACTGGAATACGAAGAGATTACAGCAGAAGAAGAATTACAACCGGAGATTGGATCGAAAAGAAGAATAAATTTCCGCAATGAAAACACTGACTGAACCATTCGAGTCGGACGCATGCGCAATCGCATGCTAATTTCCAACTATACCGGCCAAAAAGTGTAAAGAATCGTCAACCAGGCTTTAGCATTGAACCATGGGTCCCAATATTTGGCAGTAATCGATTTTATTATTTAATATAAATATATTTATATGTATCAGTCAGACCCTAACGTCGACTGAAAATCGAGGTTGAATCAAGGGTTAAGATTAAGGGGGTGATGGTAGACCTAATTGGTTAGGGGTCGAGTCTGTCGATTGAACGCTAAACAAAAAGAATCAGCTGCTTCATAAATTGCATATTACGGTAAAAGTAAATCTTGTTCATGGGTTATGGTGGAGGCACATGCTGAATAAAAACAAAAAATGAAACCCAATTAGGTAAATCCATCTCTGTAAATCAAAACATGTTTGAAACTGCTCATATTGCAATCCAGTTTTACGTGTGTGGTATTTTACAGCATTTAACGTTTTCACGTAGAAATCAATTCAGAATAATGTCTGCTTTTTGTTCTCACAAATTATTACACCAAGTGACTCTTAGCTTCCGTTTATTTTATCTAAACCCAAACACTTCCATTAAAGAGATAATGGGATAATATTTGCAGTCACCATGTTTTTAGTTTTCATGTCTTTCAAATCAAAAACTCCAAACAAACCCAGGCTGGATGGTTAATGGTGATTGCATAAAAGAAAAAGTGGTAATAAAATAGAGGGAACTAATTAATTTCAGTGGACTGGGTGTTATATTTGGTGAAATAATTTCCTCCCCTTGACGTCAACAGGGTAATCCAATGTAATGCACGATTTGATTGGTACTCTGCCACAGCGCCAAGCCCATACCAGACAGTGCACGATTTCACTGATACTCTGCCACAGCGCCAATCCCATACCAGACAGTGCACGATTTGACTGGTACTCTGCCACAGCGCCAAGCCCATACCAGACAGTCCACGATTTGACTGGTACTCTGCCACAGCGCCAAGCCCATACCAGACAGTCCACGATTTGACTGGTACTCTGCCACAGCGCCAATCCCATACCAGACAGTGCACGATTTGACTGGTACTCTGCCACAGCGCCAATCCCATACCAGACAGTGCACGATTTGACGGTACTCTGCCACAGCGCCAATCCCATACCAGACAGTCCACGATTTGAGTCGTACTCTGCCACAGCGCCAATCCCATACAAGACAGTGCACGATTTGATTGGTACTCTGCCACAGCGCCAATCCCATACCAGACACTGCACAATTTGATTGGTACTCTGCCACAGCGCCAATCCCACACCAGACAGTGCACGATTTGATTGGTACTCTGCCACAGCGCCGATCCCATACCAGACAGTGCACGATTTGATTGGTACTCTGCCACAGCGCCAATCCCATACAAGACAGTGCACGATTTGACTAATACTCTGCCACAGCGCCAATCCCATACAAGACAGTGCACGATTTGACTAATACTCTGCCACAGCGCCAACCAGAGAGTGCACGATGTGATTGATACTCTGCCACAGCGCAAATCCCCAGACAGTGCACGATTTTATTGGTACTCTGCTCTGCCACAGCGCCAAGCTAGTCTTGGTTCCAAGACCTTCGCACCGAAATGGATCCATTCCAACAACGCATCGAAATGGATAAATTCAAACAGCAGAGGGCGTTACTATCCTTGGTTCGATTTAGCCTCCACGAAGGTCTTGGGTATCTTGTATGAGGGTGCTTAAGTGTTTCATTGTTTTTCCCCCGACTTTCCGGGGAAGCCAATCAACGATCGAATTTGCACCTTTTCGTGAATTATTCATGAATCACCATGCGTTTATAACAGCTAGCCAACTATGCAACGTTGTTGTGAATGGTTTGTGGTGTATGAGCTTCTCGCCAGGAATTATTATAAGTGAATAAAATGCATTCTGAATAGAGCTTGACGATGGGTTTACCTTAAGTTTTTGACTTAACAATGCTCTAGATTATTCTGAAATTGCTACCTTTTGTTTATAACAATATTTAACTTAGTTTGTTGAAGGTTTACAGGAACGGTGCAGAAATGATTTAATAATAAGGATAATGTAGATATATACAATAAAAATAACCTGTGAAAAATTCGTTTCAAAAGGTGGTGGCGTTTTTTGAGAAAATCCGAAGAGAGGATGTCAACGCAGGAAGATTAATCCGTATTAAATTGGGAGTACACAATCAGAGAAACGTTTTTGCAGAAACTTTTCTCAGATTTAAATTTTTGGGGATAAAAACTAATATCTTTTCCGATAACCACATCACTTCGAAGTGAAATGTTTTTCAAAATGCTATCGAATGATGCTGCTACCTCCATGTTCTAACCAAGTAAGTTTTTATTGCCAATAATTTTTATAGTGATATATATACACAGCCCGGCCCTTAAACGATAACGCATTGTTGAACAGACATAGATTTCCACACTACATACGTACTGCACAGTAAGTAGGCTGGCGATACCGCTTGAGTAAAATTGTATTACATTTATTTATGTACTTTGACCTTGCAATAGAGAACCTGCAGGTGGGCCTACTCGTGTACTAAGCACATACTATGTCAAATGAACACATGCAAACATCTAAGCCTTCTGATGTCTTGCCGACATATAGGGCTAGTTTCTGTGGTTCCCATCACCACCCCATCCCGCCAATCAAACTGTACCGGCTTTCTTAGTCTATAGGCATGAAGAGAGAGAGGGGGAGTGAGGGGGTCTTTACATAATGTGTTGTCATGGTCAGCTGGGTGTGGTTTATTTGCTCCCATCATTCCATAGGCTGCATTTTTTGTAAACAAAAAACTGTTACTTTTACATTTTTTTTTTTACTGTTGTGTTGATAAGATACTTTTTGAGAAAGGGAGAAAATACACAAACAATAAAATGGAGACACCTGCTCTTTATTATTTGTCACTAATTAAAACATAATTAATAAAAACACAGTTAATTAAACACAGAAAAAAAGCTCAAATAATCCTAGATAATAGCTGGGCATGTAACGAATTTACTAATATATGTAGAAATAAATAAATTTGGGATGCACAGAAAACATTTTTAGTTTATGTTTGATGGTGTGCCAGTTTGAGCCTTGCAGTATTGGGATAAATCCTGGGGCTAACCCACCTTTAAGCGTTTTAATGGTTTCAAATTGCGAGAGAAATGTGTACTAAGTAATATATGTATATATCTGGAGCTTGCTTTATTTAGGCAGGGTATACCTTTGTCAAAGACCAGTATTTTCACTTGGTGTATCCCAACTACGCATAAAATAACAAACCTGTGCAATTTAAGCTCAATTGGTAATCAGAGTTGCAGGCAAGTAATGAAAAAACCCAACCAAAACACAACCTTGTTGCATAGAATTTTGTGATTTCAAATGCCCGAGAAAAAATTCATGCTTGAAGTCTTTCTCAGATTCAAATTTGGGGTGAAAAATTACCTCTTTCTTTAAAACTAAATTACGCCAAGGGGGTTAGTTTCTAACAATGTTTTATAATATCAACAGCTCTCCAGTAAGTTTTTATGGTCATTAACTTGTGGAGTAATTACCAAAAGTACACCCTGCCTTCAAACACTAAATACCACTATCGGTAACTATATCCGCCATGCAGTCCTTTTAGGCAATTGTATTTGCGCCATGTTTGATTTGAGATTTGATTGCCGAAGTTTTTGTTTGTTTTTCTAATCAAACTTTGAAATATGTTGAAAAGGATGCCGAATCCGACTGCCACTTTTCACTATTTGTGACTAAAATGTATAAAATAAGAACTTGTTTTGGTCACGGGCGGAATTGAATCGGCATCTTTTCAATTTGGTGTTTTCTCAAATACATGAACGTTCATTTCAATGGCTTGGTTACAAGGTAATTGATGATAATGTGTACCAAAACAAATCAAATAGAATACATCTCCTTAAAAATATGTATTGTACAAACTAAGAGTAAACTCCCCTTTACGTTTTAGGCTGCTTTTACCATTGGACCTGTTGGACCTTTGTTCTGTTTTTCAAATCGAACTTTGATATATGTTGGAATAGATGCCGAATCCGACTGCCACTTTGTACTATTTGTGACTAAAATGTATACATGAACGTTCATTTCAATGGCTTGGTTACAAGGAATTGATGGTAAGTGTACCAAAACTTATCAAATAGAATACATCTCCTCAAACAAATATTGTACAAACTAAGAGTAAACTCCCCTTTGCGTTTAGGCTGCTTTTACCATGGGACCCCTGTAAGTTTTGTTATACAAATTACATCAAGAACTATCAGTTATTCCATATAGATTTGTGTTGTTATATTTTAAGCCTATTTGTTTGGATGAAAATGATTGACCTCCGTACTTCGTAATGACCCCTTAGGCCTGCATGGTGCCATTTACACGTTTCTGTTTATTTCTGAATATTGATTAATTGTTGAACTCAAGTAAAGGTCAATTATCAATCCAACCATGGAGGACCCCACTGACAAAAGTGATTCATTCTTTTCACAGTCATTACACATAACTTCGTCACAATCGCTATTATAAAGTAAATACATTACTTTACTCAAATAACAACACAAAATACACAATTTTGCGATAAGCCTGCCGAGTAGTTTGCACGAGAAGCCGGATACTTTTATCATTTTTCATTCTGAATCAATTTCTCACTCAACTTTGAGTTTTCATTAATGTTTGTATCTTTTGTTACTGATACAGAGACAAATTAGGTCCGGGATTAGAAAAAACTGAATAAACGCAAAACTCTGGAAAAACCCTCGGCCATGGCTTAATAAGCCGCCTGAAAACATCACACGCTGTGGATAAATATATCTTATGCGGTTTGCTTAAATTTATTAATCATTGATGGTATTTTTAAGTTTGTTGAAAACGTGCTAGTTGCATGAAGTGCAAGGCTAGAATGAACTCCTCGTTCAGTACACACCCTTCTGGCACCATTGCCCCCTTTCATATTCAAATTTACCGCGACCTGGCGGAACTCCTCGTGGAATGCGTTCTGATTCCCGTGTTGCATAACAGTAACAATGTGCTCAACTTGCATAAACAATGTTTACTTGCTATACTCCGTACCCGTACCTATACTCGTAACGTAGATAAAAGCATTATTATAATATACTTGAGTGTTCATCAGTGAATGACGTAACGTCACCCAGTATAGTTCTCTAACTACGAAAGCACGCCAGTTCATTTTTGCATGCAAGAAATTGATTCTTGATAAATAAAATAAAAAACTCTATTCAGTTTTAAGCTGCCATTTGCTATTCCTTGCGTTGACGGTAGTTTAGATGCCAATGTTATGTACCTTCAAGTAGGTACATGATTATGAGCAAAAGTCCACTGTTTGCACTTGATACTCTTAATCTGCCTTGTTATCGCAGCCTATTGATATTAGAATATTGCATTATCACGTGTTGTTGACACGCATCTTTACAAACGTGTTCATTCGAAGTAGTGTCAAGGGCCGTGTTCAATACGTCTTTACTTCTTCCGAATTTGTCTGGTCAAGGTGTGAGGATGTTGCGTCTCAACCTGGTAATAGTTGCATTGAGCGTCTTGTGTGGATGTCTTGTCAACTCACAGAGTAAGTTATTCATTAACATTCACAAATAATTGTTACAACTGTTATCAACCAGCCACTGCATATACTGATTTATTCGTTAAACTACCTACTGCTTATGTTTGTGAATTACACCATCACCTTTATTTTCTTACTCAAATTGTTTTTTTTTAAGACAAAATGGTAAGAAATAATTGCTGAAGTATTTGAAGATAATTAGATATATGTATATATCTAGAGCTTGCTTTATTAAGGCAGGGTATACCTTTGTCAAAGACCAGTATTTTCACTTGGTGTATCCCAACTACGCATAAAATAACAAACCTGTGCAATTTAGGCTCAATTGGTCATCGAAGTTGCAGGAAAATAATGGGAAAAAAACACCCCAAAACACAACCTTGTTGCATAGAATTCAAATGCCCGAGAAAAAAATTCATGCTTGAAGTCTTTCTCAGATCCAAATTTGGGGTGAAAAATTACCTCTTTCTTTTAAACTACATCAATGTTTTATAATATCAACAGCTCTCCAGTGCTCTTTACCAAGTAAGTTTTTATGGTCATTAACTTGTGGAGTAATTACCAAAAGTACATCCTGCCTTCAAACACTAAATACCACTGTCGGGAACTATATCCGCCACGCAGTCCTTTTAGGCAATTGTATTTGCGCCATGTTTGATTTGAGATTTGATTGCCGAGGTTTTGTTTTGTTTTTCTAATCAAACTTTGAAATATGTTGAAAAGGATGCCAAATCCGACCGCCACTTTTCACTATTTGTGACTAAAATGTATAAAATAAGAACCTGTTTTTGGTCACGGGCGGGATTCAATCGGCATCTTTTCAATTTGGTGTTTTCTCAAATACATGAACGTTCATTTCAATGGCTTGGTTACAAGGTAATTGATGATACCAAAACATATCAAATAGAATACATCTCCTTAAAGTATTTTAATTTTCGCAGTCCAACAACTATATGGGATCGAGTGTTGTTTGAAGCTTTGCATGGTGTGGACAAATAAGAAGTATCTACAAATAAATAGTAAACTTGCGGGTTCAACCATTGTGTACAAACTCTTTGTGGGAGTGTTGGCTCTAAAAAGAGCCGGTGGGGTCTCGACGTTTCGAACAGTATACTCTGCTCGTCTATATAGGATTGAAACAAACAGTGGGTTCTAATTACCAAACGTATACAACCCCTTTAAATTAAAGTGGTAGTGAATGTGTTTATACAGAAACAAACAAACAAACAAACAATCATTAACTGTTCTTCTCTGATGAAGAGTTGGCAAATTGAAGGAAAGACCATGGTCATTTTTTCTCTTTTAGTTAATAGAAATATTCGTTACATTTACATTTGGTATAGATTATAATTCCCAATTCTATTCTTCGAGCTGTAGGTTTATACTATACACGGGTCTTTCGTGGTCTTTCGTGGTAATAATTAGTTACATCACAGTCAGAACGGGGAGTAGTGACCGAAGTTAAGACTGGCTTCAGTCTCATAACAATAAATACTGATGTGGTGTGACTTTATCGAACATGTATCTCAATAATGAAATGTTATTAACTGCCAGCTATGTACACGAAATGTACACGTGATGTTAATGATGACTGACACAATGCACATTCCGATTGACAAGATTACGGTTTGTGTGTTACGGGTGTTAATGACCAGCCATAAATAATATCAGTTGGTTAATCTTAATCTGAAGCGCAATGTCTGGACCGTTGTGTGTGCTTTGAGTTATTATCGTCACAAATTGTGCATGAGTAATTTTCAAGATACAAAAACAGTTAATGTCCTGACTTTTCGACCAGAGCAGAGTCTTTCTGGAAGGCTACATGACAACACAACCTAACACACCACGCACACAAGTATAGTGGTGTAACAGAAGCAGTCCATTGGGACTAAACGAAAAGAGAGAGAGAGGGGGAGAGGCAGAAAGCACACAGAAAAAGGAAGGGATGATCAATGAAGAATGAGACAGAGGGGGTGGAGTTACATGGAAGGGGTGGTTTTCACAACAAGAGGTTGGAAACACAAAAGAAAAATCCAAGGTGGAAAGAGGGAGAAAAAGGGGGATATCTGTGGGAAAAGGAGACCATTGGGTTAAATGGTCTGAAGGCGCCTCAACCACAGTTTATCACTACTCAGACGAACGGTCTCTCTATGCTTTCCATAGTACCTCACTGCCCTGCAAAGTCATGTCAGAAATGGATTACGACGGGTGTATTTAACCTTTGGGTGTTGACTGTTGATCTATGGCCACAGGAATTTAGATAGTCAGCGAGTTGAGCTTGATTAAGTATAGCTTGTCCCGTTGGACTATAAACCCCACTAAATAAACTCCCATAGCATACAGTGCAAAATGCTAAATATAAAACCAAATAAAAATATATAAATAAAAATACTTGGAAGTCGCACAGGTTTTTAAAGTAAAGAGAAAATTATCCATTGAATCTTGAACCTTTATTCTCTGCTCAATTTAATATGGGGAGTCCCAAGGTCCGGAGAGTTATTCTCCCTCCAAATAAAAACACCCCTATATAGCAGTGAAATTTTTCAAACGTTCGAGCATCAATCATGAAAAATGTCCCTACACCTCTCGGCAAATAGGACCATTTTTCAGGGCCTATGTCATCCAAAATACCTCAAGTTGGAAGTCAACAACCCCCTGATCACAATTGGGCAACATTTTAAAACTTTCCCCCTTTTTGGGGCTCTCAAATCTGTCTAATATAGAATATTTTGAGGGCCTACAAAATACTTATGAGGCCGATGTTCTGTTTTCTCCCTATTTAGTGGGGTTCACCCCTATACCGAAATAGAAAAACAACTTCAAGGGAGGTTAGTTATGTTTCAGTGAAGGTGACATAGGTGCATAATAATTAAAAAAACATATCCATCAGCTAAGATCTTTTTGGCAGGCTATTCGTTCTAAAAAGAAGTTTGTTTAGGCCTAGTATTTGACAAAACTACAATGACCCCTCCTGACAGGTATATCACATGATCAATTTGGAAGGAAAAATTCGATGTCATGTTGTAGTGTTCAAAACACACCATACAACCAACCAGCGGGAGTTATATCACATCGGGTGGTCCCGTTTTAGTGACAACTGCAAATACGGGTTAATTTGTTTCGGTTATGTTATTTAGTGTATACAAGCTGATACGTGTTGATTGCAACTGCGGCTATCAAATTAGGTATTAGTGATTTGAGGGGTCTTCAAGAATACTTTCGCAACGTTGACAGTATTTCAAAAGGTAGTACTTGTTGACACTGATACGAATTATTGTATAATGATCACTTAGCTTTCAGATTGAAACTATTTTTGTATTTATTTATTTATTTATTTTTTTTATTATTAAGTGATAAACTACAAGGGAAACTGACTTGGTACATTTTAAAAACAATTTTGGGTTGAACAAAGAAAAATTTATCCTCGACCAAAAAAATTATCGACAAAATAGGGAGACCGCCAAAAAAGGCTATATAGCCTATAGCTCAGCGGCACGTTGATCCGGAGGTCCCTGGTTCAAGTCCCGCTCTGGTAAATGTTTCTTTGTTCAACCCCCTCAAATTATCATTAAGAATGACCAATCCAACTCATTTGCCTTACTAAGTTACTGTATTTCAACTTCAATTATCCACAACTGCAAATCATTTTATTGACTGGCATTATCAACTGCGTCATGGTTGCCAAATATTGGGTTTTTTTTCTCTGGTAATGAAACCAAGGAATCCCCAAAGCAACTCGAACTGTAACCACTGTAGTGAAGATGGTGAAGAAAATGAAGTTTTAGATGTTGCATGAAAACCCAAAACATAAAACCCACGCAGTCAGAGCATGGAAGAAAAGCATGGAAGAAACAACTAAGCCAACTTGAATGTCGTTAAAATGCCTCCAACAAAATATAATGTAAACATTAAGTGTAATCAAAAGAAGAATTAAGTCATCTTGAATGTTAAAAATCTCCTTAAAACATTTTCTGAACTTCTTTTACTTTTAAAGGTGCAAAATTCTGGAACAATCAGGCACAAGACAGTCTGCAAAAGGCACTGAACATAGAGGCAACCCTAAATAGAAATGTTGCCAAGAATATTGTTTACTTCGTCGGGGATGGAATGGGGATACCCACCGTTACGGCAGCCAGGATTCTAAAGGGACAGCAGGCGGGGATGACTGGGGAAGAAACGGTCCTCGCCTGGGAGGACTTCCCACATGCTGCCATCTCAAAGGTACTTATTCATCATTATTTCAGTTATGAGTTAAATTATTCTGTCAAACTTCCAAGACACCACATAACATGGGCTTTTAGGCGAGTGATATAGTGATAGCAGTATAATTCACACTTCAAATTCTGTTGGGTGCCCGTGCATAACAAAGAAAAAGAAAAGAAACTAGACTTTCAGTTTTTGTCATGTGACAAAAACAAGGTGTTCGTGGGGAGTGATTGAATGAATAAACATTCTACCTTATCAATCCAATGCCTGGTCCAGGAGTTATGAATTTTTCTAAAAATTTAACATCAACTTCCGGTTTGGACCGGAAGTCAAGGTCAAATAGGGGTCACATTATGTGTAGCGCATTTAGTTTATGAAGACGTTTTAGATGATGTATGGATTGTAAACCTCAAACGATTTGTTGAAACATTAACTTTTACTTTCCGGTTCGAACCGGAAGTCAAGGTCAAATGAGGTCACAGTGTGTAGCGTTTCTCAAATCTTTGGAGCCCTTTCTGATGATGTATAGATGATAAAAATCCAATGTGTGGTTCAGGAGTTCTGATTTTTTCAAATATTAAATTTCATCTTCCGGTTTGAACAGGAAGTAAAGGTCACTTGGGGTCACATTCTGTATATCGTTTGTTAAGTTGTTACATACTTGTCCGATGGTGTATAGATTGTAAAATCCATCGTGTGGTTCAGGAATTATGAATTTTGAAACATTAAATTTCAACTTCCGCTTTGAACCGAAAGTCAGGGTCAAACGGGTCACAATAAGTGTAGCGTATGTTAGGTTTTACAAAGACCTTTCAGATGATGTATAGATTGTAAAAATCCAATGTGTGGTTCAGGAGTTACGAATTTTTCAAGTATTACATGGATTATCTTCATGCCGGGGTGCGCAATATACAAGGTAACAGCGATGCTATTTAATGTATTCCTACATGTAGTTGATGTAAACTGAACTACACGCACAATGTACGTGTATCTGTACACGTGTTATTACACCATCTTGCGTTATCAAATTGGGTCAACACAAACGTGCGCTTTAATGCCGGTGGTCATAAGACAAGATGTAAATGTCAAAATGTTGTTATTTCTGTGCAAAAGTTTGAGCTGGCTCAACGTTCTACAACCTGATGCAGAAATTATGCTGAAAAGATAAGTAGTTTTTGAGATACGAAATTTATAAAATTTTAAATTTCCGGGTTGAACCGGAAGTCAAGGTCAAATGGGGTCACTTTCTGTGTAGCGTTTGTTGGACCTTTAACGAACTTTCCGATGATGTATAGATTGTAAAAATCCAACATGTCGTTCATGAGTTATGATTTTTTTTCAAATATTAAACTTTGATTGAATGTAATTCAATACCTGATGACGTCATCATGACATCATCAAGTTTGTGTCGTCTTGATATTTAGGTTCAAATGTCTGATGAGTTTCAATGTAAAATTCAATTTCAATCTTGAGTTATGTCGTAGATAAGCCCGAAAATGATGTTTTTCAAGAAAAAAACCAAAGGCAAACTTTGACCTAGGGCATGACCTTGAAGAAAAGGTCATACGATTTTGACGTTAACTTTTGAAATGTAGCCCCAGTCTTGATCTATCACATGCCCAATTATGAACATCATAGCTTTTATATTCAATGAGATACAGCAAATACCAAATGGTCATTTTTCAACTTTAAAAACGTTGTAATTCGACACCTGATGACGTCATCATGACGTCATGACAATTGTGCCGTCCTCATATTGAGGTTCAATTGTCTGATGAGTTTCGAGGTTCAATTCAGTTTCAATGTTGAGTTATGCTGTAGAGAAGAGTTCTAGGGAAGAAGAAGATGGAGAAGAAAAAAAAAAACGGAACAATAACAAGAGGTGTTCGTGCTCATATTGCACGAACACCTAAAAAGACTTGATCGTAATATAAACAGAACGGGATGGGTTCATTGGGAACTTCACAGTTATCATGTTAAAGCAATCATAATGTTGTCTATATTTGTCTATATGTGACCAGACATACAACACAGATGCCCAAGGGGCTGATTCGGCCGGCACAGCCACGGCGTTCTTCTGCGGAGTGAAGACAAAATCAGGTGTAATTGGTGTAGACGATCAAATCATCAGAAGTAACTGCAAGTCGGGATTAAATGCCAGCGTTGATTCCGTCATGATCGATGCAGAGAAGGCAGGTAATTACAGAAGTTTCTTTATACACTAAAACAAGTATTTTATTTGATTACTCTTGAAGTTTACACACATATTTTCCGACACCTCTATGTTCCCACACCCCTAGTGTATTTTTCCTATAACCCTAACCCTTACCCTAACTCTAACCCATAGCATGTAAATCACGACGGGTTTTTCGGAACAGGGTTGTCGGAACATATGGGTGTCGGAATAGAAAGCAGTCACTCTCTTGAATATCACTGTTTTCTTTCTTAATCAGCGCCCCTGTAAATAGCAAGGACCATGTTCCACCATGAGGTAGAGTCTAAAAGCAAACATGGCTCCTCTTTTGTTTCCTTTTTCTCTCTCCAACCAAACCCTTTGCAGATATTGATCGCAAATTGGACTTGCTGCAGCGTAGTTCTATTATTCCATTTATAGTAACCCTTTGTAATGACTGACATCGACAGGTAAAGCTACCGGGTTTATCAGTACTGCCAGGGTCACACACGCCACACCAGCGTGTCTTTATGCCCACTCCCCAGACCGTAACTGGGAGAATGACGCTGATATACCGCCCGAAGAGGCGGCGTTTGGCTGCACCGACATCGCCCACCAACTCATTACGCTCGGAAAGAATACTAAGGTAAAAATAGGAATTAAACCCCAAGAGCATTATTTTTGTCTTTTATCACAAACATCGCTTCTTGACTGTTCTAGTATCAATCGGGATTAAGTCAAGGCAATGTCATAGTATGCCCTATAATTTGTTTTTGTAACGCGGTTTCATTTATTGTTGGCAACCGTAACATATCGACTGTTTGTACAGCCATTTTGCGTAGGCTACTGTCACTTGATGTGAAGATCAAAATAATCAGAAATGATGTCAACATTCCTCAACAGGTTATCTTAGGAGGAGGTCGGGCTGAGATGACCCCTAATGACGTAGCTGACGTGGAATACCCAACTAAGAATGGCTCCCGTCAAGATGGAAGAAACCTTATAGGTAGATAGATACAGGAACATCCAATGTCTATAGAGCCATGAATTATGAGGTTAAACATACACAGGTTTTGGTATTGGTGAACGTAATACATGTAGAAGGTTGACTGTGACTCAACAAGAAGAGTGTATAGGATTTGAGGCATTGCATGCGTGAGGTATCAATATATTTGGTTTGCGGTAACACCATGTGTAAATCTACTTGCTAGGTAGATTTTGTTCTTTGAGAACTTGTCTTGCTTATTATTCTACTGCCGCAGAGTATTAAGTGGTAGCTCATGGTAAATTTGTAACTCAATAAACTTTCCTCGACATTTATGGTAATCGCAAGTTCAGGATACAAAATAGATGATAAAAGTAGTTACTCCGCACTCTTCACCGGCTTCCATTCCGAAAACAATACACTTCAAAATGAACTGACGCTTCCAAGTGTTCCCATCGAGTAGGTCCGAGCTACCTCAATGAATGCGTATCAATACAAACCTGTATGACCTGGCTTATGCTTGGGCTCTGACTGCACCGTTCTTGCTAACTATAGAACTGTAAATTCTGCTGGTGATAATGCTAGCACTAACGCAGCCCCAAGACTTTGGAATGAACTGCCATCTCAAGTCAAATTGTTAGAGACAATATTATCATTATTTTGAAAAACACCGAAAAACAAACGTATTTTCAACCTTGTAGTATTCTTGGTTGTTTTATTTTATATGAGATCATCCTTTTTCTGGAATTTTTCTGATGAGGTTTGATGCTTGTCACAGCGCTGTGATCTATGAAATGGCGCTTTGCAAGGCTTATCATTATAAGTAGTAAATACATATACGACTAATTCATAATACATTGGGCAAATCAATAACCGATAATGCAAACAACAGAAATGTTATGGAATTGGACCAGATGGTTTGAATAAATTGATTTTCTTTACAGTCAAAAATTGTAAATGGCTTGACGTTTCGACCCCAGCAGAGTCTTTCTCCAATGGTAAATGACAACATAACACAAAAAGATAAATAATAAACAGGTATACCGGACGTAAACAGATGCAGTCAAGTGGAAAGAAGAGAGAGAGGGAGAGGGAGAGAGAGAGAGGCAGAAAGCACACAGAAATAGCAAGGGATGAACACTGAATCAGGAGACGGGAGAGGGTACAGGGGGATTTGTTGAAAAAAGAGAATTAGGCAAAGATAACAAGTTGTTAATAATTTCCTTCTAGGTTGTGAATAATTTCCTACTTGGATGTTCAGACGAGCAGTCTCTATGTTGGTATCTAGAAAAATCACGTCAGAAATAAAGTGATTAGAAGATTGAAGTTATGTCATATGGGTGTATCCAGCTTTTGCGTGTTGATTGTGGATCTGTGGCCATAGAAACGCCATTGAGTGTAGTTCTAATTTCACCTTTGTTGAACACCACACACTTTGCATTCATACCACAGTTCATTTTAGTTGGTAAACAGTTTGCAACAGTTCATTATATTTTCTTTACATTTCTTATACCATGTTCAGATGAATGGATTCAAATCAAGGACAGTGGAAGCAGCAGTTACGTCTGGAACCTTGACCAGTTCAATGCCGTAAACCCTGAAAACACGGAGTATCTTTTAGGTGAGCTGACTACCCTCACAACAAAGTAGTGTCAAACATAAATAGTTAGTTTATGTTATGTTATTGCATTTAAATATAAAATCTGTTTCCTTGAAATGTTCTGTCAAATTTTAACCTTGATTGTTTAGGCCTTTTCGAGAGAAGCCACATGCAGTTCGAGGTCGATCGGAAGGACGATACGGGAGGTGAACCATCAGTCGCTGAAATGGTTGAAAAAGCTATCAAGATCCTGGAGAAGGATGAAGATGGATTTTTCCTAATGGTGGAAGGTAATTGATAATGAAATACTACTTTCTTTAAAAAATGACGTCACAATGAAGTAGGGTCGGTTGGTAAACTTAGAAACATGGAGTATAAATCAGTAATTCATAAACATTTTCTACCTTATTAGCTTGCTACTATTCACATACTTCCCTTCTATTTGTGGATTTTGGTTTATCTAATTTCGTGCAATATTCGTAAACTATTTTGTCATTGGCTCTCTTGTAACATGACGTAATGAGTTATTGGGGCTTCTGTCTTGGCTGGTGAATTCTCCCTCGGGTTTTTGTAAGAGCGACCTTCAATTTTGTATTCAATTTTGCTGCTTGAGCAATTTTAGTGGAATTTTCATTCAGCAGCAGCAGCAGCAGCAACAACAACAACAACGACAACGACAACAACAGCAACTTCACTAACAACATCAAATAATATTATATACTTAAAACATAGTTTATTTTGGAGAAGATTATTCAATTGTGTAATTGTCTCATTCACTAGGGGGGCGCATAGATCATGCTCATCACGACGGACATGCCGCCATTGCACTCATTGATACCATCGCGTTTGAGGAGGGTCTCGTTAAAGCATTGGAGCTTACCAGTGACGAAGACACATTATACATCGTAACAGCTGATCATAGTCACGTGATGTCGATGGGAGGGTATCCGAGCAGAGGAAATCCAATTCTAGGTAACGTTTGTCGATTTTGTTCACAATGACTGCTGCTCATTTTGACCTTAAACAAAACGAGGAGAAAATAAATTTGTCTAAACTGATTATATTATTTCTTGCAACTGGTTATTTCTTGTCCACTGGAATATTTCCAATAATAACGAAGAGTTTGTATTATGTTTGTATTGACCCCAGCATACACTTGACTGTATAATGCGAATTATTTCATATTCAGAAGGAAGTAATTTAAGTTTTACTGCCAGAGGGCGACGAAAGGCATTGCTATACATTCTCATCATTGAGCTCCGTGGTTTTAATTGGCTTAACTGTGCTTTAATAACGTAGACAGTTATTTCAACCTGTCATGTACTTTAAACATTGACCTAACTACGCATTTCCTGAATATTTAAAGTCAGACAATATTTTATTGACATAGGTTTATATGACCTGGCAAACGCAGTTGATGGTATGCCGTACACTACCTTGTCTTACGCCAATGGTCCCGGTGGTATTGAGGAACAGAAAAGCTACGAGACTACTGGAAAAAGACGCAACTTGACTGATGTGAACTTTGGTAAAATTTATTTGCGTAATTTTGAATGTAGAAAATATGATCTCAAGTCTTGCGACGATTGGGGAGAAAGGAGAAATGGTCCTCTGCTGAAAAAAGGAGAATATTCTCAAAATTCTACAAAATGCAGCAGACTATGACGTCTTCCATATAAGATAAATCTCCCTGCAACTAATTTATTCTTCACATGAAAGTAGCAGTACACAATAACATAGCACAGCACGTACTGTCACAGTAAATTATAAACAAAACATCTCTAACGTGAAGGTCATGGGTCAAATCTTGGCTGGCTGCTATATGGGGCTACCATTATACAAATAACAATATACACGATTCAACTACCCCTCTAAAATACAATATTGTTCTGACCAAAAGATTAGTTAAACACAATAACAAAGCAATACTCACAGAGAGTTCTATCAAACTATTCATCCCGGATAATAAATATCATAGAAGCATGGCCAGAGCATGATACAAACAATAGAGCGAATTTCCCAGAGAAATAGAGGATACATTTTCCCTGCTGAAAGCTAAACGGAAAAGAGGAAGGTTCAAAGGTCGTGGACACAGAGTTTAAGTAACAAAATAAATGTTTTTAATACAAAATAAAAGTTGCATTAGTCCGAAGAACACCGAGGGCGTGCTTCGAATCCCTGCATTAATTTCGAACGTATAAGGTAATTCGGAGCGAGCAATGAAAATTGTTTTCCTTTCGTTTACGATGTGTCTCTTCATTAAGAGCTAGAGGTGAACAGTTTGATATTTAGAGGAATCTATCGGCCTTGACCAGCACGTAAATGAACACATTGGCAAAACGTAAAAGTGACAGATTCGTCGATGTTCACTGAATGCAAAATAGTAAATAGGATATTTCTTCATTATGTTTATTTCCTTAGATGATCCAACCTTTTTCCATTCAGCCATCTTCCCAGTCTCATCTGAGACCCATGGAGGCGAAGACGTCACGATTTACGCCCATGGACCTATGTCTCACCTATTACACGGCGTCCAGGAGCAAAACTATATCCCGCACGTGGTGCGCTACGCCGCGTGCCTGGGAAATACGGAACATTGTGATAACTACGTCAACCCGTGCCACTGTGGAGCCTCGGCGTCAATCCAACAAAATCTCGCGGGAACATGTCTTGTTCTTTTGAGCAGTTTAATAGCTATTTTCCTAAATACTAATATTTTCAATAAAGATGATTAAATAAACCAAGAGTAGGCTAATAATCATTTGATGACATATGTTTTTAATTTTTAGACAGATTTGTACGGTAAATTGCAGTTCTGCGAAAGTGGAAACCTTTGTGCAATTCTAGCAATTATTAAACCAAAACAAATAATTGTATATGCTTTACTAAGATGTGCGTTCCATTCGATTTTAAATTAATTTATCATTAAGACTGACAGGAGATGCTGCAACTCATTGTTTAGAATACAGTAGGTGTCTGTTGCTTAATTATTAGTGTGTTGATTGTAATTGGCTATACATTTTGAATTCATGTTTTTGATAATTTGTTCTTGCACTTTGTGTGTTGAAAAAGCTACTTCATTACTTAGCTCCTTGACCGGTTCATAAATTAAAGAGTCTGCCCTTTTGACGACTTGTTTTTAACCTATTTGATACTACGATTGATAATTATAAATGTATTCATTCTTATCCTTAAAATGTATTTATGTATTTAAAATTGTTTTAAGACTAAACTAAATAAACTCACCAAAGAAGAAGTATCGATTTTGTAAATGTTCCTCAAAGCGTACAGCTCAATGGCGTTCATTCTCGATCTTAAAGCAAGGGACGAGACAACATCAAGCTTGGATGACGACTGAAAGTAAGACGAAGCTTTCTATGACAAATCATTTTAGGATGACATTGAATCCAGAACTAATTCAACGTTTTATATTTATAATTACGACTAAGCTTAAAGGGAAATCTATATGCCACCGTTTGATCCGTGATACGCATACGTCGCTGCTATTTGTTGTTTTCCCAGAGAAGGCCCCTATACGCAATAGACTGTGCAAGTCTCGCGCGTGTCGGAACGAGAAAACACGTCAAACGAAGAACCTTTCTTCTCTGAAATCAAATCTTTGTTTTAAATTATATCTATGACAAATAATGAACAACAAAAATACTCATTGTATCTTTATAAAATCAGTTTTAGTTTTTATAATAAATACACAAATAGGTCTAATGTGTTTATTATTATTGAAGCAAAATTAAAACTCTGGGACGAGGATGCTTATTTGATCTTAACTTTTCAGAAACCACTTATGTGGACACGTGATGGTCACACGAGCGTAAAATTAACGATTGACGCAGTTTATAGAGGACGCTGATGCCTCAACAACCATGGTAGACTGCTATGAAAATGCTTCGCATTGCAATTACAGCATCTGGCGATTATTATCGCGCATCCAAAACAAGCGTTTACATAAGTTTTGTGATAGGAGGTGACACAAAATTCAATTTTTGTTTGCTGCAACCGGAAGCTGAGGTCCAGTGTTATTTTCGGGTTTTCTTAGTTATTGTTGAATTGATTTTGCTTTCATATTGTTATCACTAGGTATTACAATCCCAACAACATATGTAGGCTATTTTTCATAGTCATAAACCACGTTAACTAAAATAATTGACAAAACGAAATCTTGCCTACGTAAATCTCCACATGGTTGGGACCACAATGGTCCCGGAAGTTCAAATAATGCGCGAAACTTGCAGAGTCTATACGAAGTCGACCTACCAGCAAAGTCTGCTATTTTGTTCTTTCCTTTGTCCGCCATACAAGCGCTCGAAAGTTTTTCACAAGCGTACACTTTAAGTAGTCACCTTTGGGAGCCAATCAGCGTTGTTCTTTAGTACTAGCGATACGGCGTACTGCCCATGGGATTGTCTTGGTCCAAGACGTCACTATCTCGTACTCGTGATAACCCGACAGAGAGCGCGCTTTTCTTCATCGCGTTTGACGACTGTCTGTAGTAACGTCTTGGGTATTTTGTTTTAGAGGGCGTGGCGAGTTATGGTAATGAAGCATAAAGTCATGTATTATTCATATTAGTGATTAATAATGACAAGCTTGCAAGACAAGCAAGACGTGAAAGGTCATGAGGTCGTCGACACGAGCATGACATTGTGTGCATGCAGTGCATGCTCGAACTCTCGTTTTGATTGTCCACCATGGCTTCTTCATCGCATTATCAATGTATTTAGCAAGTGATTCTGATATATTATTCCTGCTAAAAAAAATGCTTGCAGTCGGTTAGGTTGATCGGTTGGTCATTGTTATTGGACGTTTGAATCTTGTACATTGTCAATGGTCAAACTTACATGTAATTTAAAAAAGGTTATCTTTGCATCTGAAATACTTATCATTCTACCATTCGACATGCCCTGAAAATAAACTATTGGCAATGAAACAATTTTACCACGCAGTTGTTTACTTTGGGCCTTCACCTACACGAATTATGACTTTTGTGTAGCAATAATTTTAATTTTCTGTAGCGGGATAATTTACTGCATCTTATATATTGTAGGCCTAATTCACTGATAGGTGTTCACAAAGACATAAAAGGTGAACTCAAGACTGTGTTTGGATCATTACATGTATACTGTTCGTAAACACTCCAACATGCTACTTTCAACAGTATTTTACTGCATATAATGAGCGTTTCAAATACCACGCGCCCTCGTGCAATAGTAGAAAAGGGGTGACCTGACGCCCTCCCCTACCCTTTTAGATGTTTTTTTTTTTTTTTTTTTCACGCGGCGACTTTTTTTTTTTTGCGGACTTTTTTTTTTTTTTTTTTTTTTTTTTTTTTTTTTTTTTTTTCACTTTTTTTTTTTTTTTTTTTTTTTTTTTTTTTACTTTTCTTTTTTTTGCTTTTTTTTTTTTGCGGGCGGCGATTTTGGGGCGGCGACTTTTTTTTTTTACGGATTTACGCGGGGGTTTTTTTGGGATTCCCTGTTTTTTGTTCGGCAAGATTTTTTCGGACGGTTTTTTTTCGATGGACTACACCCTTTTTTATTTCAGACTTTCTGACCCATTGGGGATTCCCTACAGAGAGACAAACCATTTATGCATTGGCACTGACACTTTCATGTTTTTAAAAAAACTCCAGTTTTTATAAAAAAAGAAAAGAAGACAAAAAAAGTTTTTTAATTCATGAAAAAGCAGTTTTCTGGCCTGTGTCTCATGTAAACTAAATCAGACCTCTAAGGCAAGTGCCCCCCCCAGGCCTGGGGCGGACTCCCCCCAACCCCCTAGCCCCAGAAAAACACAATGAAAGAGAAAAAAAAAGGGAAAAAGAAAAAAAAAAGGGCAAAATGCTCAGAAAGAAAACGGAAAACAGTGAAAATATATGTCCAATTGTAAAGCCATACAGGGGAAAAAAAAAAAAGAGAAAGAAAAGGGGCATCCTTATGATTTATGTTTGTATAATCTATGAAAAAAAACGAAAACGAACAAAAATATTAAATCGAGCATTACGTAAACATTTTAAACATAATAATAAAATGCGTGTTTGTATTTTCTATCATTTGGGACCAATTCATAAACGTTCCCATTCAAATCAGAAATAAAACGACGGTAAAATAAACACGCAAAATATATTATGTTTGTAATATTTATACGTTAAAAATTAAATTATATACTGTATATCAATGTACTTGTGCGATCTGCAATAAATCAACGAAATATAAGTTAAAGAACGCGTGCCCCGATGTATGCCGATATAACAATTATTAATATACTGTAAAACGTGTGTTTGTATTATCTATATTATTAAGTTGCGACGCTTGAGTTTGTTTGAAGGTATGTTAGGATCCCGTCTGAAACACACAGTATCAAATACATCGCGGCCTTCTATATAGTTTCTAATTCCCTAAGTGATATCCCCTATCTATCTATATCAAAAGTCGCATCCGTTAAGGTGATCCCCGGCTGCCGCTTCTCAGGTTGTATCAGTTGCCGGCAGCACCTGGCTACACGGCAGTTTCCGGTTGAATGGCTAAAATGGAATACCCGGCTACACGGCAGTCACATAATAGGCAGCTGACAAAATAGGGGTGTGTAAGCTCAGAACAGATAGGAGAGGCACGTTAAACCGGGGTCGCTTGCTTCAGTTCAATAAGTCATATATATATAATGTTCAACCCTATATTATCAAAATATATATTATCATATTATATATAATATATAGAATTCGATGGGCCTATTATCTTCTATCGGAGATTCTTCTTCTAGAGTCTAAAACATGAAACAAATACATACAATCCCATAGAAAAAAAGAGAGGAAAGGATTAAAGAAGGAAAAAGAGGGGAAAAAAGAATTAAAATGGATCAAATTTAAGCTAGAAAAAAAGGGGAAACAATATAATACTAGGCCAAAGAAAGGTGGTGAGGATAAAGGATGTATAGTAAAAAAGGATGGATTACTGGACCATAAAAAATGCATTGTTCGATAACGGGAGGATAAATATATATATATATATATATATATATTTTTTTTTTTTTTTTTTTTTGGGGGGCAAATATCAATTTAGTTTAGGGGGGGAATATATATAGGAAACAATTGGGGTTGGGTTTTTTTTATTATTAAGACGCGCATTAGGGGGCGAAGAATTTTGAAAATTAAGGCCCAATTCATCATTACCATTATTTCCATTTATTTATTATTATTATTATTATTATTATTATTATTATTATTATTATTATTATTATTATTATTATTATTATTATTATTATTATTATTATTATTATTATTATTATTATTATTATTATTATTATTATTATTATTTATTTATTTTCGTGGGGTCCGCCCCGGCCCCTATTATACGGGGCCTGTAAGAACATAATAGAAGCATTATACACCAGCCACCAAAATGTCGTGCGGACAAAACACTAGTCAGAATATTGTCATGGAAGTAGATGCGTGTCCGCGCTTGCGCGTGACTGACTTGTGGGGGATCCCCAAAAAAAAGTCGAAACAAAAAAAAAACGCATAAAAAAAAAACGCCGCAAAACAAAAAAAAAAACAAAAAAGAAAAAAGTCGCCAAAAAAAAAAAGTCGCCAAAAAAAAAAAGTCGCAAAAAAAAAAGCCGCCAAAAAAAAAAAAAGCTTGAAAAAAAGTCGCCGCTTTGAAAAAAAAAGTCGCCGCTTGAAAAAAAAAAACCGCGTGAAAAAAAAAAAGTCGCCGCTTGAAAAAAGAAAAAAAAAAAAAAACCGCCAAAAAAAAAAAAAAAAAAAAAAAAAAAAAAAAAAAAAAAAAAGCCGCAAAAAAAAAAAAAAGTCCGCCAAAAGAAAAAAAAAAAAAAAAAAGTCGCTGAAAAAAAAGCCCAAAAAAAAAAAAAGCCGCTTGAAAAAAAAAAAAAAAAAAAAAGTCGGAAAAAAAAGTCGTTCCGTGTCCTTTTATGAGACACCATACCTTTTAGATATGTGGACTGGTCCAATCTAGGATATTAAGGACTTTGACTCCCCAGGTAATTGCACTTTGGAGAAACGGAGAAGGTGATGGTAACTTGACTCAAAGGGTTTTAAAGGGGGAATTCAAATTGATACAAAATTATCTCATTCGACATTTATTGTTTCTTATTACCTATCGTATTATATTGGAAGGAATTGATTTTTGTACTAAATGTTGGGGGGTTTTATCTCTTAAAACTACCATGAAGAACTAGCGTGCATCTTTTCAACGCCTTTCGCGGCGATCTGTTCACACGAGAAATTCCCTTAAAAATCACGCACTCGGGAGACGTTTTCCTTTGTTTCGGGACAGCATGTTATGTCGCTCGGTATTTTATAGTAGGCCTATTTATATTCCTCTTTCCAAAAAAATATAAATTCTATTTAATTAGAAGAAAGAAAGATGGTCACTTTAAAAAAAAATTGCATTTTGACTGAAATTATAAGTTTGATATGGAGGTCACACCACATTTGGTAATTTTTCCCGGGAATGTGCCACCAAATTGAATGGCACACTCGCTCACAAGCTCGCAGAAATATATTTCGCACGGTTTATGAAACTAGATAAAATAAGCTTTCCATCCATGTAACATGGAAACCAGGCCTGCTCAAACCGCGCGAAGCACAACATATTAACGTTCAATCGGAAGAAGAATTCGTCGTTTGCCAAAGCTTTTTGCTGTTTTAGACGTCTTCTTTTTGACTTAAAGGAACATTACAGAATTGGTTTTTGCTAACAAAACAGTTGCTGGCAGTGTAAGCATTTATATAATCCACCATATACATAAACTGACAAACCTGTAGAAGTTTGAGATCGATCGGCCATCTGGGTCACGAGAAAATAGTGAAAAACCGATTACACATTTGCATGTGTTATACAATGCATGAATAAAACGCTCATGAGCGATAAACTCCAATCGGAAATTAGTTTTATTTATTTCTCATCAAATATGGCATTTCAGACAGAAATATTTCTAGGGATAATTTCTACTATCATCATCATTAGACCGTGTAAGTTTTATGTAAATCTGTGATCTTAAAGAAAATTTTAATTACCAGTTCTGTAACGTTCCTTTAACAATAATTGTATAGTTAACCAACCTCTTACTTCCTGCCACTTTGTACCGGTACATGAACTGGAGTTATGTCCCCTATAAATAAATGGATTATTCCATTACTGGCTGTGCACTCAGCCTTACCATGGTCAGCTTGCACGGTGTGAGGGGGATTATCTCATACGCAAAACAGGGATAAAGTTCTTCATATGCCGCAACCAGTGCACAACTTTATTTGACATAGGTAGGACCATGGAGCACAAGAAACAGATATTCGTATAGGCCTACCCATGAGCCTATAGACCATGTAACCTGTGACATCACATGTTTACAAAAGAGCCACAGAGCCTGGACTTCCTGCAGGCACGATTTGTACACAGCCCAATGTGGAAAAAAAACATTAAAAACCTAATAATTATGTTATGGAGGTTGCACTGTCTGAGTTTTATCAACTTTCAATATAAAGCAAACGGGCACACTCAAAACTTGTTCAGCTGTTGCTTTATAACTAATTTATGACAGAAAAGGTAAAATTTCCCATACAAAAATTACCAGTGCAGTATTTTGCCTGCCAGAAAAGCCCTGGAGTGTACAATCTCAATGGTCTATAAACCCGTAATAAGAGTCAGTTTCAGATGGATCGGCTGATTTCCTTTGTGCCATTTTTCTCTACTTTGTATAGTTCAGTGGGGGAAAAAACTAAATTTCCAGTGCTATGCCCATGCAAGCACCTTTTTATCTTTTTCTGGAAGCATTTGATCATTTCAATATCGAAATGCACTGTACAGTTAGCAGCTATTATTTTGTATTGTTCAGAGCGCTCCCTGCCCTCGTCCACGTCTTTCACAACTATAACATTTTTATAAAAGCGAAAGTTATTTCGAATAATTCTGATTCATGGACTATTCAAGAAGAGGCATAAAAAGTTTCCCACTAACCGCAGCTGATGTTTTTTTGGTTGAACAGAGACAAATTGACTAGAGCGGGATTTGAACCTGCGACCTCCAGATTAACGTGCCGGCGCTACACCAACTGAGCTAACTATAGCCATACTGTTGGCGGTCTCCCAATTTCGTCAATATATTTTTTCGGGGTGCCAGTCAGAAGCTGTTCAACCTGAAACTGCGTTTCTAAAAAACTACGTTAATTAATAATAATAATAATAATAATAATAATAAGACTTGTAATGCGCACATATCCACCCTGCTGGGTGTTCAAGGCGCAGTAAAAACAAAAAAAACAAAAAAAACAAAAAACAAAGACAAAACAGACACAACAAAATTAGTCCTTGAAAACCTGTGACATAAGATGAGTTTTGAGAAGAGATTTGAATTTTGTGGTACAAAGACAAGATCTAAGATTAAGCGGTAGAGAGTTCCAGATGCGTGGCGCAGCTGAAGAAAAAGACCTGTCACCCCACATGAGTGTCGAGACTTGGGTTCAATGAGGAGAAGCATGGAACTTGATCGAAGATTCCTTGATGGAGTGTAAACTTGAAGTAGTTCAGAAATATAGTGGGGAGCCTTGCCATTAAGTGCTTTGTGGACAATGAGCATCAGCTTGAAGATGATTCGTTGAGAGATAGGGAGCCAATGTAGTTGTTTCAGAATGGGGGTGATAGAACAGGATTTTCTAGACAGTGTCACAATGCGGGCAGCGGTATTTTGGAGGCGTTGAAGACGGGAAATCTGGTTGTTAGGAAGACTGTAGAGAAGAGCATTGCCGTTGTCAAGACGAGAAGTAACAAATACATGAATGACCTTTTCAGTGGCACTTTTGTCCAAGTACTTGCGAATCTTACCAATATTCCTGATGTGATATGACAACAGACGAACGATGTTGTTGATGTGTGGTTGAAGTGTCATCGATGAATCAAAAATAACCCCTAATTCAGAGCTAGTCGTTTCCTACAATGTTTTATACTATCAACAGCTCTCCGTTGCTAATATTTGTTTTGAGTCATTACCAAACGTGTACGATACCTTTAAATCCAAAATCCTGAGAAATTTTATTCTACACTTCATTTTGTTTTAACAGAAATAATACTGACGTTTTACAAAACTTTGATTGATGAAAATGCATGATCCTGTTAGTCGTCTCGGAAGTTTTGTCTTTAAAGGAACGTTACAGAACTGGTAATTAAAATTTTCTTTAAGATCACAGATTTACATAAAACTGAGACGGTCTAATGATGATGATAGTAGAAAACATCCCTAGAAATATTTCTGTCTGAAATGCCATATTTGATGAGAAATAAATAAAACTAGTTTCCGATTGGAGTTTATCGCTCATGAGCGTTTTATTCATGCATTGTGTAACACATGCAAATGTGTAATCGGTTTTTCACTATTTTCTCGTGACCCAGATGGCCGATCGATCTCAAACTTCTACAGGTTTGTCAGTTTATGTATATGGTGGAATAAAGTGCTTATAACTGTTTTGTTAGCAAAAATCAATTCTGTAATGTTCCTTTAATGTTTACGCACGACTTCGGCTCGAATTACAGTAAGAGTAATAATTACAGTAGAGGGCGCCCCTTTGTGTAATTATGATGATGATTATGACCATCGGTAAATCCTTGTTATGCTTCAGACTTTGGGTCTGATTCTGTGTGTTATTAGGCAGCTTGTATTTTAGGCAACACGCCTGGTTATACACGCACCACTTTGCTTACATGCAATTTTACTCATAAATATGTCATTCCAAAAGTTTTGATGCGATGACATGACTCCAATCACCTAATTTACTCATAAACAAATCGATAATTAGAAAAATATTGACTCGATAGGATAACCAATTTGAACTAACACTTTCGTTATGCTCCTTTTGAGCGGATACTAAGAAACAATGGGAAATGTTGTTTATTATTTTAATAATAAACAACATTAAACAAAAAACAATTTAAAAATTGTTTTGAGTTGAACAAAGAAAGAAAAATGGACTAGAATGGAATTTGAACCTGCGACCATGTTCTGCTGCTTCCCAGGTTGCATCGTAAACTTGGGTCTGATCTCTGGTTTTGACTGCCACGGCGAAAAGAATATTGACAAGGTAGCTGGGCATGTTAAATCTGGAGGTCGCAGGCTCACATCCCGTTCCAGTATTTTTTGTCCTACTTTGTTCACATCAAAATATAATTTAAATTTACCCAGTGAGTTTCCCCTTTTGGTTTGTTGTTTCTTATCCGTATAATTCATTATTAAAGTGAATACTGAAATAGTCGGTCTGATTTATCTTGGTTGTTTTTACTATAAACTTACAAAAACAATTAATTGAATTTCTTCGTCAATTTATAAAATAAACTTCCATAAGAGAGAAAACAAAATCAAAGACGATTCTAAAGCCATCATGGAATTTGGTTCAATAGAGGGCGCCCCATTGTGGCAATTTTGTAACCCGGATGCGTATCTGACCACATGAGCAATGTACTGCTGTTCATGGACCCCGTGAAAAAGATGCGACATTGGTCCATTGGCATAAATAGCGACGTCCTCCCCACCATGAGTCTCTGAATCAATTGGGACGAGCGCGGAGTGGAAAAAATCAGCAGCCTCTGCATAGTAAATAATAAAACAATGTGTATCACAATGACTGTCCAATAATATACACAATGATAAACTCAGGCTTCAAATGAAGTAGGATATCCAAAAATACATTAACCACTAAAATATTCTCAATAATGTAACAATTATTAAATACATGTTATTTTAAAGATATTTTTAAAATAAACCGTTCTTATTATAACGGCAGTGGGACACAATTTCCAGTGCTTTCATTATTAACGTTAAAATCGTTTGTTCAACACTTTCCTGTAACTTCACTCAGATATTGTCAAACTATAGGTTTAAGATACAACACCTTTCCAAAAGGAGATTAACATAATAATCTACCAGCAAGTTTGTGCCATGAGGATTGACGTAACAACAGTTTTACAAGAGAAAAGGGCAAACATTTTATGTGAAATTTTGATCGGTTCTCTGCCATTCATAAGTCTTTTAATATGAAGGTAATATTCTACTTTGGAATAGAAAAACATGTCTATAGGGGTAATTCTATCAACAAAATAGTAACACTAATGCCATAAATGTTTGTTGCCAGGAGCCAATATTACTGCTTGACCTACCGGACAAATATTCAGTGTGCCTGGAAGAAATGGCGTAAAGGACCACGCCCCTCTTCGGACACACGAAGTAGTAATAGTTACTTCCTTTCATCTACAAAACACGATTGACTGAATCATGTTTGGTATTATAGTCTTTAGTGTTGAATGTCACCTACAGCAACCACACTCAACAGTCAAACATTGAAACCTTTTTTCCCACATCAAGTTTATTTCTTGTGAGGTAATCAGATATCGTTTCTCGACCGAAATAATAAAAATTACCTCGGACAGTTAGCAGTTAATAATGCCTTGTAGTTCTGTTGAAATATATAAATATATATTTAAATTGATGAACGAGCTGTGAATTATTTGGAAAGAACTCGTAGTGTTTATTTTTCCCCACTTGTGCTGCCCATAGAAAGGCTATATTTTAAGAATGTGAATCCCTCAAAGTGGATTGTGATTTCGTAATATCGGACTGTAAATCTGTGAAATAGTAGCTTGTGAATCCGCTATAACAGATCATCAATTGCTTGTGTTGACTTTTGTAAACTTGTCTTCAGAAATAACATTATTTTTGTTAAATTTATTTGCACCAAACTGGTGTTAGTACAAACTCATCCTTGCCTATTACACTCCAAATTCATGTTAACGAAATGTGCACCTCTGGTATGAATAACTACTCATTTTAATCAATTAGAGCTTACCTGTGTTGGTATCCGTCAGATTCCGTCTTGCCCCAGTATTTCTAAAGCTGTTGAACTCCTCAGTTCCTCCAGGACCGTTTGCATATGAGAGTGTTGTAAATGGCAAACCATCATTCATGTTCACATCTTGAAAATTTATGCAAAACAATTGTTTGTAACATTTATTATGGGAGTTTAAATGTAAATGGTTTGACAGTGTTAGTACTGGTAAAGTTGCTCGGTGGATAGCTTAATATCGTCATAAATTATTGAAATCCTAAAACTGACAACCTTATGCACCTTATCCACTGGTCAGCATAGCGGAAAGAAAGCATTCAGTCTACAATACAATTACGGCAGCATTCCTCAATCGGGTATTAACTTACTTGAGATTACTATGTCCATTAAATATAGTACAGCTGCAGTCTAAAAATATTCTTGGAATGTATCAAGAGATATTGCCCTATATAAAAAAGCGAATAATAATAATAACAGTCAGGGACAGCGTGTATTAACATTGAATTTTCTCTCTTTATATTCACCCTATTATTTTGCATAATGATATTTTGAAAGATATGGCGCTGAAATGTTTAAAGATATATTTTTCGATGAAACTTACTTCCTTTGCCAAGTATTGGACTACCACGGTCAGGTGCTCCTCCCATAGAGAGTACATGACTATGGTCGGCGGTTACAATAAACAAAGTCTCCATTTCATTGGTCATTTCCATCGCCTTTGCTACAGCCTTATCCATTGCAACGGTGTCGTGGAGGGCGTGGTAGGCTAACCCGTCATGATGCGCATGGTCAATTCGGCCACCTTAATGTATCAATTAAGGGTAATATTATAATTTATTTGTATTGGAATTCTTGAACTTTTACTTAAGTTGTTGAGGAATTGGTGGTGGGTGTATTGATCATGAAGAATGTATTATTAAACTTTACAACCTGCGAGTGAACAATGGCATCAAAAGGCAATGCAAATACTCCGTTATAACCAGGTTTCAGTTTGTCAATGATTTTCTTGTCTACAGTAAGAGGTGGGGCTTAACGGAGCTCTCGAGGAACAGAAGCATTGACAAAAGAGCTCATAAACCACTTAACCAGAACAAAACCGACAACATTTACCCTCAACCATAAGGAAGAACCCGTCTTTGTCCTTCTGTAGTATCTCAATGGCCTTTTCTACCATCTCAGACAATGAGGGTTCACCGCCTACGTCATTCAGTCGGTTACCTTCAAATTGCATATGACTGGGCTCAAACAAACCTGAAAAATAAGCAGGGTTATATGTAGCTGTAAAACAAATATTTCAATAGTATAACGTTCTTATTAAAACATCAAATGTTGAATTGAATCAGATAAATATATGTGGAGTAGCGAAGTATACTTGCTTGTATCGACAAATGAGATAAATCTTCTCTTAGTGCTTGATCAAAAACTGAAAAACAAAAAACAAACAAATTATGCTAAACTGGGTTTTTATTTTTATTCATCTCATTTTGATTCTGGTCTTGTGTAAAAAAGATTCTGGTCCAGTAAAAATTCTGAATTAAAAGCCCGGTGGTCTTGCAGAAATTTCCACCAAATTTGAGCCCTGCGACTGTGCGGCACTTAAATGCAACAAGAGACCTTAATGTAGCCCGTCCAGTAAAAAAATGTACCCTGATAGGTTTGAGTTAGGCCCACTTCCCGTACCTACATTTAGCCTATAGGGTAGATGCGGCACAACGTTTGTGGGCACAATCATGTTCCGGGCTACATAGGTTATGCCGTACAGACGATTGATTGTACTTGTTCTTATTGCTACATAAAACAAAAACTTACCTAAGAGATTGTCAATTTCATCTGGATTAACGTCATTAAATTGTTCCAAATTCCATACGTACTTGTTGTTTTTCTTGTCTTTATCTGCTTGCCATTCGTCTAAAACAAAACACATTGTAAAGCAATTAGTGAAACAAATCCTGACTTGATTGTTACATTTTTGTAGTACGTAGCAAAAACTAAATGTGTACCGAAAGAAAAATCAAATGCTGTGGAACTATATATGATGTTAAAGCATCTAAGTCAGGGTTTGATAAAGTCAAACTCTAGTAACATACTTTTTACACGAAGAAGCTTTAAAATGATCATGAAAATAAATGCAGTAAAATTGATTCATGTCTGCTTCTTCTTCAACTACATTCCTTTCTCCCACCAACAATTATGAGTTCTCTACATACTCTCATCTTCTACAACTACGCATCATGCAGTCTCTTGTCTCTTACTTGTTCCTTCAAACCTCGGACTTTAAGTTTCCTTCTTAAAGGGTATTTGTCAGCGCCTTCTGGTGCCGGTAAAGTTATCGATTCACCATTATCGATTTACCAATATCGACTCATCGTTAACGACTCACAATTATCGACTCACCATTATTGATTCACCATTATCAATTCAACATTATCGATTCACCATTATTGATTTACCATTATCAATTCAACACCATCGATTCACCATTATCGACTTACCATAATCAATTCACCATTACTATTTCACCTTTATCAACTCACCATTATCGGTTCACCATTATTGACTCACCATTATCGATTTACCGTTATCGATTCACGATTATTGATTCACCATTACTGATTCACCATTATCGATTCACCATTATTGATTCACCATTATCAATTCACCATTATCGATTTAAGCAGCTCGGTTTCGATGTCTGGATCAGATCAGAAGATCAAATTAGCTATTGAAGCAAAACGATGCACCATAAGAAAGTCATCACTGGAATGTTCTTCCTGGGTTTACACATGATTAGGTTTACATACCGATGAGATTTCGTCCATCATTTCTAGATCCAGTTTTAGTAGAGTCATTAGGATATTCTGGGTCGGCAGCTCCTTTTGGTAACATTTTCATCCTTCCCCCACCCATAATAACCTGCCAGAGATTAATATCAGAAAGGGTTTAAATGACCGCAGCAAGTAGTAGGGTGGCTTCGAATTCTGACACCCTGCATAAAGTGATACTGAACGATTTGAAATAGTGGCATTCACCTGCCTTTCTTTGTAGCAACCTGATTCGTATCCTATGTCAAACCAAAGTCTCGCTTGAATGGGTTCTCCTCCCACAGTTCTATAACTGATCAATTCTTCATTATATTGTCTTTGCAGGTTGCTTCCAGCCTACCTGTTTCAGTTCTGGTCACTGTTGGGGGATACCTTGGTTCCATAACCCAAAAGATTTATAATAACTAATACATGATGATGGTGTTGATCATGACATTGATGATGATGGCGATTATTTTAACTGTTACACAATCAGAATAATGAACGAACATTCCTCAAGTGGTTTGCATCCAGTTGATGGACACAGACTGATCATTATGCGGAAGATAAATCACCTGGCAATGGTGCAAACTGTACCTGTGCATCCTGTCCAAGTGTTATGAGTTGCTGAGCGATGTCAATGCAACCAATTCCAGTTTCCTTCTGCGGTATATCAGCGTCACACTCCCAATCTCGATGGGGCGAATGGGCATAAAGTGCTGCAGGGGTAGCGTGTGTCACACGGGCAGTGGTGACGAAACCTGTTGCCTTGCCTTGGAAAGCACACACATAGCAATGAAAACCTGCTTTATATATTGTCAAGTAATTTTGTTTTTATATGTTCAATCGATAAAATTTCAAGCAAACAGAAACAAATTTATATTAAAAAACACTCGACAACGAATCAGAGAGTCGGAATCATACTCACAAAGCCATTTATATCAATAGAAATAAAGAATTTGCCGTTGTTGTATAACTTACCAGCCTTCTGTGCAGATATCATAACAGACTCCACATTAGCATTAAGACTAGATTGACAATCTCCTGTAAGGGCAGAATCGTCTAGGCCTATCACTGCTGTCTTGGTTTTCACACCACCAAAATAAGCAGTAGCCGTACCAGCCGAGTCCGGCACTTGCCTGTCGGTGTTGTAGGTCTATGTACGATGAAATAATGCATGAAATATTGAGACTGATAAGGGCTGTTTGAATGTCCCAATCAAAGTATAGCCTACTTGTCGGTGTCAAGCCACCGTGAAACTAATCTGCATTGCTGCAAATGATACTCCCACAATACATGCATTGCTGCTGATGATACTCCCACAATACCTGCATTGTTGCAAATGATACTCCCACAATACCTGCATTGTTGCAAATGATACTCCCACAATACCTGCATTGTTGCAAATGATACTCTTACAATACCTGTATTGCTGCAATCGATACTCCCCCAATACATGCATTGTTGCAAATGATACTCCCACAATACATGCATTGTTGCAAATGATACCCCCACAATACATGCATTGTTGCAAATGATACTCCCACAATACCTGCATTGCTGCAAATGATACTCCCACAATACATGCATTGCTGCAAATGATACTCCCACAATACATGCATTGTTGCAAATGATACTCCCACAATACATGCATTGTTGCAAATGATACTCCCACAATACCTGCATTGCTGCAAATGATACTCCCACAATACATGCATTGTTGCAAATGATACTCCCACAATACCTGCATTGTTGCAAATGATACTCCCACAATACCTGCATTGTTGCAAATGATACTCCCACGATACCTGCATTGCTGCAAATGATACTCCCACAATACCTGCATTGTTGCAAATGATACTCTTACAATACCTGCATTGCTGCAAATGATACTCCCACAATACCTGCATTGTTGCAAATGATACTCCCACAATACCTGCATTGTTGCAAATGATACTCCCACAATACCTGCATTGCTGCAAATGATACTCCCACAATACCTGCATTGTTGCGAATGATACTCCCACAATACCTGCATTGCTGCAAATGATACTCCCACAATACCTGCATTGTTGCAAATGATACTCCCACAATACCTGCATTGTTGCAAATGATACTCCCACAATACCTGCATTGTTGCGAATGATACTCCCACAATACCTGCATTGTTGCAAATGATACTCCCACATAATACCTGCATATTTGCAAATGATACTCCCACGACAAAGACATGGCTCACCAACGTTATTTTTTCTTTCGCCAGGCAGCCCTCACTTGTTACAGCTGAGGGGTCGGGGTCGTTCATCGAACCACACACCTACCCTACGGGCCCGCAGTGCCAATGCAGCATAGTGTAATTTACGTTATGGGTTGCCATTTACCACTGAAATCGTTTGATACCGCTTTTTTAAAACTTCACTGTATGAAACTTTCCATGCAATATTGTTAATACTTCCACATTTGTTCGTACTTTACCCAATTATGACTAATAGCTTGGTTACGATGATGGAAGAAAGATTATAATTAGCCAAGATAAAGGTATCTGTATAAGAGGCACCATTATGATGGTATGGGATTTGTCGATTGTAACTTGTATGCATCAACGATTGCCCGTTTAATTACAATGCATTGCAGTTTTAAAAGTAGAAATAATGGCGATATATCAGTGGGGCCAGGTATATGCTTGGGGCTGTTATTAAACGATGGAAATGTTCAATAGTTTTTTTCTGTGTGTATAATTTGAGATGTCACATTATGTAAAACCATTACCTTTGACAACGCTACGCTGGGGAATTTGTCCCATTCGAGGTCCGTTTCTTCCCCGGGGTTTCCGGCCATTTGCCCCTTGAGAATCCTCGCAGCCGTTACGGTCGTTATTCCCATCCCATCTCCGACAAAAAACACGATGTTCTTAGCGTTATTCGTGTTTAGTGTTTGCTCTCTGGTAATAGCTTTCTGCAAGCTGTCGTAGGCGAGGTCATTCCAGTATTTCGCACCTAAAATGAGTTTATACATCAGATACCAACAATACTCGACGATACTCAGATTATGTACTTTCTGCAACTTTTCAGATAAAGACGTTCTTTGTCGACCATCATCATGTGTGTTATTCGAGTACAAGAATGAGCTTTAATATCCACATTAGAGAATAACTTTTGAAAAGCAAATGAATCTCTACTCTACTAGTTCGAGCAAGAAACCACATAAATACCTTCGAAGAAACTAACTTTCCTTTTCCATCTTCCCCGCTACTTACTTTGTGATAGCACATTGCCTCCTGCAGTCAGAATATAGATCCAAATTAACCACCTCAAATTCAACATGTTGAAGAAACCGAAGTAATGAAACTTTATAATCAGTGTATGCCGGCCGTTACTGTTGTTACCCCGGTGAGGTCAAGTCAGGTTGTATACAGGCTTCCAATTATTATAGACAATCAAAAAACCTCACGTCATTAATTCTGTGGCCTTTGAACCTTGCAATAAAATAAATTATCGGTCCTTGAACTTTAATTTCCCACTTCAAAGGTCTATTATCTATCGATTTTACTGGTTCAGCAACTTCACCTCGAAAAACTAATGATAGTTATACGTGGGCCCGCGCAAACAAAACGATATTCAAATCCGTTATTACGAATTGACGATCCGTTATTACGGAACACAATCTGAAAAGCCCCCCCCCCGTAAATAACGTATTGTGTATCCGTATTAAAAGTTTATTTATCCTTAATGACGGATTGTGTCTCTGTAATACAAGTTTTGAAGCCGTAATAACGGATTGTAAATCGTAATAACCGAATCGAAATTGTATTTTTTGTTGGCACTATTTGGCTTTCGAAATTAGTTGATCTTCAAAGTATTAACAAACAAAAATTGTATCAATGACGTTCAGGGAGCATTCACCAAACTGTTGGGTCGAAATTTTAAATGCGACTTATTTATTCAAACAACTTCTCTGCATTGGAGTGGTTATGTCACACGAGGAAATCATTTTACGGATATTTATTTATTTATTGATAACAACTGGCTTATATATAATTGTTGAATATTTCTTAGTGCTATTTTATAGTTAGAAGTTAAAATTGCAATTTGTATATGTTTTAATAATAATAATAATAATCGGTTTTTATATAGCGCTTTACACACCAAAGGCGTCTCAAAGCGCTTCCAACATTATTACCCCTGGTCACTGGGCCATTTATTTCATTCCTTAAACCATCTCAGCTCCCTTGGGAGTATACAGCCTGTGCAACAAATATTCGCTACTAAGCCAAATCAATCACAAGAACCATCTCTGCCCTCACAGGTACCCATTTTACCCCTGGGTGGAGAGAAGCAATTATAGTTAAGTGTCTTGCTCAGGGACACAAGTGTCACGACCGGGACTCGAACCCACAATCTGCTGAACAGAAACACCAGAGCTTGAGTTCGGTGCTCTTATCCGCTCGGCCACGACACCCCAAGAATTTGTCTCCTCGATCCAAGGAATCTTGTTTATGAGTTTACCCTCCAACATGAAAGGAGATGGCAGGCTGTTGAAGTTTTCACTGCGCTAATACAACCATAGCCAAGAAACTAAAATAATATTCAATCATATACTGAATTTCGTCGCAAGAGTTCCGTGGAGTAGCAAAGCCTTTGTTACGTGGGTAGGGTAGGTCGAGATACACGTGCATTTGGATATTAATGTGGACACACAATAATTGTGTACAGTGAGCCAGTTGGTTTTAGCACACAATCGAAAACATAAGTTTGACACAATGGCCTGCCATCCACACATACCGAGTTGGGACAAACTTCAAATGGCTCAAATATAAATAAGGGAATTAGAAGGAAAAAACATGTAAAGCCAAGTTGCAACTTGTTTTAAATAAAACCATGCAGATCAAAATTATTATAAATCTCTCATTGGCTCTGCACATTTGCTTGTACTTATGTAGCAGGAGGCAAATTACATGTACAACAGAAGGGTAGGGACAACCGATAACAAAGGGTGACTTTCAATATGAACGAGTCTTTTGCAATAGAAGTTGAATACATGATTTAACAAGACAAGAAAAAGAAAATAAACTCAAATGACTGAAATGAAAAAGGCTAAACAAACAGCTAACACAGACGTCTGCGGAGAACCCAACGCATTTCCTCCATCACAGGCTTCATTCGGCGGGGAAGGGTAGGGATGGGTTACTGGTAATGGCACCCTAAGGTGGTCATGTCCACTAGTCTTGTAGTGTTCCTTGTAGTCGAGGCATGCTGCGTATCTGACTACATGGGCGATGTAAGACTGTTCATGGGTACCATGGACGAGATGAGACATAGGACCATTGGCGTATATACCAACATCTTCACCTCCATGGGTTTCTACCAGATTAGCGAAGAGAGCTGGCTGTTGAAAGTTGGATTTCTCTATAAGAGAAAAACGATGTTTAGTCATTTAAAAACAAACCGTTCCATCCCCACTATTATAACATGAACATTGTGACAAAGAAAAAGACTATATGATTGTAGAGTAATGTTACGCTGCTCTACATATTCCTGTTCCTTTTCACCATTTTCGTAGTTGTCATCGTTGCTGCCATGGTGCCATCATTCCATATTAATCTTTCTACGAAACTCTGTAATGATCATTATGCATGATTACCCCCATGTCTTAAATTCAGCTTGTTTTCTCTGGGATCGATTGTTTTCAGTCTGCATTTTTGAAGACAACTTTATGGATTATATAACGATGATGGTGAAAGTTTCTTACCAGTTTCAACATTTGTAAGGTTTCGTCTCTTTCCCGTTTCTACGTAACTTCTCTTTTCACTGAACCCCCCTGGTCCATTTGCATAATGTAGTGTCGTGAAAGGTAAATTGTCATCTCCCATCTCCATGTCGTTCAGGCCTGGACAGGGTACAAATTAATCGTGTGAAAAATACGTCACTGATGAAAGTAAGCCGATGATCTTCAGATGAATAAACTTTTAGATTGTTAATGGTGGACGCATATAGTTTGTCACCAATATTGGCAATAGTGGGTATCATTCTGAGGTACGGAGTCTGTAAAGTGACAAGTTTTGTTTTGGGGGGTTTTTTTTGCTGGGTTGTTTGTTTGTTTGTTTGTTGAGGCGTTGGGGTGTGTGCTGGGGTGTTTGTTTGCTTGTTGGGGCGTTTTTTTTGTTTTTTCTTTATTTTTATTTTGGTCCCACGAAACATCATCACGTCCCACGAAACATTATCTCGTTCCTTCGAAATTTCAAAGAAAAGAAATAATATATTATTTCCTATGAACGAAATAGTACTTCGATGAAAAAATTGTTTTACTAATAATCATAGTTACCTAGAATAGGATTCCCCTTGCTCGGGTATCCTCCGATTGTCAACACGTGACTGTGATCAGCTGTGACGATCACCAATGTATCCTCCTCATTGGTTAATTCCATTGCTTTGGATACAGCCTCTTCCATTGCAATAGTTTCGCGAAGGGAAATATAGGCTTTCCCGTTGTGGTTTCCATGATCGATTCGACCACCTACCAAGAAACAATAAATACAAAAACAAAAACAAATGATTGGTACCGTTAACAGCCTTTGAACATTTATATAATCTGTTTTAGATGGTCACGTGATACTTATTTAGTAGACAATCAATTTAAAAAAAAGCTCATTAGTTAAAAACAATCGTTCAGCTCACTGAGGTGTAAAACATTAGTATCAATGTAACACAAATTAACAAAATGAAACTGAAAACAAATAATAAACGGTTGCTATGGTAATAAGACCACTTTGACAATACGTTATAATAATTATGACTATTGATAATACTTAGGAAAATCACAAAATGTGGTAGTGAGTGGCCTTGCCGTTAAAATGTAAGGTGCTCCCTTCCAGTCCTTATAGTGTGTAAATATCGGATAATCTTTTGTTTATTCTTCACCTTCAACCATGAGGAAGAAACCATTGTCATTTTTCTGCAGAATCTGGATTGCCTTTTCCACCATTTGGGCAATAGAGGGCTCACCACCTTTATCAGCCAGACGCTCGTTTTCAAACTTCATGTGGCTTGTCTCAAATAAACCTAATAATAATGATTGTGAAAGAACGTATAACAATGAGCAATAAGGATTTTAAAAATGATTCTCTGAATGGGGTACTACCAGTATTGTATTTGTGTGCGTTTGGATATGTTCGACGTTGAACTATTTTTGTGTATTTTTATGGTGCTCATGTATACTGGTCTCACGGTTCAGTTGTAAAAAGATACAAAGACAGTATAAATTTCACCTACCATTTCACTTAAGTTTTTACCTAGATTTGTTTTAACACTGGTTTAGTAATGACAGTTGCAGTAAAAGTACAACTCGCTTAGTATTATGATAACTGCCTTAAGTGTATTTATTTGATTCTCAAAGAAAACAAATTCGGGGCAACCTCTTCAGTATAAGAGACACAAACTAGACTAGTTTCTGCTATTTATACGCTATGCGCATACAAACAAGTTTTTTGGGTTTTTTTATTACATAACACCACAGACTACTAATGAAGCCAATGGTTACCAAGTAGGTGGCTTGTTTTATCTGGGTCGACTTGGTTGAACTCGTCAAGGTTCCATACATATCGGCTTGTAACGTTATCCTTACCGAAAAGCCATTCATCTGCAGGAAAATACCATATTCATACAAGAAAATACAGTTAAATTAAAAGTCTATCAATTTGTATAAATAATTGCATAGATGCAGAAAAGGTGCATGCTAAAGGTTGATTGAAGTATTCTGTAGAAAATGAGCTATTAACGGCTTAGTGTGCATGCACTTTCACAAGGAATACTGTTGAATTTAGTTGAAAGAGAGTAAAAAACTATATGGGGTGGCAAAAATAAAATATGTTTCATTCTCAACTCAAATGTAAATTAAACTATACACGCCTCATGGTGAAGTTGAGATAGGCAACCCACCTATAAGGTTACGACCGTCTTTACGTGATCCTTTTAGGAAGGGGTATTCTGGGTCTGACACGGATTTAGGAAGCATTTTTGATCTACCTCCACCTAGAATAACCTGTGTAAATAAAGAGACAAATAGACTGACAAAAATGAAGAATAGGACATTTCTAACCATGAAAACAGATGCAAGAAAAATCATGCCAAAGAGAACTTCGTGCATTGCCAAATATAAGGCCTCTATAAATAAGATTATCTGAAGTACGCTGCATGTTATTGTGAAGCATATTTTGATGTAAAAAAGGTTTTCTTTAGTATAACATTTCGATGATGATGTGCATTTTAACCTTTGCCCGCGAGTCAGAGGTCCAGTCCAAATCGATTGATTCATACTTTTCAACAGTACCCCTCATGAAAATTCAACAGCCTTTCATGCTACCTGCACCGCCATAAATGTACATACCTCCTGCTACACAAAGGCCCAAAGAGATACTGTGACCTGCAGGTTCATTCTGGCATAAACCTACCACAGGCAGGTCCTTAGGCATCGTATACGTTTGGTAATGACTCTGAAAATTTATGGTAATAAAAACTTACTTGGTAAGAAGTACAGCAGCTTTGGATAGTATAATGCATTTTGAGAGACTTTTTACTTCGAAGGACTGCGGTTATGGAAAAATAATATGTCACTTTTGATCCCCACAATATTTTGAATATTGAGAAGCGTTACGGTAACGCTTCTCAGAGTGTGTATTCCAATGCAGATTATTCTTCCTGCGTGGACATAACCGCTCCAGATTTTCGGCAATATCTCAAAAACGCTACCACCTTTTGAAATGAAATTTCCACGGGTTAGTTTTATATAGTATATATCTACATAGCGCCGGCACGTTAAACCGGAGGTCGTTGGTTCAAACCCCACTCTAGTCAATTTTTCTTTGTTCAACCCAAAATCATTTAATATTTACCCAGTCAGTTTCCCTTGTGGTCCATTACTTGATATATGATATATAAAAAAAAGTCGCATCCCCTCAAGGTGATCCCCGGCTGCCGCTTCCCAGGTTGTATCGTATGGGTGTGATCCCTGGCTACACGGCAGTTTGCGGTTGAATGGCTTTCTGACTGGCACCCCCCGAACAAAGATATTGACAAAATAGGGAGACCGCCAACATAGGGCTAGATAGCTCAGTTGGTAGAGCGCCGGCACGTTAAACCGGAGGTCGTTGGTTCAAATCCCACTCTAGTCAATTTTTCTTTGTTCAACCCAAAATCATCGTATATATCTACAACTATATAGGATTGAGACAAACAATAGGCTCCAACTACCAAACGTGAACGATGCCTTCAACTACAATTGGGAACTCCGTTGACTCCATCAAGTGCCATGACACAGCAATAACTAATTAGGAGTATAGAGGGACCCTCTATACAAGTCTTTAACAAGGTCTCATATTTGTTTTTCATATTGTTGGAGACTGTCTCACAGCTAAATGTTCGCAGGGTCAACGTGGGGAATCGACGAAGTGTTTAGCGTCGCGTTCATTGCGTTCACAAGCGTTTCTGATAAAAACTCCCTGCAATGAATAATTTATGCAAAGGCAAAACATGAACTTTACGTTAGTATTGTTGGCCAGGTCTATGAGCTGTTGGGCTATGTCGGTACAACCAGAGGCTGCCTCTTCGTCTGGTATATCTGCATCAATCTCCCATGTACGGTCAGGTGAATGGGCATATAGAGCTGCTGGAGTAGCGTGTGTTACTCGAGTAGTTGTGACAAAACCCGTTGATTTACCTGAAAATGCAAAGTTTTAGTTAAATTAATCGACACATCTTGCTTAAATCTGGTTTTGTGACGTTGAGCCTACGCTCTTTTCTTCTGTAGCCATTTTCGCAGACATCTTTGATTTTGACAAAGGCACCAGAGTTGCACTGAACAAAATCACCAGTGACGTAACTAAGGGGGAACGGGGGTGGGGCACGGGGGGCACGTGCCCCCTCCCTAATTGATGTCCGTGCCCCCCCCCCCCCTATTTGATATCTGGACTTTTGGGATTGCAAAATTTCCAGAGTTTTAATGTGATAATTTCGATGTTTTTTAAACTATTTTTCCATTTACACGCAGATAGGCCTAATGTATTTGTTTTTACACTAACACCAGATTGTCTTACAAAAAATAATAAATTACAAAGGCGCTGAAAAGGGGCATTTTTAAGAAAAAGGCAAACGGAAACTTGGCCAGAAGTGCCCCCCCAGAAATAATAATGCGCCCCCTTGTGCCCCCTAAAATTTTACCTTAGTTACGGCGCTGAAAATCACGCCAGTTTAATTTTCTATTATTTATGAAGATAAAGGGACAATTTTTAACATCAGCAAGATAATCAATTAAAATTTAATACCATGATGCCTGAATAAATCGCAAAGTGGCAGTCGCCCGATAGCCAAAGATTGTGCTTTGTGTCGATTAACTTGCTTCTGTTCTAGTTACCCACCTGCTCTCTGAGCATGCACCATAATGGAATCCACTGAGGCAGCTTCCATATTAACCGGACATTTTTTGTTCATTACAGAGTCATCGAATCCTATAACCCCTGCCTTGGCCTTCACGCCGCAGAAAAATGCCGTAGCAGAACCCGCGGAGTCCGCTATCTGCTGGTCGGTGTTGTAAGTCTACAAGAACAGACAGTCTATTAGCGTTGGTTTATATTATAAATAGTAAAAATCTGTAGCAAACGATACGCATGCTTTTTGCTACCGTTTCCTTACCTCGAGAAGTGTTAATGAGGAAGTGAGTATTCATCGTTCAAAACGGAATGTTGTTTTAATTCACACATTTCAAACCATCGTCTCAAAAAGTCAACTTGTATGAATGGCTTCGAAAATTTTAGATGCATTTAACCTATTTGTGGCTAAACAAGCACATTATTGTTAGATTTGTTCTCTAATATACTTGTTTGCAATCTAAAATATTAATTTTGGAAAACAATGTTTCGTTGTAAGTAATACAATGAATTAAGTTAAAAATCCGTGATGGTCATGTGCATCGGGTAAAAAAACTTTATTGAAATAATTACAATTTTACACTCCAGAGGGTACTTCAACCTTTGTAAACTAAAACTGAAGTATGGAACCGCAAAGAACAACCTACAAATTTAGTTACAGACTATTCGGATACGACCAACCTATACACATGTAGGACTAATGTGAGGTATTTGTTCGTATGTACAGTTTATTGAAAATGAAATTTACCTTCGAAAGTCCAAAACTTGAGAAAGACTCCCATGCGAGGATCGTCTCTTCGCCGTCAAATCCTGCTAGCTGCCCCTTGAGAATTCTTGCTGCTGTCACGGTGGAAGGACCCATGCCATCACCCAAAAACATGATAGTGTTTTTGGCCACATTTTTGTTGAGGTTCTCGGCCCTTTTGATTGCCTTTTTCAAAACATCCTGCGCTTGATCGTTCCAAAACTCTGAATCTTCAAATGAAACGGAACCTAATTAATTTATTTCAGTGTGACTTAGAATTTATAATGAGACATGGCACTTTTATTTAATATGGTATGAAGCTAGTGCCATTATGATCGTTTTAACTTACCGGTCACTTTTAATTCTATTCAAGCAATGAATAATCATTTTCCTGTCTGTTACAATAAAGCCTTTACTTACTCCACGATGGAATAATACTTACTCTGTGACTTCACCATTTCAACAGCTACACACATCAAAATCCACTTCACATTAATTGCCATTTTGAAGACCTCTTTTTGAATACACACAGTAGAAAGCTGTAAGTGCGGTAAAAATGGTTGCAATTATCTGTACGGCGGCCCATACCACAAAGTGTGTTTCGAATCAATATGTTTCATTCAATATTGATATTAACTGAAAATGCAGACTTTAAATCTTCAGAATGGTTATTATTACCGAACGGACTTTGATTTACAAGAGTTTAACAAGATCTTATCAGTCGATATAATAACACACACCATAGTTGATAAAGTTCATTACTACTTTGATTCAACACGTTGTATACCGTCTTGTTTAATACAATAGTATCGTCCACTGTGTCAGTTTAATAGCGACATGTGCCAAACACAAACTTCAAATGATATATGTCGGCATCGTTCACCCGGTAACAGGGAACGCAAAGAAACGCAAAGCATAACATGTTGTGCTTTAGAATGTTACATGTATGTTTTGTATTCCTCATCTATCATGTTTTTAGGTGTGTGCTTTCACGTTTTTTAATCCTACTTGTAATTTTCTTGCTGTTTTTACTATATTGCTAATTACTGATTGTAAATCACATCCAATTTGGCCTATGGGCCACGAAATGTGATGTTAATAAAATGAAATGAAAAAAAAATGAAATGTATATATACAGCATAACTGAAGAGAGCCTTGTTTTTTCTTGACATTTTTTTAGAATGTCTTTTCAAAAAGTGGGCTCAACTACCGTTGCAGCCACACCTTTGTTGGACTACAGTGGTTTATTATGTGTGCACTACGTGGAAAGGTAACATAAAATAACATGAAAGTAAAATATAATCAGTAATTAACTGCTGCCTATTTTTGCCCTAGATACTCATATCAAACACCATACAAATCATTTTAAAAATGTACAAGATTGGTAATTATCGAAATCAAAATTGTTAGTTTCGTTTTGAAAACTAAACGATTGTAGACTTCATACCAGTAACGGTGCCAAATGCCCAAAGAAATATTTCCGTCTAAACACAATCAAAGTTCAGAAAAGACCACAAATTGATAGATTTGACCCCAATTGATAGATAATGTAAATAAGTTCACTTTTCTCAAAGCTATTGTTTTGGTTTCATTTAAACCAACCAATATTTAAATTAATTTAAAATGAACAAATTAACGCTTATGGTGTGACTTACGTTGTATAATGACGTTGCATGAATTTGAACCAAAAAACGAGTTTTGAATTTCCAAAGGATTTGACATCACTGTGAAACTGTCGATTTTTTTTTTACTCTCATGCCCCAAGAGTTTGGTGGAATAAAATTGTATATTTAAACATGGAACATATTTGGCAGTAAGGTTAAGTTTAATTTTCACATTACTGTTTTTATGCACAACTTCTATTCGGTAAAGAGTTACCTGATTGTGTGCTTTAAGAGGAAAACAGTGAGAAAGAAAAGGTTATTAAGTCAAAGTTGTTGATGAATGTTAGGGTTATACCGTAAATTATACTGTGATGTATGGTTTTATGTTTTTATGTATTGTTTATGGCACACCACGATCATTAAATCCCACAGCCCTGAAATTACAGTTTGGTAATGAAGACTATACAGCAATTAAACTATTGAAGAGAAGCAGAAAAGTTCCCGCTAGATCTCGCCGAGGCTCCACCATAGAGCTGCTTAAGCAGAAAATATTGCGTAAAAAGTTTCGGCTGAGCAAAAATTTGCAGGATACCAGTTACAGATTGTACATGAGAAAGGGCATTGTGGCTGGTAACAATATTTTGGTAAGCATAATTTTGTTGTGCAGCCTGTTGTGCACGGGTTGACGAGGTTGACGATTATAGTTAACACAACGTTCCGTATTTCCCAGGCACGCGGCGTATAACGCACCACGTGCGGGATGTAGTTTTGCTCCTGAACGCCGTGTAATAGGTGAGACATAGGTCCATGGGCGTAAATTGGGGGGGGGGTAGATCATCTGGGGAAAATCTACAGTTTAGTTACAATATTAGTCCTTGAAATTCCTGATAAAAAGCCAGATAATTTAGCACTGCAATTATTTTTTTTATATGGAACTAAGAGCTTTTTGAATACAACAATCCTTTACTTTGCTTGCAATTACACATTTTGGCCAGTGTGGACAACACCTTTTGTATGGTATGGATGCTGTGTATTTTGTTCCAACATAGTTTCCTTTTAAATCAGACGGTATAGATCCAATAAAACCCAAGTCATCACCACAATCAATCTGGGTTGCACTGTTTTGCAATTCGGTTTCCTGTGCTACTGTCTATTGAATATTTTAAGGCACTGCGCGCACGTTTCACGCTCAGCATGTCATGCGATTTGACTCTTCAAAATGGCAGACCATGGGCGCAGACAGTATCCACGTGTGACGTCAATGCAGTGGGTTTTAAACATAGCTCTTTTTGCGCTTTACCTGCGCGCTAAGTTGACATGAATGGGAGAAAAACGTTTAAAATCAGATGAAAGGCCTACTGGTTGCCCCACGTTTGAAAACGTTGTAGCAGCATAATATGTTTTTTTTTTATTTGCAAGACCCCAAAAACAGCAACCAAAAAAAAGAAACCTCCAAAATACAAGACAGACAGACAGATATGAACAAAGGTCACACACTGAAGGACAAACGAAAGACGGTTTTACTAAAGTCGACATCGGTCAAGTTGCGCCTTCTTCCACTAGTTTCGTATTAGCCTTCTGATGCTTGATGGTAAATAGCGACTAAAAGAGGATTTTGCTGAGATGTCCGCCTGCTTTGGTGATTAGTATGACTTTTGATAACTGAGAAAATGCAATCAGAAAGAGATTGACATTAGTTTGATTCTGATCAACGCCGATATTTACGAGAATCTAACTTTTAGATCCTGTTGAATACTTCAAAGAAGTACATTGTGTATACTATAAGGCCTACAACAAAATAACGTCAACACGAATTGCATACCTTGTTAGGTTGTTATGCTCTTTCGTAATCATTACAATAATGTTGCTTCAGTAATCGGCATCATTAAACATATAAGGTAGCAAGAAGTCGTAATTTGATAAAAGGCACTTTGAATACTATTTTGAATTGTAAGTAAAAGTCTTGTTTACGAACTATTAGAAGTTCAGTTTATAACTATTTACATGGAAATTGTCACAGAAACGATTTCGAGTAGACAAAATAATTTCGAGTGGACAAAATAATCTATTTTGAGTGAGCAAGAACTCACATTTTTGTCTGTAGTTATTTAATTATTTATTTGTGTATCATGTCCCGCATGTTACCAGCGTCATTGGCATATGACAGTTTTATGGTTTCATAGTTGAAGCATTGTTTGTTGTTCATAAAACGTACCATGACCGTTTGATATTACAAAAATCAAACCTGATCCATAAAAATACTATTTGAAATAAATCATTCTCTGATGACACAAATTCAGTCTTTAAAAAATAAAGAGTGTTAAAAAGGCATAATATTTGCCAACTTGAATAATACTAATACGTTAAGGGGATTTGCTTGAATGTACTGCAAGTTGTTTGAACCGGGTGTAGCTCTGCTCCGCGAACCTCCGCATGTCCCTCCGAGTTTTGTCCTCTCAATGTTCTGGAGAGCTTCCCTGGTAACTTGACCTTATATCGATCCTATAAGAAGAGCATGATGTCGGCAGTCTTCCTCTTCATCAATAGTGTTCCCGCTGCTTTCTGACATTTTGACCGTATTTTCGAACAACATGTGTTTTTGTTTACAATTATGAAGCAATTTTTATTGAGTTTCAGTCATGTATTACGCACATGTTAACCTTTTCTATAACAAAGAACAAAACAATGTTAATTTCGTTCAAGTTGCTCTTTAATAATGTACTAACTTGTTATCAGAACATTAGTATGGACATATCGTTAAATTCCTAAACAGAAATGTCAGTTTAGTAATTTACCGCCTTATTTTTTTTCAATACTGATACAACGAAAACAGATGATGATTTGGGCAAAGATTCCCACCGAAAACGTGTATCTCGTCTTTTCAACTATTGTCTAGTACGCCTGTGTTGATAATAGTGTGAATAATTACTAAGATAAGATGCATAATTTCTTTTCTATATGAAAAATTAGTTAGCCCTTATTACAAAACATTTCTGAAAATTTCGAAATAGTTTTATATCTTGTTCGAATTGTTATGTATTATTTATTTAATTCTTTTAATTAATGCCCATTTTGCATAATTTGTAAAAAAAAACCTGTTTTATATCGAACAATGGGAGGTTCTCATTAGATTAACAAAAGCAAAGTTAACTTTGGTATTTAAAGATTGTAACTCACATGTAACCGAATCATTTGTTTTAAGTATTATTTTAAATAAATCTTCAACCAGTTAACTTTATCCATTCGAACTTCAAAAGCACTCCGTTCCACCTCACTCACTCCGTCTTTTCGTAACTCACTCGCTCAACTTATCATCTCCCAATTTATCTCTCTTCATCGCAGTCCCGCTCAACCTCACTTTATTCTATTACAATCTACATAACCCATTAAACTTTGGTCTGCTCCATACAATTCGCTCCGTGTGAAAGTTGTTGCTGTTTTGTTGTTTTGTGTCGAGTCCCCCCCCCCCCACCTTTGTTTCACTTCTTTTATTTCTGTTATTTCTTTCAGTAATTGAAGATTGTTGTGATTGATTTTGGAAGAGCTGTAAACGAGAAATATATTTAGTCATTATACATATATATTATTTTTTAAAGCATGTACAATTTATGTTTCTTCCATACATCTATACTGTTTTTGGTGCCGTATCTATTATTTAACTTTATCTGTGTGAACGAGCAATGTGTTCGACTTTTCCGATCGCCCAGTGAAACAAATGTGGATTAAACTCACAGATAGGCAAGTCCCTATCGCCAGCACTTGAACTATTATAAATAAGCTGCCGTTTTTAATTGCTCACTTTTTTGGCAAACTGGTCCCCAATCATCATCAGTATGAAGTGGCTTTTTGTGTGCGTTCTTTCGGCAGTAGGTGAGTTATAATTATTTTACATCCAGGCCTATCACGGTTTTTGCGTGTGCGAAGGTGACTAGACGTAATGTTTGACGGACCATTAGTTCGAACATAATGATTTGTCAGCCTCAATGAGAAAGACGTCATTGTTTATCGAAACAACATTTAGGGTTGGACATAATTATCCGAATTTCTGTCGGAGAAAATGTTCCTTGTCGAACGTTGTGGCCTGTATACTGCTATGTGTTTATTTTATTCGTTTATCGTGCTACTCAAACGTACGGATTGACTAGAGCGGGATTTTAACCAACGACCTCCGGATTAACGTGCCGGCGCTCCACCAACTGAGCTATCTAGCCCTATGTTGGCGGTACCCTATTTTGTCAATATTTTTGTTCGGGGTGCCAGTCAGAAGCCATACAACTTTTAACTGCTTTGTAGCCAGGGATCACATTCAATACCCACAAGAACGAACGAACGAATACCCAATTTTACGATTTTACAACCTGGGAAGTGGCAGCCAAGGGATCACCTTGATCCCTCCGACGGCCCGCCAATACTGCAGCCATGTGGCAGAAACACATTTTAGTTAATTACTCGTTCAATTTTTAGCAAAGACAGGTGAAACCCTTTAAGTGCTATCCTCAGACAATCCGATTGACATAGTCTATGACCTTTCGGGCAGTATGACTCATGGACTTGGAATCTCCAATTAGGAAACACCTAGCTTCTACATAGGCTTGTGCACAAAAATACTGCGGGTTTTTTAGTGTAAAAACATTAACAAACAACAAAATTATATTTGTAAATTTTGTTTATCAAACTGTCTCTACAACATCTGGAAAGGTTATTAGCCTTGAAAAGGTATGAAATCAACATCACAAAGGAGGTATACACGTTTCCCAACGGTCCACTGGCTGCAGTAACCAATGGCAGTCGTGTAAATCTGACAGGGGTGGGGCAGCACAGGGTAAGAGGGGACTCGACTTTTTATTTTCAATATCAAGTAATAAACCACAAGGGAAACTGACTGGGTGGATAACATGTTCACTCTCTTTACTCTTTATAACCATTCGCTTCTTTCAGCTTTAGGTGTACCTGGAGTTTTTGGTACCTCCAGGATTGCAAACGGACGCGAATCTGTACCCCACAGTCGACCATGGCAAGTGGCAATCTATGATAGCTCATGGACCTTGTTGGCAGACCAGTATTGTTCAGGCGCTCTGGTTCATGAAAATTGGGTTGTTACGTCTGCTTACTGTGCGTAAGTATTTAATGGGCACGGCACGAGACTGTAGTTACGTAAAAATATACAAACTTACGACTGGGAACGCGTCAGCTAAAAAGAGATATAACGCCTCGTCTTCCCCTCAAACAGAGTTTTTGCAGTCAACTTGCAAACTGAGGTTAATAAAACGAAACGTTGAAGTCAAATCTGAACCCACATTGAACTACTCCGAATAATATATTACCAAGAAGTGGCCTACAAGGGATTTAGAATATTTGTACAGTGCTCTTTAGCTTCATGATAAGTAAATGTGTTTGATAATGGATGGATAATAGTTTGAATGCGCGCGGCACTGGCGTTGCCCCAACCCCCTTTTTTTGTGCACCGGTTAATCTGTTCAACATTTCTTAAAGGTTTTTGCCTAAACCTGAAAATCGAACATTAAGAATATGTATAAATCAGTAGTTATTGTTTCATCGATCGTAAGACCAGTGGTTTAATTTTGAACGGTAAACACACACTGCACACTGTCATTTACCCGTCTACCTATTGCTAGAGTGTTTCTCTGAGTGGCGTTTTCAATGGAATGGTAAAACACAGAATGCAAACAATGGAGAGGGCAGTGGCTGGCTCATTGGTGTAGCAACATGTCTAGTGTCTTCAGTGTAAAGGCATAATCAGGGATTCATTTGGCATCACTGATATCTATATACTGGCCAAAACATCTGACATCACGCTTCGAGGATCGTGAATAAGGCCAGATACCGGCCTTCAGAAACTGGCAGTTACCTGGCAGATGCACCTTTGACCTTGCATTCCATTTTACTTCGTGCACACACGAGACCCTCATTGTGTGTAATATCAGTATCAGTCTTGAAGTAATTGCATGAATATGTATATACAGTATACAGGGGCGGCACAACATGGGTTGGGAGAGGGGAAAGCTTCCCCCTATCATTTGAAGAAGAAAAAAGAAAAGAAAGGATCGATAGGAAGAAAGAAAGACAGAAAGCAGAAGAAAAATTGAAAAAGAAGAGGGACTATAAAAGAAAGGGAGAAGGGGAAAATAATTGAGGGAATCATGTTACCTGCATAGCCTTATATTTAACAAATAGGGTATATAGGTATATCAAGTCATTATAGTCATCCCGGTTGCAAGAGTCTCCCCTTTTGTCACATTTCGATTGTCAATCCCCACGTGGAAGGTCAAGAGCCTAAGTATTGAGTACCAATGATTATACCAGACTGTACTGGCCTGTTGTTATTAACAAACATAAGCAGATCCAGGGGAGCCGCGGGGGCACGTGCCCCCGGGTAAATTTAACCCCCACCTCCCCCGAGGGAGAGGGGAGGGGGAAGCGGTAAACCATCATTACGCAATAACAAATCATAATTGCTGTACAACTGCGCATTTGTTATGACTACCGCGAAGCCTGTTCCACAACAGGCTGAAGATATTCAATAGATATTTTCACCCCTGAAAACAGGATAACTGTACGACCAGATTATACTTACCGTTTGGATAAATGTTGATACATTATTTAGCATACATGATTCCACGTGCGTACCTAAAAACTGTGGGACAATTTGATGAAGAGAACTAATTTTAATGAAAAGTGATGCCTTGAACGATGTCATGTCGACAAAAAATGTGAGATCTCGACTTGTGTGGACAATGTTGCTATTAACTGTACCGTTTTAACTATCACAACACCTTGCATGATGTTCTTAACACAAATGAAAAACTGCACAACGTCTCAGTCTAAGTTGATGGTGATTAACCATAGACTCCTGCATTAGGCTTTTCGTTCGCTCATTCTTCTCGTAAAGTAAAATGCCCGGTACGCTATACATGCAATTACATCTTAGCTAGAATGCTGATTCTACATCAACGGCAAGCATGTTTCCCACTTATTTTGGCCAACCAATCCTCCCCAATAAAATAGCAAAACAATTCCTGAAAGGCAAACAAAGCACATTTAAAAACTGGGTATAAATAATGTGTTAATTGCCTGTGAAAAGTCCTAGATCAGGGGCGGATCCAGGATTTTCCAAACGGGGGGGGCGTGAAAATATTCCAAGCAGCAAAATGATAAATGAAGTTTGTTGCCCCATTTCTCCCTCCCCTTCTCTCTCTCTCCCTCTTTTTTTCTTTTCTCCCTCTTTTTTATTTTTTTTTATATGAAAAAGGGGGGCGTGCGCCCCCCCACGCCCCCCTGGATCCGCGCCTGTAGATTGCGCCACAGAGCATCTGATGTTTAAACAAATTCCCAGAGCCCCATAGCGGGCCACGGACCACACGCGATAAGGCTTCGCATTTGCTCTGCGTTCTACCAATACCTTGCTAGAATGCTGTTTTTTATTTAAACGTGTGTCGTGCGATGGCCCCTTGTAGCTGACCGGTTTTCCCCTAAGAATTTAACAAAACAATTTTTAAAAGGCAAATAAAGCAAAGTTCAACTGTGTAAAACGCCTCTGAAGTGTCCTAAGGAGCACTTAATGTTAAATAAATTGGCCGAGTCCTTAAAGCGGGCCCTGGACGCGGCGCCCCTGACCCCACGCTATAAGGCTTTGCACTTCACTCGCTCGTTCTACTCGTAGAAATGCCCCACATACATGTACACTGTAAAGGGATGTGACGCACGGTCTCGTTTGGACCACCACCATCTCCAGTCATACAAGGATCTACATGTATATATAATCGGTGTTACTGCATGCAGTTGACTTAAAAATCAACTTGAACGAAATCACTAAAACAAATTTGACCGTTTATATTTGTTTAGTATGTGTTTAATTATTATTTGGTCGTAAGTTTTAAGTTTTCTGCCCTGCAATTTTGCTGAAATTCGATAGCACCCTTTTTTTCAATTATTGAACTAAGGGGTTTTTTTCGCAGTTGGCGGCGCCCTCGCATGTTCGGAACTTATACGTCATACTGCGGACTGGTGAAGATTGTTTATTTTCATCTGTATGCATATTTTACTGATTGTTTTTTTGGATTGTTTCCTATTTTTCAAGGTTCTTTTTCAAAAACGCGTGTAAGTTTGTATCATGCCGAGCAAGGCTGTCAGTGGATTCCAGAAACAGCAAAAAGAGTCCCAAGTTTTGTTGTTCTTTGATTTTCTCAGGAATCCGGCGACGTTTGTAAACAACACTCGAAATGGTTTCAAGTTGTCAAGATGGTCCTTGAATGGTTTATATGATGAAGGGATCACCAACAAAGTTATCTTATAACAGCTTAAATTACTGTTAAGTTGTTCATTGAAACAATGGCGTTTTTGCCCAAAGGCAGCGTAACACTAATCAAAATGTGGGTTTTTTGTACATTATGACACAATTTTTATGGAGGTCCACTCATTTATATGTAACCATTACGCACTCGTGAACCTTTCTACAACAACAAAAACACAATGATGTTAGTTTTGTTTAAAGGGACACGTTGCCTTGGATCGGGCGAGTTGGTCTATAAGAAGCATTTGTAACCGTTTGTTATAAAATGCATGTGGTTAGCAAGATGTTTTAAAAGTAGAATACAATAATCCACACAAATTATGCCTCGAAACTGCGTGGTTTTCCTTTTACATCGTGAACAAAGACGGTCAGCCATTTTGTGGAGTCAAATTGTTGACTCCACAAAATGGCCGACCGTGTTAGCTCGCAAAGTAAAAGTAAAACCACGCCATTTCGAGGCATTGTGTGGATCATTGTATTCTACTTTTATAACGTATTTCTAACCATGCATTTTATAACAAACGGTTACAAACGCTTTTGTTTAGACCAACTCGTCCGATCCAAGGCAACGTGTCCCTTTAAGTTGATCTTTAAGGTGTACCCCCGCGTAAGAAAAAAATTCCTGGATACGCGCTGGTTGTAGCACTGTACTGAGGAAACGAGACTATTAAATTACCACGCACATAGGGCTACATATACGCCCATCACTGACGACGATGTTTTACTAAAGTGTATCAAGCGCCTAGGGTAAACTTCATGTGTATTTCAAAGTATTTTGTTGAGTTTCAAGAGTTCTTTGAAAGTGTACATTATGATATCAAAACTTGTATAATTTCGGCATATTTTAGTATTGATGGAGAGTCCTCCCTGGTCTTACATATACCAAAATCCAACAGCGTCCAGGAACTGAACCAAGTCTAAGTTTTATAACAAAGTTATGTAAATATTTATAGAAAGGAAAGCTGCCCTAGGCCATTCAGACATGCTAAAACCAAAAAGCTTCAGGGGGAACTTCCCCCTCAACCCCGCCAGGGGCTTCGCCCTTGACCCCATCAGGGGCCCTTAGGCGGGCTCCTGGACCCCGCGCTGTAAGTGAAGACTCAACGCTATACAAATACCCTGGCGCCGCTCCTGTGTCTATATCCAATTGACCCATTGGGTTTGTAAGACCAGCAAAGTCTTGTATTCTTTGGGATAAAGACAATTGGCCAGTCTACTTCCATTGTGCTGTCCGTCTGATGAATGGCAACGAGAGCGCCACCTTTGGGCATTTTTGACACGCATTTAGCACCTGCCCAGTCCCACTCTATGACTTTTGTGCTTTACCGTTAAGTGTGGCTCTATTGAAAGCCTCCATTTATCAATTTAACAGGATGTTTCTTGAAACAGCACTTGATTTCAAAACCAGTGGTGTACTAATTATTCGAATACTTCCCTTATTGAAAATTGCATTTACAATGGAAGTTGGTCAATTTAGATAGAAGGATAGGCTACTTAATTGATTAGGTCTTACACAGTATCATTGACAATTCTAAAATATATTTAAAAACAGATTGTGAGATTGGTATGCCCTGAAATAACTTAATACTGAATATTTTTTTGTTTAAAAGTAAAAATCAAACGCATATAGTTTATGCTGACCATGTGTAAACATCAGATACGTAATTGCTTTGGTTTACGTGAAAATGTTTATCCGAATGCAATGTGTTTACTTTCTCAAAGTGTGATACCACTAACAAGCCATCTAACTTATCAAAATTATTGTTTTTTATTTTATTTATCAGTATGACGGGAATGCACATTGGATTAGGATATCACCACAAGTACGATGATCATGATAAATATTCAACGCAGTTTATCGAAGGAAGTGACTTCTTCGTTCACCCTAAGTATAACAGCTGGTCCCGCGCAAACGATATCGCATTAGTTAAGCTTGAAACCCCGGCCGTCCTGAATAGCAACGTGTCGGTAATAAGCATTTCTTCAGCACCACCGGTCACTGGCGAAACTCTTCTTCTGGCTGGATGGGGAACTCAAAGCAGTAAGATTTGTTTAAAATAAATCATTTTTAAAGAGAGATAACATATTGATATACCTAGAGCTTTGGGCTTCGTCTCTCTGAAGCTGTGTATAAATATGCAAAGTTGCCATGTTAAGTGTTCTTGGATTTATGATTTACTTTGTGTTTCGCTCGATACGCGACGTGTTGCTTATTTGCTAATCTTTTAACAACCATTCAAGTTTCATCTGAATAATCAATAATGCGAACATTAAAATGGTATGGAGCCATTAAGGGACTGGTATAGAAATAAGAGACCGGGTCAAGAAATGGAAACAGTTATCTTTCCATCAAAATAAAATTTCGTTACCCTCAAAAACAACAATCGTGTTGACTCGAAATAATATTTTGTTTTCTCAAAGGAAAGAAGGCAATTTCTTTTGAGGACACGAACATATTATTTTGAAAGCGGAATGCAAACCATTTTTAGTCTGCCCAACCCACTTGGAACACATGTACTAACTAATAAAACACACAGATAATTTATTTCATAATACACCCAACAGCAAAAGGTAATAGTGGATAGGAAAAGAGAAAAATGTTCAGTTTTAGATGTGGGAGGAAATCCCCAAATGGGGGAAAACCCACGCAATCAGGTAGGAACTGAAAACACAATCCTCATGCAAGGCTAGATGTGGTCTTACATGGGATTCGAACCGGAGTCCACAGACCTTGAAAGAAACCACCCAGCCAAGCGGAATTAAATTGATTTACGGACACAGTTTCAATGAGTAAAATTTGACTTTTAGTTATTGTCATAACATAGTTACGCTGTGCGCATTTTAATGTTTTAGGATTTGGACTGGTAACTTCTAAGGTATTGATGGAAGTGGAGCTTACGACAATCCAGGATACCGAGTGCAAACAATCCTACGGTAGCCTTGTAAATGACGTGTTTTGCACTGTCGCTGGTGCTAATGGAGGTAGTGGCTGCAAGGTAGGTCAAAACAAAACATAGTACATTCCATTCAAGGCCACTTACTTGTTTTCATCAAACAAACTGTAGACGATTTATGCCAGTAACAATCCTCCTCCAGAGAAGTATTTTCGTCCAAAATTATGGCTAAAGTAGATAAATTACATTAGAAGACACCTAAATTCTCCGATTTACTTTCTCTTTAAAGAGGGTTACTTTGTTTAATTAAATTTTCACATGTTGAATGCATGGTGTGTGTTTTTGCAAACAATTTTACTATTTCAGAAACCATTGATGTTAATAGCTTTTAAACTTTTATTATGATAGTTCAAAGAATCTTCAGAACTGACTGTGGTCCTCGGAACAAAATTTATCTTTAACCATTGGTTGAAGACGAACGTATTGTTCAGATTATAAAAAAATAATATTAACAGGACAACCCAATACTAATGATAACCAAATCTGATTCAAAACGCCAAACAAGAAATAACGATTATAATAATTGGTTGAGATTAATAATGTTTCTCTAATAATATTTCCCCAGGGTGACGATGGAGGTCCCCTTGTCAGTAACTATGAAGAAAGTGACAACTCTACATCGAGGCACGATGGGGACAGACCGCTTCTTGAGGGTGTCTTCAGCTGGGGAACAGGGTGTGGCAATTCCAAGTATCCCGATGTTAACGTCAAAGTTTCCAAATACTGCGGCTGGATCTCTACAAGCACTGCTAAGGAAGTCACATGCGTTTAGATGCAACTTTGTTATCTCAGTGAAGGATTGAAAAACAAATCAATAGAAATTGAAAACACAACTTTCTTTTATTAGACAAATGACAGTATTCCTTAAGTTCATTCGGTGATGATCTTATCCTCCCCCTCTCTCTATCTTTTTAAGGGAATATTTACGTTTGGTAATAAGTCTTAAAATTAATGACAATAAAAACCTACTTGGTTAGATTGGCCTACAGCAGCTTTCGATAGTATAAAGCATTTTGAGAATAATTTCACTTCGAAGTAATATGGTTATGGAAAAAGATATTAGTTTTTATCCCCCAAAATTTGAATCCGAGAAACGTTACCGTCAGTAAAGTTTCTCAGATTGTGTATTCCAATACGGAGTATTCTTCCTGCGTTGACATAACCGCTCCGGATTTTCGGCGATATCTCAAAAACACGACCATCTTTTGAAATGAATTTTTCACAGGTTAGTTTTATTGTATATCTACATTTATATATAGGAATAAAACAATCGAACAGTCCCGAAAACCAAGGGTATACTTTCCCTTTAACCCTTAATTTTTAAAATGACGAACTTTTATTTCAGAGCGGGAAGCATCACACTCGTACATTTTCACCTACGGGGGAAGTATGAGGTCGACTTGGATTTGCCATAACATTTTGAGGAACGCATCCACACAAACCAAACATTTCAGAATTGTTCGTTTAAACTGGTACCATTGTCAGTGTTTCCACCACGTGTTCAAAGTTGAATTAACATTCTACCTTCAGTGCAACTCCGCAGAGGTAGCCTTGCGAGTTTGACGGCGATGGTTAGACTGCAATGGCTCAGGTATCACAGTTCATTTTAAATTCATAGTCAAGGAACATATTAAAAACAACGATTTCAAATAGGCCTATACTGAACAATGTGTGTTTGGGTATTTGTTTGTTTGTTTGTTTATTTGTTTATTTATTAGTTTACTGTTTTAATTATTTAATGTTGTTATTATCTTTTTACTTTTAATTTTGGGATGAGCAAAGAAATATTTGCTGTACTTGGTATTCAACCTGTGCCACTACAGCCAATTAACGTACAGGTGCTCTGCCAACTGAGCTATCTATAGCCCCAATGTTGGCGGTCTCCCTATTTTGTCAATATCTTTGTTCGGGGTGCCAGTGAGAAGCCATTCAACCTGTAACTGCCGTACACAGCCAGGGATCACAACTTTGGAAGCGGCAGGACAGGGATTTTCAACTGGGTTGAGAAAGAGAAAAAAAGCAGGATTTGAACCTACGACCTTGACCGGATTAACGTGCCGGTGTGGTGTGTCCCCCACCCCCCCCCCCGGAGATTTGATGTCGCCCCCCCCCCCTAATCTGGCTAACTGTGTACAAAGTTCTTCTGATAGCGCCCTCTTTTGAATCAACCTTCTTCAGCCCATGTTAATTTCCCATATGGGGGAAAGATTTCCCTATGGGTGCATCCCCCTAAATCAACTCCCATAGCACACAGTGCAAAATGCTGAATATTCAAAAATACACGAAAAATACTTAGAAGTCTCACAGCTTATTACAGTAAAGGGAAAATTATTAATTGACTCTGGAATTTTTATTTTCTGCTCAATTTGATATGGGGAGTCCCTGGGCCCGTCGAGTTATTCCCCCTCCAAATAAAAACAGCCCTACACCGGTGTAATTTTCCAAACGTCCGAGCATCAATCTTGAAAAATGTCCCTACATCTCTCAGCTCCATTTTTCGTTAGGGCCCATGTCATCCAAAATACATCCAGTTGGAAGTCAACAACCCCAAGGTCACAATTGGGCAAAACCTTTACACTAAAACCCTTTTTTGGGACTCTCAAATCTGTCTAATATAGAGTATTTTGAGGGCCTACAAAATATTAATGAGCTCGACGCTCGGTTTTCTCCTTATAGTGGGGTGCAGCCCTATGACACCGGTGTGGCAGGAGATTCTGTCCCTGGGAGGTTACGCCCAACAGGTTCACATTTAACTACACATTTTCACATTTCACCGTTTTTTTGAAATATATAGCATTTTTTCTTGAAGTTGTCTCTTAAATGTTAAAATCATGCTATTTTTCTTCATAAAATATTGCTAGAGGAACAAAGTTAGAACCTGATGCACTTAAAAAAAATATTTTTAACAGTCTTTTGATTGATTTATTTTTGTTTGCAAAACAATGTGCCAAATTGCGTACTCATAACTATTGTTGCATCATAACATCAAAGAAAACTACGCACACCTTTTTATTTACAATTATGTACTTCACTATTGGGAAAGCTGACAAAATAAAAGATTAATTGTAGCTCGAGTTGTTATAATTTAGGTCAGGGGATAGATTTTTCTATCCCGTGTTCCTCAAACCCAGCCGAAAAGATGAGGGGATAGAATTTTCCATCCCTTGTTCCTCAAATCCAGCAGAAAAGAGGAGGGGATAGAATTTTCTATCCCTTGTTCCTCAAACCTAGCCGAAATGAGGAGGGGATAGAATTTTTCTATCCCTTGTTCCTAAAACCTAGCCGAAAAGTGGAAGGGATAGATTTTTGTATCCTTTGCTGCTCAGACCAAGCGAAAAAAGAGGAAGGGGCAGATTTTTGTATCCCTTGGACCTCTAACATGAACAAATATGCGTTAATTGCTAACAAATAACTGGATTTTTTCAATATTTTAAATGTTAGCTTAGAAGAATTTGATTGATTTGTAAAATCTGGAGCATGTTTTTCACAGTTTGAAGGGAAATAAGGTAAAAGAACAATTTGATGCTTTAAAATCCTGTTTTGGTTGCAATTATCGGACTATAATGACAATTTTAAGCATTAGATTTGAATATGAAAAAACGCAGTTAAATATGAACCTGTTGCCCCCACACGGCGAATTATTTCCTTCAGCCCATGTTACTTCGCTCAGCCCCAACAGTCTCATCCAAGACCGATGGAGGAGCTGATGAGATTGTACAAATTCTTGTTCAGGATGTAGTGGTGCATGATGGAAACGATTGTACTTCTGATCAGCGCAATGCGTACAATCACAGCAGTGTATACACAATGATATAATAATGCATGGAGGCTCCATGGATAATGTAAACAATCGTTTTAAATCAAAGTTGCAAGAAAATCAGTGTTGCGATCAAGCCCTATTTTTAGTGTTCGAAACCCTAAGCTTTCACCAGAGTTATTTTGAAACCAAGAAGCCCCAAAAACTACATCACTCTGGCCCGAAGGACACGTCAATTGTGACGTCTATGTGACTTTTCCCCGATAGTTAGATTTGACGGCAATTTCATGTCTGTGACTCTTCTGTGTATGCAATTTTGCCGAGAATTTTGACGAAAGTATTTTGGTAATTGATGTCCTCTCCTCGGGCCATTTTAGTAACCCGAAGAACTTTTGACGCGTGTTCAGAGAAGACGATAAAAGGGTGAACATTTTAAGAGATAAACTCAAAATAGGAAAAACCACGGAAGCAGGCAAGGTGGAGTTACAATCTATACATCATCAGAAGGGTCTTCAAAAACTAAACAAACGCTAAACAGATGTGACACCAGACCTTGTCTTCTGGTTCAAACCGGAAGTTGAAGCTAAAAACTATTAAAAGTCAATAGTCAGTGAAAAGAACTGAATATTCCATGTTTCTCCCTCAATTCTCCAATAGCCTCCTGATAAAAGAATTGGACTTATAAGATGGGAAAATATACCAAGAGCAAAGCTATACATGAAATCAAAACCTACTAAATACTAAAATGCTAAAATGTGAGTCTTTGGAGTAACTTTGAAAGTGTGGACATCGGAAATAAATATTAGGATATCATCCGTCATGATTTCTGTTGAGAATTTTAGAATAGGGGCCTACGTTTGATAAAAAAACAAAACTCTAAGTTGTTTGTCTTATTTGTTATTGATATAAATGTTATTTAATTCCTTTATATGTTACAGACTCGGCTTTTCGAAGGCTATATGAACGATTTATTACTTGTGAAATAAAAACTAAGGCAAGCGATAAACATTTTTTATTATTAAAACGTTGAAACTTATGTTCCTGACGTAGCTGAAGTTTGGATCCAAGTTTAAAGTAAATCTAATTTGGAACTCTGATTCCAGGGGGCGATGAAGCAAAACACGTTCTAAAAGACAAGTGTGTGTAATGTTTTAAGTTGTTACCGTTTCGTTGAACAGGCAGGTTCCATGGGAGAAAGATAGAATAATAATAACTATAACAATAATAATAGTACACAAACAATGATCGCTCTATTTGTTTATTTATTGATTGATTTTTTTGATTTTTTTTTCAACCTGATCAGTTGCATTGTAGCTAATGAAAAGTAGCTCACAAACACGCATTCACCTCAGTCTACTTTTAGTATTTAACCTGTAATCATTCAAAATGTCCCCCCCCCCCCCAAGCCGGCCAGGCCCCCTGCATTAACAAAAACTAGTTAACAGTCTGTATAAGTCAAATGGGCTGATGTTACAGTTTGTCTAGAATCAGATTATCCACTCCCACACAAAGGGTATGACATAAACTCAAATTATGTGTTGTTCAAGGTTCGTTTGATAAGCTGGTAACCGATATAGAAACATGTGTAGATTTGAGCACAGATTCCCACTGAGTATGTACATAATGTCTAGTCACGAAACGCAATATTTCGAATCGTTTCGCAATAACTATTAAATAATAGGCCCTTTACATTGTCTAGGTCATGGTTAATATGGAATTTAAAAATGTCATTTGGGTATTAATAGAACAATCCTATTTCAGGCACAACATCTTTTCAGAACTTTCTGAAATATTGTACAATGCCAGTACAAGAAAAAACTTAGGTTTGCCCTTGAGAAAACAATAATGAAGAGCACCCAAGCATTCATGCAATTTGAGGACGTGGACGTCTTTGCGAGGAAAAAACACCCCCAAAACAAACAAAAACACTCAAAATAGTTTACATTGTAACCTGGTATATTTTCTTCATGATTCAAGTTAAACAGTAAAATTAAGTTTCGACAACACGCATTTAGATTTATGCATGGTTGCCTAATTCATTCAAAACACACTAAAAAAATATCCCGGGTCAGAATAGACCCGGTGTGGACGGAGATTCTGGTGTGTCCCCCCCCCCCCCCCGGTGAATCTGTCCCCCATGGGTGCACCACACTAAATAAGCCAGAATTCATGCGCCAAGCTACTTATCATAATTTGTAAACCCACAACTTAGTTTTAATTATAACGTTTTGGGGGTCATGCAATTAATAGATTGTGTAAATATAAGAATCTATTACAACCTGGGGGTTCTGTGCTTCAACTTTTGAGGAGACATGATCAATTTAGGCGTTAAAGTTGGCCCTATTTGACCGGGGAAGTGGAGAAGTGCTTCACGAAAACTGGCAGCAAGTCGGTTTTGGAAAAAACAAAATATTCGTGTTTTTTTCTTCTGGGGTAGTTAGCAAAAATTCCAAACGGTTGACCTGCCAAAAATTGAAAAGAATTCTGAAGTTTAGTTGTCCGGAAATATGTCTGATTGGTTTCTGAGAGACTCCGAAATATTTTTTTAGTATTTTTGAATATTTAGCATTTAACGTTGGTTGCTATGTGAGTTTATTTAGTGTGGTGCACCCCATACGGCGAACTGTGTACAAACTACTTTTGATAGCGCGCTCTTTTCAATCATCTTCCTCCAGCCCACGTTAATTTCCCGTATGGGGACATAATCTCCGGGGGACAGATTTCCCTGGGACACCGGATTCCGGGTCGCAGGGGGCCGACACATTTTGAGGTCAGAATTGACCCGGAATCACCGGCGGCGGAACCGGGGGGGCCGAGGGGGCCGTTGCCCCCCCCCCCCACTTTTGAAAATGTAGTCATTTTGCCCCCCCCCCCACTTTTAATCGAGCTATTAAAACCAAATTATGGTTCACTGACAACTACCTTTTGTAATATTATACACACCTTTACATTTCTCAAAATAATCTTATTAATATAACAAAAAACAGCAAGTAACGCCAAACTTTGGCGAGTTGCCATCCCCGGACAATAGATTATAGTTAATTGTAATGGCCCACGATGCACATTTCACCAGTCCTGTAGTGCGAGTCACCGCTGGTGCGAGTAGCACACACGAGACTAGCGATCGGGTGTAAAAAATAGGCTGACTTTATAGCGGGCTGGTTCCGGAATCCCGGCTCCGCCACAACGTGTCTCCGTGCGTTATTCCCATTAGAAGCCGTTAGCATGCACCAGCCGCAGTTACAGCCTTAGCCGCAATGTAGTATCAGATGTTTTATTTAAATGTAGTCTCCCATTTTAATAAGGCTCACCATATACATCTGATAATAACCCCGATGTCATCTTTATTAGGCCCCGAAAATATTTCTAGTTCATTTAGTTAAGCAGTGGTAAAATGATGCGAAACGAGCCCACCCTCCCCCTGTTGACGCGTGCACGACTGCATGATGTGACATTAGATAAAGTATTTTGCTGCCTAGTTTTTTAATTCTCGCGTAGCCCAGCGGAGTACGCTATAGTGCCTCCCACGTGCAATGTTGCGCGATCGAGTGACTGTCAATGTGGGTTTTCTCCAAGTTTCTTTTTTCATCCCTCGAAACAAAACATTATTCTTGTTTTATTATTAAAGTTTGATTCCTATATTTAAATCGATAGTGTTACCTTTTCTTTTTCTAGTTTGTGGTTCTCGATTATTTTTTCAAGGGGAAATTTTGCTGATTCGTATAAACGCCGATGATAATGACAATTGTGTTTCAATTTGAAAACAAGTTTCACCGTCCATGAACTTGACCACCACGTTATAGGCCCTAATCACTATTCACTTTGCAAATTAGGTTTCCCAAAGTTTACTGAGGACTGGTGCGATGGTCCATTAGTTTTAATAGCACGCCTGAACATGATGGCGCATATTACCGCGAAAGTGTTTATTTTTTGATTTGCGCTGAATCACTAATGTGTGCTAGCTCATCATACCCATAAATGGTTTAAAATTCATCTTAATTAAAAACAAGTCAACACTGTAATGTCCTTCTTTGAAGTGGCAAGGTATAGAATGTAGCTCTGAGTACCGGGTGGTGTGGGTCGCTGCCCTGTACATTTTGTTATATCTGAAAGTGAAACGTAGTTTGGTGCAGTATTGTGACCTTGTTTTGTCCTGTTTTGATTTCTGTAAAAGGTAGGATGAACAACACACCCACTTAAACACCACCATAATTTATTTACACTAAAAATCAACAACTCCCATAAACCACTTTCTGTGCTGTCTTCAGGTCAATAGTCAAGATTTTATTGTATGAGTCATGTGGTCTCAATACTCCAAGCAACCCTGTATTATATTTACATATACATATTCACAAATTAAATCAACCTATTTCCGATAATTCATTAAAAAAAAATTTGTGCGGCCATTTTGAAAAATGCTTGTCTGCAAGTGCGCATGCTCATAAAGACACCATTCTAGAAAGAGGCTAGAGGCACGGTCGGGATGCGTCTTATGAGCATGCGCACTCGCCACGTTATCCGATTAGCTTAGCGGCTGAATGACGTAGACACAATCTGCATTTAGTCGATCTAACAAAACACGTCTTGATGGCCAATTGGCAAATCACAGAATGGTGGTAGTTGTTCAATGTATAAGGTATAGTAATTTTGTCTAACGATCGTTCCCGAAAAACGCCATTTTTACGGGCAAATTCATTTTGGCTTAGAGCTGCGTCAATCGCTCCTGTTGTTAACCCAGTCGAGTTGAATTTGGTTCAGTAATACACTTTTTAGATCGCTGAAAGTAAAATTAACTCCAAAGATCTTGTGATTTATCTGCGTAAAAGAATTGGTTCAGATAAATCACGTGAACTTAGATATTTGAAAATGCTCGATAACGGCCAAATTTGACAGTTTCTTTTAGGGATTGGTCTACTCTACTCCTGGAAGACCGTTAGAGTCATGTGTGAGTCTATTTTGTACCCCGAAATAGCCCAACATAGCCGGTTTGTGCCTACATACCTATGTTGTGCAAATGGAAATAAAATACATAGGGAAAAAAGGGCCCCCCCCCCCACTTTTAAAAGTGTTCCGCCGCCGCTGCCCGGAATCTGTGTCAAACTGACCCGCAACTGTGTCAACTTGACGGAGAATCCAAGTGAAAATCTCAATATTTGTAATCGGTTTACTGGTCAGCCTGACCCAGAAATGGGTCTTTCCCACTGGGACCTGGAATCTGGACCAATTCAGAACATGGAGTTTGTAGAGTATAATGGTTTCTGTATAGCTACTCGTTTCCGTACACACATGATGTCGTTCTTCGCATTCAGATTCATTTCAGTTATTCTATTTCATTAAGAGACATTCAAGACTACATTTTCACTAGTCTTTATAGTTAATTGGTTGACCAGTCTCTTGCTGATCTTTGCGAAATTAAATGATCTTTGCGATCTCAGGAATTTAAACGATCTTATTTGACCAGTGAGTGCTAAACTTTATAAAAGTGAATTATTCCTTTTGACTGTTGATTGCTGATGGCCGGGAAAACCTATATTATGTTAAATTATTGTCTCGTTTTAAAAAGTCGAATCAGTGGTTTGATTTTAACTTGTATGTATTATTGTTGTTTTAAACTAGTCCATCACATTACTAGTTTCATCATAACAATCAGCACAACACACTTTACTCAAATAAGTATGGCCCACTAAAACTAGGCTCAGTCTAATGTATTTCTTACTTTACAAAAACAACATTTTTTGTCATTTTTTCTAATGTTTGTGTCCCCCTTAAATGATTTGATTTTACTATAATTTAGATTGTATGAGTTATGAGGGAACAATATATTATTTAGAGGGAACAAATATATTTTACCTTTTTTGTTATCTTGAAACAACGGCCTTGGCTTAAAGGGACACGTAGAATTGGGCCATTTGGGATTTAAAAGCGTTTTGTTATGAAGTGAATATGGTTTGGAAAGATGTTTGACAAGTAGAATACAATGATCCAAAAAAACTATACCTCGAAATTGTGTGGTTTTCCTTTTTCACAGTCCGCCAGTTTGCATAACCAATTTTTTTACTCCATAAAATGGCGGACTGTGTTAGTTCACAAAGTAAAAGGAAAACCACACAATTTCGAGGGATATTTGTGTGGATCATTATATTCTACTTTCAAAAAATCTTTTGACGATGACTAGACCAGGTTAGTCGAAAGTTTGAGACCAATTAAGAACTCAATCCGTGGCAGTGAAGTTAAGTGAAGTCCGACCGGTCTCCCGAATGCCGAAATCTCCGCGACAGTAGAAGAAATAGCAAGACATTGGTATTGGTATTACTTAAGTTTGCGATAAGCATTGAACTAGGACAATAATTTTAATATTATGTAAAAGTATTATAAACCTTGTAACAATAACACAAAACATACAATAATTTAAACCTGAAATTTGAATCAATTACTCGGCCAATTAAAACAAAGGTTAATCGAACAAAATTATGTTTACGTGGATCCTTTCATTTTCAGATTTCGTTTCTTGTTTCTTCACCGTATGTCCATGCCACGAATGAGATTTGCAAATACCGAAACAGTTCTGTGTTTGTCCAGTTCTGTGTTTGTTACTTTCTAGTAATTTTGAATTGTTGGGATTAAAAGATTTTTACTTATTGGTGGTGATTACAAAAGAACGGTAAAAAATTCGGTTTGGTTGTATAAAGAATGAAACTGATAAGATAAAGGAGAACAACTTATTAGTCTGATTGATCGACGAAGGCCGTCACATAGTTTAAGCGTGTAATATGGAATAGCCTTTCCACACTCCCTCCCACCTTGCCCGCGACCAGCCCTTTGCAGCACATTTTCAACCGTTATGTGCTGCCATCCCGTTGGTTTCTTACATCGACAAAAATAATCTTCTGATAATATTTTGCGGTTTCGCCGAAAGCTCACAAACAAACTGCACCAATGAAATGCTATCTGAAAACTTTCTCATAGAAACGCAAGCATTCCACCACCGGATGTGATTTCTTTTCCATTGGTTACAGGACAACTGCTGACGTCAATGTAATAATAAACACACACGTAAATGATGAGCAAGTAATGTGGTGCTTATCAATCTGATTCAAGAAAGTTAAAGTTGTCAAGAAATGACGACAGTGAAATGTGTGTTAAATAAATGGATCTCCGGGTCTGAAAAAGAGCAAAAAAAGGCAAAAAATTTATCTTTCGTCTGTTTCTGAACATAACACAAGGCTTTTCAAATTTCCACCTTTTATAATTAATCAGAATGATTTTGATAAAGCACAAAATTGTTGAACTTGTCACGAGGGAGCGGATGACAACCCATTGTGTGTATTTCAGGAAAACTGAATAATGCATATAGCGGCAGCTTTGCAGTGTTGCCAGGCATTTTCCCTTTTTTCGAAATTCACATTGGCAAATAGTGTCCACCCCCACCCCACCCCCGTATTTCCCAACGCTCTATAGCGATTTTTATTAAACTTGACATACATACTCATTTTACCAAGTTGTACTTGATGACGTAAACAAAAATCTACAGTTTGCCAATAAAGGGAATTTTGTGAACTATTTGTTTTGCAAATTTTTTGTATAAAATCGTGTTTCCCATAACATCAGTGTTGTACTAATGCTATATGAAACTTAGCAAAATTGTTTATTTTATATAATCACTAACATGACAACATATTTTTTTAAGAACTGGGGGTCAATTTCGGGGACGCTATAATCGTTGGTTTATCCCATGTTTTGTTTGTAAAAAAAACAGCTTTTGCCCATCAGGTTACAATATGAAGCCTGCGTTAACAATTTAATAGTATTTCTTGGCGTGAAAAGTTGGAAATTTGCATGGTAAAAATATTCCATGGATAACAAACTTGATTTAGTTTGAATCCGTAAATACAGGCTGAAAACACAAAATCCAAGATGGCCGCCGGATATGGTGGCCATTTTTAGTTCCCACAATGCATTTAAAACTATTCGTCATACATCACTACAATTTATTTGGGAAAAAATACGAACAAGTGAATTTCTTTTGAAAAAGGCAAAAACGAAATCACTTTTAAACGTTAAAAACGTTTGACCGACAGTTGCCATGGTAATAATAGCTGACCACCGATAACAACTTCTTGTATTTTACAATATGACGATCGTGACATATTGTTCCAAAAAGTACATCTACGATATCCAATAAGTCAAGAACTGCAAAAAGGTTCGAATGTGTGTGTATTATGTATACTTCTTGAGATAATTATAGTGGTAACAAGATTGACTTATTATTCACATCGCTTAAAGACAACTAGTTAAACATTTTAATCCAGTGACATTTTAAAAACTAAGTCGAGGCTCAGGCTTCCATGGTACCAAATTTGACTTTAGTTTTATTTTCCTAAAAACAAACAAACAACAAACAACATTTTGAAAAGAGAGGTGATTTCAAAGAGGGTGCTGTTTACGAATTGCAGCCTCTACTTGTGATTGTTTTTACACTTGCTTTCATCACACACGTTTGTTTCTAACCACGGGCGCTGATAGTTTCTGTTGTGGTGCTATTTAGTTTGCTAAGGTAAATAAATCTCAAACTAGTATGAAAATCGTAGAAAAAAGGTTTTTTAATTTTTAATTAATCAGTTTTTTCTGTTTACCCACAGAAATATTTGATTATCTTTAGATGTAGGTTTATTATTATTTTAATATGTAAAAAAAAGATTTCGCTTGTTCGTCTGACTGTCGTGGGCTCACCGTCTGGCGGATGAATTCTCGGCCGATTAGTAAGCCCGGTATCTTATTAACTCAGCTTCAGACCCTTTTTTGACATACTTGGTAAACTCATGGCAGGAGTGTTTGAGAAATACATATTTTTCGTGAGAAGTCGGGACTTTAAAGCCGCCACCACTATGCATGATATTTAGCACACACAAAAAAGGTATTTTTATGTTTATTTTATTTTTTGTATTAATTATTATTTGGGGTGTTTTTGTTTTTTGGGGTTTTTTGTTTTTGTTTTTGTTTTGTTTTTTTGTTTTTTGTTTTTTGTTTTGTTTTTTTGGGGGGTTTTTTGTTGTTGTTTTTTTGGGTTTTTTTTGGGGGGGTTGGGGTTTTTTTGGGGGTAGTTGTGGTTTTTGTTTTTTGTGGGTTTTTTGGGGGGGGTTGGGGGTTGGGGGTTGGGGGGTGGGGGGCATGACACTAACCATTTTGGTTTAATAAAATATTGCATGGAAAATTCAGTGTAAGAAAAAAAATTCGGATATGAAAGGGGAGGTGCCTCCAGTTTGTTGGACAAGACGAAATCGACAAGCATATCCTGCAGTTCACTCATCAGGAGTTTAACTGGGGGAGAGAGAACGGCTGAACAGTGGAAGGTTTCTGAGGCCGCAAATTGTGTTCGAGTTTGCTTTTTCAGGCAATCTAGTTTTGTTTGAGGCAGCAATTGGTATTTCCGAATGGGAAGCCGCTCGTTATTCCAGCGGAAGTTGAAGGGGTCGCTGGTTCTGCCACTAGAGTAGGCCTACCCATCCTCCATGGCCTACCCAAGAATTAAGCAACCCCAACAGACTCCGAGGTTTTTGGTAATTGATGAGGCAGATGTCAGAATGTTTCAAGAGGTTAACTTCAGCGGACCACAACGGGCATAAATTACGGGGGAAATTTCATCCCGTTCTTTTTTGACCAGATGGGATGGCTCAAAATGTCCTTTATTTGACTATTAACCAATAAAACGACAGTATTTCTATCAATGTTATTATACAAACTTTCTGTGCTGTTTAATGCGTTTGAATTGTGAATTTAACGACGTGCACACATAACCGATGTGTCAGGAGATTCTGTCGTCGTCCACCCCCCCCCCCCCCGTGTGGCGGACGCATATATTTTTTTTTACACCGCAGCGAGGGGTTTTGTACTGTAACACTGTCAATTCCGTCTTGAGATAGGAGACTACGTTTAACCCTAAACCCTAACCCCTAACCCTAACCCTAACCCTCACCCTAACCCTAACCCTCACCCTAACCCTAACCCTAATCCCAAACCTAACCCTTTATAGGCATAACTGTTTGTAGTCTCATCTCAAGACAGGAATTGGCAGTATTTTAGTACAAAACCCCTCGCTGCGATGTAAAAAAAAATATGCGTTGGGGGACTAGTAGTAATTTCGTGTGGTAGCGCCCTCTTTTGAATCAACTATCTTTCTAAAAGCGTTTTAGAAATCTAAAATTTTATTGGTGCGACTTATTTTTGTCAGTGACAGTGAGGAAGGGGGTTTGGGGTGGGTTGTTTTAGTGTCTTATTTTGTTTGCTTGTTGTGTTTTGTTTTGTTTTGTTTGTTTTGTATTAGTATTTGTTTGTTTGTTGGGGGTACGTAGGGGTTGTTGGTTGGTTGGGGTGTTTGTTTGTTTGTTTGTTTGTTTGTTTGTTTGTTTGTTTGTTTGTTTGTTTGTGTTCTTTGTGGGATAATTTGTTAGCCAAATCTGAGCCTTCCACACCCCTAGCCGTGGGTGATTATTGTTGGCATGAATGATACTCCAGCCATGCATCGTGCTACTGGACAATTACACACACACGCAGACAAAACGTTTATCAATTTTGTGCGTGCTTGAACAGTGCCCTCTTGTGACTAATATCGTTCGTACGCATTGAAAACATAGCAAAAACGTAGCAATGCATGGTACGACGATGCCACACAACTAGCTACTATGTGTAGTGTAGCATATGCATTGATTGAGCTTGTGCATGTTGTGATGCCTCACGTCACACACACACACACACACACTCGCTAGCTAGTTCAATCCATCGTTACAGAAGTCGTGTATAATGTCAATGAGTAAGGTTTCCTGGCTGAATTTTGCACCTCAAGCATCCACCTAGGGCGCGGGTTTTCAGATCGTTTGGAGCAAACTGTACTACTATTGTCAAAACAAAGTAAGGCAAGCGATAACGGAAGTAACAAGTCAAATAACTGTACGAAGATTGGAACAATTTGGAGCTGTATCTACGAGTTATGTGAACGTAAATATCTCGATGTCTTCGTTTAGTTCAGGACTGCTAGAAACCCAGTAAGGCTGGCACCATGTTTATTGTAGGGCTCTATTTTATGCAAATTAGTCGATGAGCTATGGCCTTTGACCTTCGTGTTGTTGTACACACAAGCACGTGGACTTAAGAAAATCGAACTTTTTATTGTTTTTAAGATGTCAGGACAGGCTGAAACTTTTGCAGCTAATGCTGGTCACACAGATTCATGGGATAAGAGGTCAGCAACAGTCAACAATTCTTCAATTTGTGGCATTTCTGGGAGTGAAGCTTGGTCAAGGCCAGATGATGAGGGTAATTTTTCAAGTTACAGTTTATCAACGTCAACGAATGATCCACCTAAAAATGAGCGCAGTGACAATTGTCAACAGTTGTCTAGCAAACAGTCACATGATGCAGATGATGCCAGTACAAAAAAGAAACGTCAAAACACATCTGCAAACCCAGGAAACCACAAACAGATGGGACGGAAACGACGAAAAACAAGCGACCGAAATACAACTCATCCCCATTTTTTAATGGGGGGTTGTATCACAGATCCCTTGAACCTTAATAGTCTCTGCAATGAAGAAATCTCCCGTGTGCTAAATGCTGCCACTCCAATCTCATCTCCACTTCCACATGTTAATAAGGACCCAAATCCAGTCATTGTCCCAATTGATGTGACCGACCCATTACAGCTTAATACAGTGTTCAGTCAGACTGATGATGAAGCAAACTTGACGAGAACCCTGACACCAAAGTCGGCAGGAAAGAAGAGAAAGAAACGAACAGACAAACCCAGTGAGTCGCACAGTGCAGATGAAGCCACCCTCATTAACAAGCCGGCTAATTTGAAGTTGGATGGCATCAAACCACTTCACCATGGAAGCACATCAACAATTCCTGATAAAATAGTTTCCCCAGTTTTGCCAGATTGTGGGCCGAGTCATCGCAAACGTAAGAAGCAGGAACCAACAACAAAAATCTCACGAGCTCTCCTGGTTACAGAACCAGAACCTAACTCAGCAGCCGAAACGTCAGAGAAAGCGTCAACTCAAATAACAGATACATGTAGAGTAACACCTGAGAAACGCAAATACAAACGCCAAACCAGCAAGGAAACCAAAGTACAGCCAAAGTTCAAAGACCAAAACAAGAAATTTCAATATGGAAATTATCATCGTTACTATGGTTACCGAAATCCAGATCAAGAGGATGACCCCAGAGTTTCATTTCTAAAGAAGGACTGGTTTCAAGGGAAGACATGTTTAGACATTGGCTGCAACTCTGGTCATGTGACTCTCTTTGTTGCCAAAACATTCAGCCCAGAACGAATGACTGGGATTGACATAGACCCAGTTCTTATTGGGATTGCTCGGAAAAACATCCGCCACTGTCTTGAAGGAGAAAAAGACAGGAAACAGCACAAGTTCCCAGCCTCCATGGAGAAATTGTATGGACCTATCACACCGAGAGGGCATTCAAAAGAGACATCTTCATCAAAGTTTCCCGGGAACATTCTCTTCAGATGTGTAAGTTTGAGTAAAGTTTTACAAATAAAAACTGAAACAGATTGAAATTCAACCTGTTATCCCTCACCAGAACCATCAAAGCCCAACTACATCATGTTTTGGGTTTTTGGGACTGAGGACTGCACTTGTGTAGTAGTACGTTAGTACTGTAGTATCTACTTGTAGTATTTAAACTGATTGTTTTAAATGCAACGGGCATTATGTACATTCTACCACCATAATCAGAGTCCAACAGTTTGGGTGCTGAGTCACCATACTTCTAGTTCTAGAACGATAAGGCTCCCCCTGTGAGCCTTACAGGAGTCACCCATTTTGGGCCTCTGTAACATTATACGTTTTCAAAATGGTCATTGATAGTTCAACATTTTCTCAGCCAGCACTAACTTCAGTTTCCTTTGTACTACTCGCCTAAAACTTTCTCAACACACTGTATACATTCACAATGCCAGTGCATTACTTTTGCTGAATTACATGCAAAAACCTCCTCGAAAAAATGAAATTTCTTACCCAATACTTAGGGCTGTTTTGCTGTCAACAAAGCACACTCATCACTTGAACCCGAATGCTTGGACCAACCATTCTGTGAAAGTGGTGTTACAAAACACCTTGCCTCATTTCATCGCGGCGCACAGGCACCTGTCCGCTCCAGAACCCTCTTGTAATGCCCCTTTCACAGAATGGTTGGTCTGAGCGTTCGGGGTCAAGCGTTGAGTGTGCTTTGTTGACAGCAAAACAGCCGCGAGTATTGAGTAAGAAATTCCATTTTTTGAGGAGGTTTTTTGCATGTAAATTGGCAAAAGTGATGCGCTAGCATTGTGAATGTATATTTTATGTACAGTGTGTTGAGAAAGTTGTGAGTAGTACAAAGGAAACTGAAGTTAAAGTGCTGGCTGAAGACCAGAAAATGTTGATCTATCAATGACCATTTTGAAAACGTATAGCGATACGGAGGCCCAAAGTAACCATGATGGTGTTGGATTTTTTGTTAGAGTGAGGAAGGATCCTAGTAAGTCACTAATTTCATTATTGCCACACTAAGAACAAGTTGTATTTGTTAAACTTTTTTAAAAAGTGTTATATTGCCATCTAAGGCATACAAATTTGTAAAATTGTAGCATTTTTTTATTTTATATACACAAGCTACACAACACATATGTACAGAACCTTGTTGTGCATAGTTTTACATACCACAGAGAAAGGGTATTCCTTGAAGGGCCCAGGCAAAAGATTTTAAAGATGGTTTTTTTAGGAAGTGGTGAAAACAATTTGGGGGGAGGTCCGATGTCCCCAATGATTTATTCACTCAAACATTGTACAACAATGTGTTCCGTATAAAACAACTGGAGCATGCAGGCGTTGTGGAACCATAACTTGCTTATAATAATGTACGTACATGTACATGTATGGTATATCATGGGCTTGCATACTTGTGTGGGTAAAATAAATCATTAATGCATTACATCTATTTGCCTAACATCGTAATTTAAATTCTTGTTACATTTTCACTGCAGGCCAATTATGTTCCAGAGAATGAAGCCATTCTGGAGCTACAAAAACCAGAATATGACACTATTCTGTGTCTCAGTGTCTCAAAATGGATCCATCTCAACTGGGGAGATGCTGGCCTCAAGAAATTGTTCCGAAGAATCTTCCTGGCTCTCCGTCCTGGAGGAAGGTTCATCTTAGAGCCTCAGGCTTGGCCCTCCTATACTAAGAAGAAGAAGCTTACTGTAAGTTTGACAAATAAACCAATATGGGGACATGTCATGCATACATGTATGTAGTGTTGTACAGACCTACATAGTCACAATGTACAGTCGACTCTCATTAATACGAGCTCGGAAGATACGAGACGCCGTATAGAGGTTTTTCACCGGTCCCGAACTGTCCATGCATGTTTCTATGTCTTAAGAAAACGGAAGATACGAGCACGGTCTTAACTAGAGCACGAATATGACGAGGTATTTTACCGGCCCCGTGATGACAAAATGTATTGTTTTTTTGTACTTTTGTAGAGAGATCTGGAAAAAGCTTACCGTTCAGTTAAGGTTCCGAAATTACATTCTCGTTGTCATTTATCGGATCGGACTGGCCATACAGCTCCATCCTATCCGAACTCCAGAAACATTTTCCTGGTAACCTACGCTTGAAATGCTACTTCCCTTGCACACTTATAATAAATATTAAATTTATATGATTAATTAGTCAACAAAAATGCATTTATCATTGATATTTTTGTGTACAGGATGCCCGTAAGATCTGTACTAGGAAGCAAACTGCTCTGTTCTAGCCTATACACGTCTGTAGTGCATGCACTATGACGACATGTGTATTATATAGTGTGCTGCGTTTAAGATGAAGTTCGGATAGGAAGAGGAAAACGGGCCAGTCAGGGAATATAATCTTGTGAGGTTTCTTTGAAGTTGTCTTTAACTTGATTGTGGTGGTTTTGAAAAGCCAACACTTCAGAGATTTAATTTTCTTGGTGGGGGCGTTACCATAAACCTCTGTAGAACGTTGCATTTTTGTTACATGTACATGCACCACCCTGACCATGTTTCCTTTAAAAATGGATTCTTATGTGATAACAATGGGATTTTCTTTCATGAACACAAACAGGAGACAATATATAAGAACTACAAGCAGATTCAGTTGAAGCCAGATAAGTTTAAAGATTATCTTCTCTCCAGTACCATTGGATTCTCCAGCTGTGAGACCATTGGGACGCCACTCAACAAATCCAAAGGTAATGTTAACTGTACAAACTTGGTATTCGAAAACGTACATTTCATGCAGGTTTGGAGAAGTACATGTTATTCTCAGTAATTTGGGAAGTAATTTGTAGGTCGTGCCAAGAACTGATATTTGGTGCTCCAAAGCTGTGTGTTTGGAGAAAAAAATTGCAGTTGAAGTAAAACTACATGTATTTTTCAAACTGTTGTTTTAGAGACCGATTATTATTTTTTAACAAAAATTCATATTAATACCAAAATAAAGCTGACTTCGTCATAATACTAGTATACAGAACTGTAATGACACACTGTCCCTTTCTTTAACAGGAAAGCGGCAATGGGGAAACTGTTTTATTCATAAGGGCAACCAATGGGCAGGCTGAATGGGTCAGTCTTTTACAAGTCGCAAATCATTGATAATACGTATGTATTTAGATACATAGTGTATTATACATGTGTATGTGTTGGCTTACGCATGTGCCCTTGTGGAGTCCTTTACACAATGGAACAATGGACCTCACAAAGTTTTTCTTTGTTCAACTTGGACCCCACAGAGGAATTCTTTAGAAAAGGGAATAAAATAGAACAACAATAGCAGGACCCCACAAACTGGAACCGTAAGGTTGTGTGTACATACATTGTAGTAATGTTACACTTAAGCCTGTGGTCAGATCTGTACCTTTGGCAGTACTGCTTGTGCAATGCTGCTTATTTTATGAGGAACATGGCATCCTAAGCCAAAGTAAGACACAAACATGTATCAGAATCTTTTCTCTTCAAGGCAAGCGTGACATTCACATTAAAGTGAATGGAGTGCGTACTGCAGTTCACAATGCACATAAGCAACCATGAATTGTTACATTTTTTAATTTTGTAAAAGTATGTGCTGTATAAGAGATCCAGCTCTATGATGAACATTAGTTACTACTATTAACTATTATACCAAGTAAGCTTTGGGTATAAAAAGTGTCAGTTTACAATGTACTGTAATATCCAATAGTTACAACACCTCAACACTAATTCTTTATATCATCAGGAACATTTCTAATTAAATACCATCTTTAACTCTCTCAGTGCAAAGGTCGTACATTTGTACATGTACCATCTATTTTATGTATTCCGAAAGTGCCAATATCGTAAATGTACGATCTATTTTATGTACTCAAAAAGTGCCATCAATCGTACATTTACCACCCATAATATACATGTTATCACGAGAGGGCATTATCACTCTAAGGTATTATACAATTTCGTGCATGAACGACCTTTTTCTCTATGTTTTATTTGGGTTCTTGCAAGAGGGCGCGTTTTCTGAGCTTTGCTAATGTTTTTTATTTTTAGCTACGATCGATACCGCCATGGGTCGATCGATCGTCTGCTTGTTTGTAATTACACTTTGAAACAATGGCAGCCCCCAGGAAACGTACACGCTTTACTCCAGAAGAAGTTTGTTATTATTTTTGTGATTCAGACAGTAATAGGGATTATTTTTTCTGATTACGAGGTGGAAGTATCAGACCAGAATGGTGAGTCAGAAGATTTTTACAGAATTTTGAAAACCTCAAAAACCTAGGCATTTTAGTGTCAAAACACAAAAAAATGTGGGCACTGAAAAGGTTAAAAGTTGTTTCACATCATGTTTGTTTTTGTGTAGGTTTCTGCCGTCCCATTCTGATGTTCACAAAGTTGACGTCGCGATGTAGCGTAACCAAGCCAAGTGTAAACTCCTCAAAGCACATGTCATCAAAGGGACTTGATGGTGAAAGCACAGGTAAAGTGTCGTCAGGTCATATAAAGCAAACACACACCCCAACTACACACGCCAACACCTCAATCCCGAACCCTAGCAAAGACAGAGAATCTAATAAAGGTAATGTGTCATCCACTGACCCTTTAACAACATTCATTCGTCAAGATGTCCCAAAGAAGCACAGGGAGAGCACAGTGGTTAACCCTGAGAAGGAGATTGCAGGTGACTCTACAACCTCAGCAGTCCAACATCAAACCCCAATCAAACAAAGCAAGAGTTCATTGGTTGACCCTGGGATGGAGATTGCAGCTGATAAAGGTAAAGATTCCTCCCTCGCCTCTACAGCTTTGATATCACAAACTCCAATTGACCACAGTAAGACGTCAGAAGACACAGATGTTGTGAAGGTTGGTGTAACCCTTGATGAAGAATCTCACGTGTCACCGGATACTAAGTCACAGATTTCACATGATGATGGTATTAACTTCACAGAGAAGGTGAAAACAGATATTGATAATGTCAAAGAGACTTTGAATTCTAGTGAGTTGAATTACAGCCATAAAACAGAATCCGACTTGCCTCCAGCTAAGAAAGTGAAGATTAAATAGGTTGCAGAAAAGTGATCATACCTCTGCATCACAGCCTAGAGAAAATCTATTACATGGCTTACATGTATGTATGTGGGCATAATAAGTACATTTTTTATGGTCATCAAAAATGAACCTCCTTGTTTACAAATACCATAAGGCCAAGGCAAACAAATCTTTTTCTACAAACTCGTTATGTCTCATCAGCCTCTGATGAGACAATTGTACATTGATTGGACATGTACATGTATATTCGATAAATTATATACATGTACCTTCTCAAGTTTTTTATGCCATTATTTTGTTATACATATTCAGTGAATTAATACAGACATGATGTTAGTTTTATCTCTGATTACACTGTCAGGAGGTGGTCACTTTAAAGGAGTAAACAAAACTAATATGTCAACAAGTACTTCCTGTGTTTGGTGCAGATAAGAATTTGATGGAGAAGTTATATTATTAAACTCATTGGAATGTTTTTATTTACAAGGTAATATCTCTACCGTAAGTGGCATTGGATATCTACATATAATGCCCTCACTAGTGTGATGTAGATGTATTGACTCAATTCACCTGACGTCATCATCGTGACAAGTCTTAATTGCCCCATGTGTTACTATGCAGTGCATATTTTAGGCGACACACTCACCATATCTTGACATGTCTTCACCTGACGTCATCATCGCGACAAGTCTTAATTGCGCCATGTGTTACTATGCAGTGCATATTTTAGGCGACACACGCACCATATCTGGACAGGCAATTTGACTCCCCCCAATGGCCGACTAAGCGCAGACAGAAGCCGCCTTTTGATGTCACTGCAAGGGGTCTAGGATTGTTTTTGAAACCACCGCTTGGGCTCCAGCTTAGGTTCCGTCAGGTTATTTTAGAAACATGCTTTTGGTACGTGCCTTCAAACAAGCTGACGAAGCCTCAGCAAGAGCCTAAACCAAAGTCATGGCTTCGAAAAAGGTCTAAAAGGCATACTGAATCAATAATACAGCAAGTCAGATACGGTCCACAACATTACATTCAGTTCCACAGCGAAAGGGTGCCATTTGTTGGTAAACTTTGAGATAAAATGGTAGTTTTTAGAAAGGCAATCAACAAATTTTTGTTACGATTAATTTCAGCATCCATTAATGTTATCTTGTTTGCTTTGAAATTGACTTTTTAGAGCTCTTTTATTATTTTGTATGTGTTTTTGTTTTTTCCCCCTATGTCATGGCTATTTTAAATTCTTGCAGTAAGTATACATAGTACATGTGTATGCAAAAGTTGTACATGCAGAAAGATGACAGTTTCTTGGTGCATGTGCAGTCTACCTAAGTCAACTTGTTCATAAACTGACTGATCAAGATTATTTCTGGAAATTGTACATGCATCTGTGGAGTAGACATTTCAGGAACACTAGGTGGCAGCAGATTTGCCAGGTAATTCCATTTTTCTCGGAAATGTGGGCAAGCTCCGAGCTACGTAATCAAAGGAAATGTTCTGGTACCTGGTTTGTCTGTTGCGGACTAGCGTACCAACGTCTTCCATTGCATGGTCATAATGGTGTAGACAATCAACTTTTTACAGAAAATGTCAGGGAGCCTGTACATTGGACAGGAAAAAGTTCCCAGCTGAGTTCATTGTTTCCAAAGAAATTAATTTGCGGGTTATAATTTTCAGGTTTAACCAGTTATCACCGGATGACATGATACATGCAAAACTTTCACAAACCAGAAAACGGATGTCTGATCAGCCTGTTTTAAAGTTGTACAAACAATTTATATATATTTTGTTGTTCAAGTTCAGTCAACCCAGATTCTCAGAATACTACCATGTGCATGTATCTCACAATGGTCTTTACCAGCACATTTTAGTTATTTTCTTTTCTTGTGCAAATCTCACTTATAAGTTTGCTGTATTGCCATGGTAATCTGTATGTGACAATGAAAGAATGATCCATTGGTTAAATGTAACTCAACTCATGAATTGTAGAGCTTTGTAAAATTAAGAACTTGCATACAAAATGAACATGCACACCAGTTAAGGTAGCACTAAATTGCACATGGAATTTACACCAATACATTCCAAAGTAAATAAGCCATAGGCCTATTTGAAGTAATAGCTTCGGCAGTGGCTAAGGCCAGATTGCCCCAAAAGTCCTATTGCTTAACATTGTTGCCAACGGCCATGGCTGTGGCAGGAGTCACTTGATATGGACATGGCCTAACTATTTTATCCAACAGTTCTATCTACAACTCTAGACACTGGTTGAATCCCAATCTGCATTCCCATGCAATGTGGAATTAATAATTGCACTGTTTAGGTATGTGAAGCATTTTGCACAGAGTACAAGCTGGGGTCCAACATTGATACAGGATGCTGGGTTAATTGACCATAACTACCCCATATCCTTTATAATCCATAACTTGTTAGCTTTGTTACTGAGCCCAGATCGCCAACTCTTAGCAAGAGGCTAGGCGTGCCAATCTTATCATTGGTTGTTGAGTAATCATCAAGTGGAGTGTTTTAATGAATTTAACTCCTAGGTCCAGTCTAGGGCCCATGTTCATAGAGCTGCTTATAATAATAAAACAGACAATATTGCTTAACTAATTTCTGCTGAGCCAATTATAATGGTACATATGACATATTATTTTGGCTAGTAACCGTTTTTCTGGTAAACACAATTGTTTTGTGCTCTGCTTGTTTTTCTGCAAGCAGCTCTATGAAATTTTGCCCTAAACGCGAACTCTTGGGAGCTTGAGGTTTTCTTCAACATTAACACTGGAAACAGAGTATACTTTGTAATATGGTCTGTAAAGTAATATAACTTTCTCTTTTATTAAGAGTTCAAAGGAAACAATCCTGATTAGTTCAATAGGAAATCTTATTAACATTAAGTGTAAATTCCAAGATGTTAATTTTAAAGATCCTAATGGGGCCAATTTCATAAAGTTGTTAACCTGTGAGCAAAGATTTGACAAAACAATTTGCATATATAAAAATAAGTATACTTTCCAAACGTTGCAAAAGATTCAATTGCATATGTCACAATGGGTTGGCATTATTCCGTCACTCATCCTCTTACTACTTGTAGAACTGCCAGCAAAGTGCGCCTTTATTTTGTTTTAATAAGGTATTTAGCAGTGGTTATGAAATAGAAACTGTGCTACTGGCTGCTCAGTAAGCGCAAAACATCTGCTTACAGGCTTTATGAAACTGGTCCCTGGCCATTCATTATGTTGAGACTAGATCTTGGATATTTGGGTCTTCAGACTCGGTCTTACAGGTCCTGTCTATGCCACAGCTTCATATCAAATATTTCTATTGAAGTGCTCGCAATTTAATAGTAGCGTATTAAACCAGACTTTTTTTTGAGGGGGGGGGGGCAAAGACATAATTGGGGGAGGGGCTTTTGATGTATCAAACCATTCATTTGTGTATTTTTTTTATCTCATTTGGGGTGGGGGGGCAAGGGTACTGGGCTTCCCACCCCCCTCCCCCCTTTTTGTTGGTTACATCACTGTTATTTACTGTCTATAATGATAGCTAGTTTCTTTTATAACTAAGTTTGCTTGCAAAATAAGCACACCCTGTATCCAGTTGAAGATGTTTGAAGTAATAAGTTGCAAGTCTACCAAAGGCCATTCTGTGTTCATAAAGTGATGGTAGTTTAATTCTTACAATAAAACCAACCGGCTGTAACCAATGGGGGACTTTTGGGGATTCTATAGGTGGTAGGCAGGCAGCTGCAAACTTACATGTACCGGGTAGGCTTAGCATTATATGGAAAATTGCCTGGTACATGTGCGTCTGCTGCTGCCTGGCATTCAAAAGTCCCCTCAATACATTTGATTCCAAGGTGGATGATTTTTGCCCCAAGCTTTTTATTTCATTTGAGTACACATAAATAACCTAACTGTTTGTTTGGAACCTGGTTGGAGACTGAATTGAGGTGTTAAAAAAGTTGAAAATGTTTTCAAGCTTTAATTGAGTTGATTTACTGATTTGTATTGCAAACAAATACTTGTTAACAATAAAAAGGAAGTTACTGAAACATTTGTAATTCATTATTCTTGAGTTTCTCAACACATCATTGTAAGGTAGTAAACTCTGCTAACATGGATTTAGCATTTCAAGGGGAACAGTTTTATCGTGTGTACATTAAAGGAAATCTGTATAAACCACTGACCATTCACAACCATGACTGTGCATGCTCAGGTCTTCCAAGGCCCAGTGCTGGCTAGATGATCAAAGGCAGCAATGCACTTGGCCATCCTACATGGGGGAGGGGGGGTCTTAATGGATCAGTTTCAATGGATGGTTTTATATTGATGAAAATAGATGAGAAAACAGGGTATACTACATAAAAAAGGTTTGGCAATCTGGTTGGGGTGGGTAGGAGGCAATTCATCAACTGCCTGTGGTTATTATTGATATATCTATGGGCCTTACACTGTGACATGTAGGCCTGAAGTTACCTATGAAGTAGTCTTGATTGGGGACGTTCATTTTCTTAACACAAATTACTTGAGAAGAGATATCTGTATCACACATACATGGATCAAAATGAAAAAACGAAAGTCTTGATGCTTTTGGCAATTGGACCCGCCCACATTTTTGTTCTGGCTGTAATTTGAATATTCATGAAATGAAACGCATGTCAGGAAACTGTGACATAGCTCCACTGAACTTGCCCAGTCCCTCCAAGCCGGTGGATGTTGCGCCCTCTATCGGTGACTAATACAAAAACTAGCGTTGCCAATCAAGACTAACTATGAAATAAAGATGTTAAAGAAATCACAGTTTTAGATGTGGGTGGACAACCCCAACTGGGGAACCCCAATGCAATCAGGTAGGGACTGAGAACCCATTATTATACATGCAGAGACTCCTGCTCAAAGCAGAATTTAAACCGGTGTCCAGAGATGAATGGCAGGGAAGAAACCACCAAGCCATGTAAGCGAACCTGAATGTGATTCACAATACACCGTTTTCTAATTCTACACAATTTCAAAACATTCCTCAATAAAATTCATGTATTGCATACATAATTGCATCACAACAGGCCTTGTCACACTGGGCAATTTTTAGAGGCAGCTTGGAGGCAACCAACTACACTGCATGTAAAAGGAGAACTTTGGTAGTAGGACAAATTTCTTTCCACACTATCTAACTGTCCCCAAGAAAATAAAGTGGAAAATAACATGATTTTTGGCTTCTTATTGAAGATTTCCTGGAACTGGTTGCCAGTATATTGCCCTGTGTGACATGGCCATACAGGTGATCATATTTAACAACACTGTACAGAGCCTATTGGCTGTTAATGAGAAGTCTTTTGGTACTGTATATTGCCCTACTCAAAGCACCGTCAAACTCACCATCTCAAACATCTATCGTTGCAAACAGCTCTGTTAAATATTCTTAAATACATTTAACTTTCTTATCTAATTTACCGATACACTGCAGATAATATGATATATACATTCAACATATTTAAACTCCCAACAATAATTTGAGAACAGTGTTCTCCCTAAATAAAGCTTTTGTTATATTAAATTGGTTATCTGTACATGTAACCCATTGACATATACATGTACATCACAAATACACACACTCTCTCATTGAGTGTTACAAACCACTGGTACCACACAAGTTAGTTTCACAGTCAATAACATTTGTATTTAAAGGGAGGGTAAACCTTTGGTAATTACTCAAAAAATTAACGACCACAAAAACTTACATGGTAAAGAGCACTGGGGAGCTGCTGATATTATAAAACATTTTTAGAAACGACCCCCTTTGAAGTAATGTAGTTTAAAAGAAACAGGTAATTTTTCACACAAGAAATTGAATCTAAGAAAGGCTTCAGGCATGAAGCCTTTCTCAGGCATCTGAAAGGACACATTCTGTGCAATAAGGGTGGTTTTTTTCATGTCATTATTTTCTTGCAACTTCGATGAGCAATTGAGCCCAAATTTTCACAGGTTTGTTATTTTATGCATATGTTGGGATACACCAAGTGAGGATACTGGTCTTTGATAATTACCAAAAGTGTACGGTGAAGTTCCTATCAATACATCTTCCACTCAACTTGCGACTTGTATTTTCAAGTACATTCTTTTGAAATGTGATAAATTATAAATTCTGAAAAACTATTGCTGTTATAAACATGACACTTTACATGCTTCAGGAACACCTAAAACGTACCCAAGTACATGTACATGTGTACATGTACAATAGTTTTTACACAAGTGATTCTGAAGAAGGTTCGTTTCATTCAAAATAAGTTTCCAAAATGATTAATGACTAATGATTATTTAACCTAAAGCAGAATACAGATACAGGTAACACATTGCACGTACAACTTCATGTAGATTGATACATAAATACTATGTTTTATTTTGCAACCAAGTGACCCAAATCAGGACTGTAGTGTAGGCGTTTGTTTTATTATTGTTATTATTATTTTTTAATCTTTGAGTGTTTGGGATGTATGGAAGTCTCTGATTTGCCACCTGACACTGTTATCCTCATACACATTTACTGCACATTTAATTTAAACCTCTTAAGTTTCATTTTAATTAAATACAGTGTATATGAAGCATGAAAATGAAAATCATTAACAACTCAGAAACTTGAAAGTGCTTCTAAATGAAACAATCAATAATTTTCAGTCAGCAAATTATTTACAGTTGAAGGTTTTCGGACAAGCCCTCTTTCTTCCTCATTTGGTGCTTCACTTACAAACAAAAAAGACTCATAATGTCACCACCAACTGAGTCAAGTTATGACAATGCCTCAACCCATTCACCATGGAATAATAAGCTGATAATGTGAACCACTTTTTTCTGTTAGTTAAAACAGCTTTGAAAATGTCCTAATTTAGAAGTACATGGATAATGGAATAAAAATACATTTAAATTGAAAAATGGCAAAGCCAATTGCACATGCAGGTCAGGTTATTCTAGTTAGTCTGGCCTCATAAATAATATTGGCCGTTACAAGACCCAGTGTGAATTCAAATTTGACCATTGGGTTGCCATGTACATTGCTTTTAATGTACAAAGGCAACAAACCTGCATTCTTAAAAGTGCCCAACATTTGAACTACACACAAGACTTTCACAGTCCAAAAAGAGAAAGTTTAATTTCTATTACTACAATGTATACTGGAATTTGTTAACCCGATGACATTAGTTTATAGTCTGATTAATCCAGTGCATAAGAATGATAATTCAGTTTCATGCAGTTTGTGGCACAAGCATAAAACGTACATACATGTACATGTAAGTTAATTCCAAACACAGAGCACCCTCTAAAGATTACCACCGGAGAGGCCGTTTTCCCACAAAGCAGTCAACTAAAATAAATCATACTCCAAACTCAGTAGTGCAAGGGCAGTTTGGGACCTTTGAAACGCTTGACATGAACAAAACATTCACCAGTCTCACAAAAATACCATCTTCATGCTGTAAACACACAAAAATGGCCTTGCTGCTTTGCAAACCACGAACGAACTTAAACAATTAAGGTTGTGCTGCAGGCTCTGCATGTGGACCAAAACTTATTGACCTTTTCCCGTCATACACTGCAAAAAACTTAAAAGGCCTCTCCTGGGCAAACTGTAGAGGGCACACTGTATTGCGAATAGCATGTTTTGATGTTGGATATTCAAATTGGTAGATGCAAAACCACTCAGTACTCTCAGTAGAACATGCAAACAGTGTCAAGATGATCATGTTGACTGTTGCTGTGTTCTAATTAGCATAACATTAGTTGTCAATAACTGCAGCTACCTGCCCTCATCAGCTTGAATCATCTGAATTTAGGTCAAACGTGAGGATCCGTCACAGTCCTTCCTCCAGCAGTTGATTCAACTCTAACTCTAAGCCCATTATTCCAGTGTTGGCCATGCAGTTACATTGATTTTTGATAGACTTCCATCAAGAAGTCGATCCAACCACATTGGTAGTCCTTGTAGTGAGATACACTCACTATACTCCTCCCAGTCACTTTCTGAACTATCATCAAGACCTATAAATTGTGGGTCAATGTCCTTACTCTGCCTGCTTGACCTTTGACCTGAATGTGTTGGTCTGAAAACAAAGTAGTAGTTTTTGGACGGTCGCAATGCAAGCACAAAACCTGTAAAGATTAGAATGTGTAACAAAATAATTAAATATGATTGCGTTTTTTCCTTAGAAATGAAATTAAATGAGTAAGAAGATCATTTAAAATTGCAGATTGTCCTTCCTTCTTGATGTGTAATCATTCTTGACTTTTAGGCAGGAAAAACAATTTATTTGTTTAAACTTACAGAAGAGAAGTTAATATAAAAAGAATAAACATTGTATTTTTTAAGTTCAAACTTTCATTGGTTACCAATAAATTGGACCTAATAACTATAATAGAACCAAAGCAGATTTTCACAGTAGTTCTTTCCTACATGATGTCATGGTTCCAGCATCTACCCTAGTGTGCAGAATGTACTTACCCACACTATCAGTTGAATCAAGAGCCATAGGCTTTTCACTGCATGCATTAAGGTTTCTGAGCCATCGCTTGTATTTATCTAGTCGAATGAAGGATGGTAGCAGATATGGCTGGCTGTTGATAAATTGAACATGATCATTGTTGTAAATCCAGTCAATCTTTAACTGCCATGATTGCTAAATGAATATTAACCCCAACATTGTCCAGACTGTGAAAAGGCAAGGCTGATTAGATCGGCCCAGTTTATAATCCATTTGTACTGGTTACAACACACAACGTGACCTAAAAATGACCTTTGTGAAATATCAAATATCAAGCAATGACCAAAATAAAGTATGGGATGTCAGCTTTGAACTTGTTTATGCCTTGATTGCAGTCATTATTTCTAGAATTTTTATTTTCAATTTCTAAAAATAGTAATAAATTACAGCTTAAAATACAAAGCAGTGATAGGGATAAGTAACAATGTGTGGTCATATTTAAAATAAAAACAACTCAACTAAGTAAGGTAAAACTTGTTTAATAATGCAGGCTGTTTTGTACTATTTCTATGGTTACCTACCTGAGGACATGAGAGTATGCCTCATGTCTGAAGTGATTACATAATGTTTCCTGACTGCTTCCATCAGTTAGAAGTAATAATAGAATGTGACCTTTGCCACCAGTGGCTAAGAATCGCTCATATGTCTCTTCATTCAGCTCACGTAACGTCATATCTCTGACAAAACAAAACAATATGTCAAGTTTACATGATTGAATGGGTAGATCTGGGAAATAGGAATAAATATGTGTACATTGTGCCTCAGAGAATTGTATACATTATGATTGGTCGAGACCTGATCACGTGAAAATTGTTAACATGAAAAGACTTTCATTAACGCTGTCAGGAGAACTATATTTGGCATAAGATGGCACAAGTACATAACAAACGAGGTCACTGTTCGAACACAACAAATACACACAAGGCCCTACAACTCGCTATCAAATTCAGAGGAAGAAAACTCCCAGTTTCTGGCTGTTCAAGACCTTGAGAGCATCCCAGGACAACTTGGGCAGAAAAGATTGGCCGTCCCAGTGAAATCCACTGGCTCTTTCACTGTCTCTGGAGTAGAGTCAGGCCATGCAAAGTGTGGACATAGCAGATCAGCACGAAGGATCAAGCGTCTTTGCGGTTGAGTGAGTGAGAGGGTGAGTGAGTGAGAGGGTGAGTGAGTGTGTGAATGAGTGTGTCAGTGAGAGAGTCATAAGGAGGGGCTTTAGTGTTAAGGAGAATGCTGTGCTGCGTCTACATCTAATGCCTATTAAAGACAGTGGACACTATTGGTAATTGTCAAAGACCAGTCTTCTCACTTGGTGTATCTCAACATATGCATAAAATAACAAGCCTGTGAAAATTTGAGCTCAATTGGTCATCGAGGTTGCGAGATAACAATGAAAGAAAAAAAACAACCTTGTCACACGGAGTTCTGTGCTTTCAGATGCAAGTTGATTTCGAGACCTCATCTAATTTTGAGGTCTCGAAATGAAATTCATGGAAAATTACTTCTTTCTCGAAAACTACTCCACTTCATAGGGAGCCGTTTCTCACAATGTTTTATACTATCAACCTCTCCCCAATACTTGTTACCAAGTTAGGTGTTATGCTAATAAATATTTTGAGTAATTACCAATAGTGTCCACTGCCTTTAAGTATGTACTTGATGAATGATATTAATACAAAATGGTTACGTTGCTAAACATTGCATCCTGAAGCACCTTCAGACTAAAGATTACTTTAATGAATGAGAGATAGTTGCCTTTCCAGGCTCCTGGCCTCTCAGATGAAGCAAGATAGTTATTGGTTAGTCTAGTGGTAAGACATCTGCTCAAGAATGCAGGACTATACAGTGCTTTTGACATATTGGTGCAAGGTAAAACAAAATAATAAAATAGTTATTGGTTATATAGTCTAGTGGTAAGACATCTGCTCAAGAATGCGGGACTATACAGTGCTTTTCACATATTGGTGCAGGGTAAAACAAAATAATAAAATAGTTATTGGTTATATAGTCTAGTGGTAAGACATCTGCTCAAGAATGCGGGACTATACAGTGCTTTTCACATATTGGTGCAAGGTAAAACAAAATAATAAAATAGTTGTTATTGGTCATGTTTTCTTGCAAACTCATTTAGAAGGACAAAGACTTGCTTTTAATTGATATTACATTATTGACATTCTAGGCTCCTAGCTCCCGGGATGAAATAGTTTGAATTACTCGTGTTTTTCTCTGAGAGTAAATGAATGAGAGCCAAGGGTCATTTTGTTTGATAACAGCTAGCCCTCTCTTGGCTGCTTGACTCATTATACTCAGTTTGCTAGGAGCCTTGTTAACATAACAAAGAAACAGTTGCCTGGTACAACAACACTGGGGATGAGGACTCAGAATACTTATCTGAGTCTCTGGCTAGGGACAGAAGGTTTGTTATGTTAGGTTTATTTTGTATGAAGTAGATTTAGGTTGTATTCGTGCTGTATAACTGTAGCCTGTTGTCCGACCACTGTAAAGTAACAGTAAATGGTAAATTGACTCACACAAAACATTCCATCCACTGTCTCAATAGTCAGGCAAGTTCTTCTGATCATTATTTTTATATTCGCCAATTCCCCAAGTAAGTTTAGGAGAGAAATTCAAAATTATTCACAGAATTCACAATTTGTATGAGATTTGCCAGAGTTCTAGAGTAATGGAGATTATGAGTGTGAGAAAGCAAGGTTGTAAAAATGCCCTGATATTGATGAAACTAAAATGTGAATCAAAAGAGCTAAACTGGATCTTCAGCTGATTTGACATACCTTGATCTTGAATCCGAGTCTGTTTCTCTTCCTCGTCTGACCTCAGTTGGAAAACTGTAAAATAACAACAACAGATTAGCATTCAAAGAACTGGTATTAGTCAAGTACTTCATGTATGTACTAATCCATAAGGTCTTTTAGAACTCTTCCTCTACGCTGAACACAGTGTCCTAGGAAGGGTCTGGTGGAGTAGATTGGGAAATCATGAGACTAGCTGGTTCAGGTAAGAACTTATCCTGCTGTGTCTTCTATCCTGCTCTGGTCATCATCAGTCTCCTGATGGTGACTAGAGAAGACAAGTCAAAATACTGAGACCAATAATATATCACTCCACTTTCAAGAAAACCCATGATACACCAAGTGAAAGCAGTAGAAGTCCCCTAGTTTCCCTACCTACTGAAGTAGATAAACAGCAGGACAAATTACAAGAAAACCCATGATACACCAAGTGAAAGCAGTAGAAGTCCCCTAGTTTCTCTACCTACTGAAGTAGATAAACAGCAGGACAAGTTCTTTAAAGAACAATCTACACAGCAAAGTAGATATTATCACATGGTGTTACCACAAACCAAAAATATATAGAAACTCCAACATGCAATGCCTCAAATCACATACCTTTCACTGGTTGGCCTGTTCCTCTCATGTCGATTCTGCATGGCCTCCTTACTGCAAACAAATTAAAATTAAGGAAACTATGAAACTCAGTCTTGAATATTCAATCTTTTTTTCAAACCCTTCCAGAATATTGTGTTGCGCATGGGTTCAAGCGAAAAATAGCAAGAAGTGGCATTAGTGCAGAACTATTTACAGATAGTGCCATTAAAAAAGGTTGGTGTTGATGAGCTATTTCAGCGACCATGTTTAACTGTATTTTGGGGTTAATTTTCTAGACTCTGTGTAACCATCTTTGATGAGTAAGAGTGCTCTTTAAATGTGTTTATTGTATTGTATTTATTGTATTGTATTGTATTGTATTGTATTGTAATATTTATTCTGAAGCAAACAGGTTTTAAATGGAGTAACAGTAAAGCTGGACCAATGATGGATTATCTTCTCTCTTTTTTAAATACCAACTTATTTATCCAACTGTACATTGAATCTCTACTCGGCCTTCTGTCAAAATAATAAGTTAAAAGTTTGATTACAAAGAATTCAGTCACGACGATTGTGATATAAAGATTACACAGTCCCCTGGCCATGATGTACAAAATCTGCAACAGTTTAGTTGACATTGCTTGGAACCAATACCTCACCCATCAAACTACATCAACCAGAGGTCACAAATCCAGATACGTCATCCCACACAATAAATCTTCAGAGTGCACTAACTCCTTCACTCTCACCATCCGGGACTGGAACAGCCTTGTAGTAGACCCAGCATGGTACAAATCTCTTGATGCCTTCAAGCTCGCACTGAGGGATCATCCACTGAAGTAGGTCATCAACACCAACCTTTTATAATCTCACTATCTGTACATAGTTCTGCGATTGATGCCACTTCTTGCTATTTTTAATTTGGACCCATGCGCAACACGCAGTGCATCTTATCCTCATACATGCGAGGTTGCACTTCTCAGCAATGAAGGAAGGACACATGTAAATTTGATATGTAATAATATTATACTCACCCTGTGTTGAGAAGACCAGCAAAGGCAAGAAAGAACGCAAGTAGATATACTATGACCACAACCACTGCTACAGAGGATTCACTCCTGCAATCAAAACAAAAACACTATCTACAATGAATCAAATCATCTCTTGTAATAATTAAATAAAATGGTTATGAAATACATGTAGAAATTGTGCTAAGAGCCAGTAGGTAAGCAGAATATGTCTGCTAACTGGCTATATAAAAATGACCCCCAGTAACCAAAAGTAGCACACATTACATGCATGCCACCATTACTGAGGTGCACTCAGCTGTATACATCGACGCATCCTTAATTTGTCATACGCTACTTCAACCAATAAATGTGTGCGCAACTAAGAATGGCCATTGAACTCATGTTTGACCATGTTTCCATCAGTTAGAGTCTGTTTAGGCAACCAATTAGCACACATGAGCACACTGCATTGATTGATTGGAAGGTGACACATCAATGTTACATTGACTTACCATGCAGAAAAGATGAATTGCTTCAAGTATGAGGTATGACCTGTGATTTGACTCCATGTACCTTGAATCCATTGCACAATAAAATGCTAAAATTGACAATCAAATACAAAAAGGGAATCAATTTTAATACCAGATCACAAAAAACGTATAGAAGTGAATGGGAATACGATAAAGAGGCACTCTTTTAGAAATTGTTACAGCACATAAAAATCTAGGTACTTCTAATGATGATCAGTTGAACTGGAATTCCAGCACTCACACGCTGTACTCCAGCATACATGGCATATCTAACTTTCTGAGGAAACTTAAGTTATTTAATATCAACTATGAGATGATGTTGTTGTTATACCAGAGTGTCATACAGTCTGTTGACATTTTTAGTTTTATTTACCGCATACACAGACCCTTGTCATTTGATTGTCGGAACACACATCATGTATCATCTATTATTTTGCCATGTACTTATTACTGCAACACTCAAAAACGTAATATTGAATACGCCTGTCCAATAGCATTAACTAATGGACTCATGCGGTCATTGAACCCTATTTATCAGTGACGTTAACAAAATAATCGTTCCCCGCCTGTTCTTCCAAAAGAGGCAAGGTGGTATCACGGGGGACAAGGTTGGTGTCCACATGGAGTCATTCTCATTGTTTAGAAGGGGTTTGAAGAATTTTCAGAGTGTAGGGTGGATGAGTTTCTGTGTCTATTATGTAATTATTGTGAACAAATATCACATTACAAGGATGGGCGAGTTGTATAAAACAAATATTGAATGCATTTCGTTCCTGCATTGTCGCAGAATATAATCACTCTGTAAAATCTGGCTTTTCCATTTCATTTGGCTTCGCCTGGTGAAATGAATCAGTCCAAATTTCACCCGTGACTATATTCTGCGACAATGCCTCATTTGTATCCAATAAATACGTTCCAGTCAATTTTTCTTTGTTCACCCAAAATTTACTTAGTCAGTTTCCTTTGTGGTTTTGTGGTTTATTACTTGATATTTCTCAAGATAAATAATACATTTTCAAGAGTTCTCACCGGAGCGTTCTCATCTAGAAGTTCGGGCAATGTTGTCTTGAAGTCTAAACTAACAGATCCATCTTTAACTTGCTGTAGGAAAAGGACCAATTGCTTCTTGTCTTCATCAGGCTCATTGCCATGCCAACCATCAGGCAGCCAATCATATCTCACTTTCCTGCCATTTTGTCTCCAGAGGATGAGAACCTACGAAAAAGTCAACAGTGTCTTTTTATTACTTTGACGCAAGACATTTTAATTCCTACTTGTACATGTACAATGTTGTGCAGAGTTGACTGCCTTTTAGCTTGCTTTTTGTGCAACTGTTTATATTGACAGTTGACACCTACATCAACTACACACAAGGCAACTGTCTGCCCACAGTCTGCCATTTTAGGAGTCAAATTGCATGTCAAGCTATGGTGAGCAGGTAAACGGCATGTGTTGCTTAAAATGAGCACTACACAGTATAACACCTTGGGAAACTGACTCCCAAAATGGTGCAACCAAGATTTATTGTGGTGATTACAATGTCTGCCAGGTGAATTGGGCCACTACATGTAGGGCTTACATACATGGCAAACCACTTGGAACAAACGACTAACAATCACCACCGAGTGTTTAGTGTTCCCATCTCAAGTAAACGGAAGAAACAGCCCCCGACAGTGAGGAAAAAGCCAACTTCTTGCCACACATCTCAGACCGTGCCAGTGCTTCCCATAGTAAAGCATCTTTTGTGGAGTTGTACATTTTAAGAATTGAACCAAATGAACCAATTTCAATCAATTTCACCCTGAGTAGGCTAAACAACCAATTAAAAACATCACTACATTCAAACAGCGATTAATCCATCATCTAAAGAGAACTTGTATGACCGAGTGTGACCAAATCACACTGGATAGTAACATATGGGGCAAGTCTGAGTTTCCTAAAGTGTCAATAGTGTTGACTTGCAGCTTTGAATGTTATTGTTTATTTATTGTGGTGTTGTACTTTGAGCCTCCAATATATCTAATTCTCAATTTACTCTTGAATGTATCTGAATTTTTTTTAACTGTGAACTTATGAAAGTTTATCTGCTATTTTGTATGTAATTTTTTTTATTTTATGACCCATTAAAAATTATCTTCAAGGTGACATGGCCACCATCAATGAATAAAGTTACTATTTGCTATTATAACAGAGACGACATGAAGAGAAACCCACAGAAATGGGATCATCATGCTTCCAGAAGCTACGATTCTCCAATCATGCAATGCCAAATATCCATTCTTATTTCACAGATACATGTATAGCACTCACTGATTTCAATTTAAAAATCAGTGTATTTAAAGTTTTATTGCGTTTATATCAATTTTAATGGAGGGCATATTGACAGAAAGCTGTCAAAACAATCTCTGTACTTCTTTATGAGTGTACTAAACTAGACTGCGAATGCAAAGAAGTCTTATTTTCTGCGCAGCGAAATGACATCAAAAAATATCACAAAGCCTTCTTCATCGCATGGGTGCTGGTTCACCAGCATAAAATGCAGCAATGCAAAGAGGGTTGATGCCGTTGCTTTTATTTATTGACCCCTTGCACCAATGTCACACACAGCGACTGTACCAGGCTCACCATTTTGGCATTCAACAGGTTAGCCTGTAAACCTATATTTCACACTACAGTGTATAACACACAGGGACATCGACTCCTAAAATGGCGCAACCAAGATTATTGTGATGTTGATGTTTCGGAATTGGGTCAATCTCTCACTGATCTATATTGTTGTAGCTCCTTCTGCTGACCTTTCTCTTTGATTTGACTCATTGGTTTGAAATCATCAAATGGCTTTGTGAAAAGCTATTGACTTCCCTTTAATATCATTCATGAAATATCTCCTATTCTACTCACTGGTACTGGGCGTTCCATATCCACATCAACCTTCTTCCCAAGTGTCTTAACTAACTCCATTTGTGTATCCTGGTAGATATGGGCAAAGTGTGTATCCTGTGGGAATGACTCTAGAGTCTTAGCAGCATTCCTGAAGGAGTCTAGATGTTCCTTATGCATGGAGGGATTCTTGGTTATAAGAATGATGCAGAGACTAAAGAGATAAGAAATAAGACACTCTTGAGAATTAAGAATAAGACAAAGCCCCTTTTCAAATACTTGTGCTCTGGCTTAGGCTCTTCACCTGAAGTGACCTTCATTCAACTGATAACAATTACTTTCTGGGGTCCAGGAAGTGAAATTATGACATTTTTACTTGAGTTTTTCAAAGACGACTGGAAAGACAATTGTGAACCAAAAAGGTATTTATCAACTACGAGTGTGCTTCGTAGTTCATCAATATGTTGTGAACTATATTTCCATGGGGAATATTTCGTTTTAAATGATGCCAAACAAATGCTTCATTTTGCAATGTTTCATCAATCCATTAGATTAATTCGTTAATTTGAAAAACAGGAGAGATATTCAGGTCCTATTTGAAGCTTTGCATGGTGTGAATAACAAGAAGTAACCATTACAAGTAAACTTGCAGGTACAAGTATGTGTAAAACTCTTTTGGGAGGAGTGTTTAAAAGAGCCGTTGGTATGGTCTCAACGTTTGGAACAGTACACTCTGCTCATCATCAGGAGATACTTATTTCATTATATATGTTTGCTCATTATCAGAGGGTAAATCGTTTCAACATTTCAGCACCTTTGACATTTATCAAAAATGACTATTGCGTATCCTACTACAGTGCAACTAACAATTCATAAACACAATGTAAATTATGCTAATACTAAAGTGTATTGTTAATGATTGTAAAAAGTCCATAGATTGATTGATAAAAGTAGTAAGACATGGAACCTCACCTTCGTCCATAAACTATTGGTGATTCTACACAGATGTTTTCATATAACTGCTGTGAAGTTAACCGGGGAACAAACAGGTACTGGTTGGTGTTGATAGCTGTTTCAAGTAGTGATATATCAATCTTCAATGACTGTGGATTCAGTCAGATATGGAAACGATGCATTAATGTTGGTTAACAAAATGTTAGTACAATACATGAAGAATTGACTTTTAAAATACATGTCGAGTATAAGATAGTTATAGATTGTTTGACTGTTAGAGACTGTAGCTGATTAGTGCAAGTACGAAACTATTGTTAGGTCCTGAAACTTAGTGAAGATGTTATCCGCAATGAGTGTTTGAAGAATTTGTACACAAACAAATTATTCACTGATTGTTTTGTTATTTTATAAAGATTCGCCACTTTGTGAAAATACCAACGACATGTATGTGTACATTTTTCAAAATCACCCAAAGTATCACTATGTTGACTACAAAAGGTTTGTACTGAATGATTTAATCATCACCTGGTGTTTCTCAACATACTCCTCACTATCTTCCTTAAAGATGAGTAGAGTTGGTTCCGTTGATGAGATGTCAAACTTCCACACTAGCTCTGCAGTGTCTTTGCCTCCAATCTGAGTGAAGCCAAATGTGTGCACATTTTGTAGTTTAAATGCTAGCAGTTGGTAGAGGAGAGATGGAGTAGAGCGACGAGAAAAGAGGAGAGATCTTGGCTTGTTGTCACTTTGCCAGCCTGAGAAGAAACTCTCCTGGTTTGCATCTGTAACCTGGAGATAAATCACATGGAGAAACACTTGAAAGCAAGGCCAAGTACACATTAAATGACAATAGCTACAGCTATAGTTGGCTGCAACGGTAACATTGTAGATAAGGACTTTTAGCAATCTGACCATAGCCACACGCCATCAATTTGGAATCAGCTTAATTCAAATACAGACCATGTGCCCTTTGTTTACAACTAAACCACCTCCTGTTGAAAATTGCTAATCGCACAATTCTTGTTTTGCAAAAATTTAGTTAAGGACTGACATCAACAATTCAAAGACGAGCTGAACCATGGCATCACTCTAATTAAATTTAGGCAAAATACATTGCGTGCGCAACTTGGTTTTTTGCCATGACGTCAAGATATCGTCTATAGTGTATGTCCATTTTTTGCACATTGATTTGAAGCAAAATTCTCAAAGACACATGATCGGGGGCCGTCTGACCACACCTAACAACATGTCTGTGTAGCAACTCGCTCGTAACATTCTGTGTTGGACGAAATAAATACTATACAAATAATGAGTTTAAGAGTGCAATGATGAGAATATTTTCATGATTGAAAGATGGAATTGTCAATTCAACACGGCGAAGCCGAGTTGAATGGAATACAATCCATCTTTCAGCAAATGAAAAAACATTCTCTCCATTGCAAAAATGCAAAACAACTATTATTTGTTTTATATAACATCTAATTTGATCTCTGTCATTTGATCGGAGGAGAAAAATACATATGTGAGACTATACAAACTATACAAGATTGCATTCTGGCAACCACTACAAGGGCGTTTTGTACTGCTGTGTGTAATGCGTGGTTTGGTCGAGCTTGCAATAGTAATAAATAATGGGACGAAAATGCAAGGTGAATAGTACCAAAATGCACAGTTTATGATGTAGGCCATGCAATGTTTTGATCTACAATCCTCTGATCAAATGACAAGGATGTATTTGGATGTTACTATTACATAATGGAAGGTTCAATGTGTAGTGTCATCATGCATGCACTCATGGTGTCATACTTCCTTGGCCCGCCCGGTACAGACAGGAACAACAAAGACTTTGGAATCAACCATCAAACTCATTCTTTACAAGGGATACTTGTGTAATCCCCAATCCAGACCTTCCTTCCTTGTCTGCCATACAAGGATTTTGATGGACCAAATAGCTGCTACAATTATTTCCCTTGTTATCAGCAAAGGAGGTAAGGGCGAGATTCCAGTGTGACATGACCAATTATTGGTGGTGGCTACAGCCTAGGAATGGCAGAGCCACAAAAGAAAACTATAACTCCAACCGACCCAAGTGTGAAAGAACACCTTGTTCGTTTTTTAGTCTTGGTTTAATTTCAACAACATTTTAAAATGTTTTTCCAGCTTGCCTGGTCCTGGAAAAATGTTTGGAATCTCAAACCTAACTGGTTAAGGTTGAATAAATCTAGATGATTCTTCAGCATTAAACTTACTCTTGATACAACAACAGATGGAAGGAGACCCTGTACAAACTCCTTGAGTGTATCTTTACTGATGTGATTTCTGCTGAAGCTATAAACCTTCCCATTGATGATACCAACGATGGATGGCCATTGGTAAACTCCAATTTTCTTCAGCAGCGGACGGCTGTAGTCTCCATGAACTGTTCCCATGCCAACGCCTACATTTATATTGAAAGTGTGGAGTTATTAAATCAAATATACATTTAGAACACTAATTATACAACGGAAAACCTTCATTATATTTGAAAAATTGAAATGTAGGCCTACATGTATGATAATTTTTGTAACAAGTGACAATAAAGTGGATAAAATATTCATGTTCATTACTAGAGTAAACAGCTGCACTTTTTCAAATTTACTAGAGCGGGATATGAACCAACAACCTCTGGATTAACGTGCCGGCGCTCTACCAACTGAAATGTCTAGCTCTATGTTGGCAATTTCCCTATAGACCGTGTAAGTTGACCTGGAGAGCGTACAAGCTTTCACAATGAATCTGGACTTCCAGGCACCTCGAATAGCAGCTACAGCGTGTATTGAGGCAGTTGTTTTTAAAAAGAACTTGTTTTACAATGTTTTTATAAATTTCGCCCATTGAATAATTATGGTTATGTAGCCAGGGATCACACCCAGGTTTACGATACAACATGAGAAGCGGCAGCCAGGGGATGACCTTAAGGGGATGTGACTTTTTCATTTCAAATATTGATTTAATTGATTTACAAAGATAACGTACCCAGTGTTTCTAAATCAGCAGCAGCCTCATTCCACACACCCTCAACCCTAACACAACTGAAACACCAATCACCCGTAACAAACAACAAGAATGGTTTGCGATGACTCTCTGGTAATATACCACTCTCAAATTTCTCAAGGGTGACTCTACGAGGGTCAAAACCTGATGAGCCCTGATTGGTGAACCGGAATTGAAAGTTGTCAAATCCACGACCAAAATGGAAGTGGTCATTATGGTACTGACGAGGTTGGTTGCCTGAAGTCACATGGCCAAAGTTGTCATACTCAGCTCTCTTTTCCTCATCAGAAAGAATCTTTGCAGGAGAAAGAAGCAACAACATTTGTACTAAAGGGTTTTAATCAGGGAAGGATATGCTAGAAAAGTACATGCTGCTGCATATTGCTGCTCTCGCAAGTCAGCTTTGTTTCATTGAAGACTGTACACTGTAAAAATCGAGCCCACCAGGCCACTTTAATCATCCCAATTTGTGTATTGGCAAGGCCGATTAAATTGACCCTAATTATAAAGCATTTTTGTATTACATGTAGTTACTACTGAGTACTTACCACATGATGGTCATAATAACCTTTGTGAAAGTGCAAGTAATTTGAGACCCAAAAAAAGTCTGGGAAGTCAGCTTTGAACTTGTGTATGCCTTGATTGCAGTCATTGTTTCTAAAATTTGTATTTACAATTTCTAAAATATGATTTATGACATTACACACAATTAAAACAGGGCACTTCTAGGGTCAACAGAGTCGGTGTACCTGTCATGCCTGTATTGGATGAGTGCATATGGACTTAAACAAATTAATATTGCCACTGATAAAACCTTTAAGTCACTCTGATAAAGCTCAATTCTATGTATAATTCTACCATGCCATATATGTATGAATCTGATACCCAGTTGACTGAGTCTTTAAACCAACACTATGTAAGTGTATAAAGGGATTGAACAAAGAGTTATTTCACCTCGTAGGCTTGCTGAATCTGGATGAATTTCTCCTGAGCTCCATCTTCTTTGTTCTTATCAGGATGCCTGAAATTATGTACAATGTAAAAGGATAATTATTATGATTTTATCAAATTTTCTAATATTATTGTAGTTTGCATCACCAACTTGACAAATTTTTCAAGTAGAGTAACAAACATGTGTTAGCAATGCCAGATAATGCCGAATAAACTATTACCGTACATCTCAAAGGATGCTTTGGGACCTTACTTAACACATGTATACACAAACTACATAAAAATACCCTGCCTCATTTCATTGCAGCGCACAGGCACCACTGTTCACCACGCATCGCACAAATAAAGACAACACAGTGTGTGCTCCGGAAGCCTATTGTAACACCCCTTTCACAGAATGGTTGGTCCGAGCATTTGGGTTCAAGCATTGAGTGTGCTTTGTTGACAGGAAAACAAGTATTGACTGAGAAATTTCATTTTTGAGGAGGTTTTTGCATGTAATTCGGCAAAAGTGATGCACTGAAGTTAGTGCTGGCTGAAGACCAGAAAATGTTGAACTATTTTGACCATTTTGAAAACGTAAAGTGTTACGGAGGCCCAAATGTGTGACTCCTGATCCTATCATAAAAATACAGTTCTAGAACTAACATGTAAGTAAGGTAAGGATATAATGCAAGGCAAGGAGCAATAAAGATATGTAGTTCGAGAAGTTTTAAGACTCAGGATTTTTTCTCAAGCCTTATGAAGACACAGACGGTCCCCGAACTGTGTCAAGGACACAAAGGCTTCTAATTCTACTTAAGTTCTAGTATTTTTTACTATTCTTTTTCTAAGTTAGAGTTTTTAGGACAGATTCGAATCCACATTGCCATTGCTGTGATGACTCAGCAACCAGAACTTTAATTCGGTGCACTAAACCGCTTGGCCACGACACACCACTGACAAACACATTAACAAAACAGTAGCAGTAGCACTACCTGGCCACTAGCCTGCTAAAAGTGCGTTAAATTTTCCGCAGCATGCCTCCAACTTATTTATTTTTTTATTTTATTTTTTTTTTCCTGTTTTCCATTTGGAGATAGGTGGAAAACAGGGGGGAAAAAAAATAAATAAACAAATAAAATAAGTTGGAGGCATGCTGCAGAAACTTTTCCATCACCTTCACTTAGACCCAGAAACATACGACCGATAATGTCAAAATTTCGAAAATGAGTACAGCGCCCCAGCTAGTTTGTTACCATACTGTTTTTACTGGGTCTATCATCAGTCTTCACTTACCATTGCCGTGCCAGTTTCTTGTAAGCTTGTTTTATTTCATTTGAACTAGCTTTTCTGCTTACTCCGATAACAGAATATGGGTCAGAGTTATGTGATGAACCACAATTTATGCTTTCAATAATTAGGCCTACTAAAATTGCGTAAATTAAGAGTTTATTCCCCATTTTTTCCATTGAAATCAAAACCAGTATCCCCATCCAGGCAGCGGCAGAGTGTTGACCTTAGGTAGTTTTCTCAATTCATTTAGCTTACCTGGTGCTCTATTCAAGTATTAGTAAAATTGATTGTAACAGTCTGGGTACTAAACTATTTTTGTCTCTTGTGTTTCGTATGAAACGCCCTCTTGTGGTTGATATTTTTTAGTCAATTATTGTGTGATTAACTACTTTTTCGTGGGGGGGGGGGAGGGGAATAATTGCCTGGCAAATTTGTATTATTTAAATTTAAAAAGTGCTTTTGTCGTCTCCTTTGCGTCAGTTCCATGCCAATGACGTCAAATTATAAAATTAGAAGTCTCGCCAGAACTCCCTGTCAAAAACGAGGCTTAAGAAATCGAAACGTGTACGTCGTTCTCATCGCAAGCATCATGCCTAGAACAGATCTTAAGAGTAGGCCTAGGCATGATGTTTTGTCTTCTTGAGCAACCATTTTTCAATAAAAAATCTTTGGTTGGAGACGTTCGCTCGGCCCCACCGGTCTCATCTATGCCATATCAGAGCCATTTCTCATCTATGAAATATCAGATCTGGTACACAGCAGGAGGCAGTGATGCATGAGTGAGGCAAGAGTAGTTTAGTATTTATTTTTCAATGAACCGAATTACCTCCTTCAAAATTGAAATAAATGTTATCTGAATAAATTTTATCATTTTTTTCTTACAATCTATTGCCAAATAATATTGTATTTGCTCATGAATACCAGTTATTAAATATAATTATAGGCTCTATTGACTAGTGTTACCTCAACATATGTTCTGCTCTTTGTTCAACACTATACATTGAGTATGAAGTTTATGCATAATATTTGTAGTGTCTGTGTGAAATTCTAAACTGATGAGACCTACCGGTATTCTTGTCATCAAAATCGCTTTTAAAAAAATTGCAATTAATAAGAAACCTTAGGATCGGGGACAAATTTAATAAGACCAGGTTGGGGGGCGTAGAGCTGCTTGCACAAAAAGAAGGTATGTAAGCACAACAAATTAATAAAATATGCTTACCAGAATAAGGTTACCAGCCAAAATACCATGTCATGTACAATCTGTGACTGTTATCCAGCATAATGTTGCTTAGCAGCAAATGTTTAAGAAATATTTCCTGCTTAATAAGCAGCTCTATGAAATTGGGCCCAGCTGGTGATGCAGCAACGAATTTGCGAAGAGCATTGCATGAATATACTATAAGACATAAGAAACAACCATGATATCCGAAGAGAGTTATTTCCCATCATCTGTATTGGATCGGAGGCATTTGAATATAAAACTTTTACTATCAAAAGTAGTGCCCGACTGTTATTTGCGTAACAAAAGGTAATGGTTCGTTGATGGTTTTGTATTGAATTAAAACACTGATCGTAGGTTCTCAAGTTGTATGGATCGACCTATTTGAATTAACTTGATAATCAAGATTTCTGTTAGGCATAATGTTAAATAGAGCTATGTTACCATTATGTGGAGGCACGTGTACTTTAGCTATCTCAAAATCACTAATTAGTGCATAATTCTCTCAAATTTGTTTCTTTAATTTACCCCGGGCCATCCTTCCATCAGATAGTCCCATCTATAGCATTTTACATCAGTTCCAAGGATCACTTAGAAAATGCTATACTCCCAATTTTGTTTAACCATCCTATGTAATCTTTTCATATAGAAATACTTGAAATAGCTCAACGCAAACAAATTATGGTAATTAGTCTGCCAACTTATATAAATTAGAATATTTATAGACCTAAATACATTGGAATACCGAGCACAAGGACGAGTGTTGTCAAACAGTTGCAAGCTTGGTAAAAGTCAACTTCACAATTTGTTGTATTAATTTTTGTTGTATAAGTTACTCTTACTACAGCTACGGTAAACAATTTCCTCTATAGGATTCTGACTGAATGATGTCCCCAGAGAATTATGGTAAAAATACTGCACATCGTTGTGTTACATCACAGTGTATCTCACTGCATCGTGACGTCTGGAAGGTGCGCATCGCATTGCGATTTGATTATTATTTAGTTTCTTTATATAGTGGACTTTAACTGAGAAATCATTATAAAACCAATTTCGGATGATAGTTGTTGTTGTTGTTGTTGTTGTTGTTGTTTGTTTTTGTTTTTGTAAAAGATCCTAGTGTTAGTAGTGACTCTTCTCAAACTTACATTGCAATTCATGGCAACCTTGATTTTAACTCGTACGTTGATGCGCTGCATTTATAATTAGTATTCCCTCCACACGGTGTGGAATTATTGATTAAAGGCATCGTACACGTTTGGTAATGACTCAAAACAAATATTAGCATAAAAACTTACTTGGTAACAAGCAACGGAGAGCTGTTGATAGTATAAAACATTGTAGGAAACGACTCCCTCTGAAGTAACGTAGTGTTTGCGAAAGAGGTAATTTCTCACTAAAATAATAAAAACTTCTTGCAAGAAGTTTTTATTCCTATCTGAAAGCACACAAATTTTTACAACAAGGGTGTTTTTTCTTTCATCATTTTCTTGCAACTTTGATGACCAATATTGAGCCCAAATTTTCACAGGCTTGTTATTGTATGCATATAATAATTGGGATACACCAAGTGAGAGCACTGGTCTTTGACAATAACCAAACGTGTTCAGTGCCTTTAAGACGGCTTATGATTTAATTAAGCGATTTTGGGTTGAACAAAGAATAATTGACAAGAGCGGGATTTGAACCAACGACCTCCGGTTTAACGTGCCGGTGTCCCAGGGAAATCTGTCCCCCGGAGATTCTGTCCCCATACGGGAAATTAACATGGGCTGGAGTAGGATGATTCAAAAGAGGGCGCTATCAAAAGAAGTTTGTACACAGTTCTCCGTATTATCTCCGGGGGGACAGAATCTCCTGCCACACTAGACTTGGTTCCAAGTCTGTGATCGTGGTTTTTAGTCTACCTGATAGCCATTACATAGACCTTTTCGCAAATGCACAGTGTGCACAAGTTTACCATAGAGCCGCAGTGCATGCTGGTCTAGCTAGCGATCAAATTGATTGCTTTTGATCGCTAGCTAGACCTGCATGCACTGCGGCTCTATGGGAAACTTGTGCACGCCGTGTGTTTGCGAAAAGGTCTATTATTGTCTGAAATAGCGCCCTCTTGTGGACTTCAGAGCCGTGTGATAGCCAATCTGCGGGGGAGTTTTGCATGGCTGATGCAGAGAAATAACCGCGAACTCAGACTTGAAATCAAGTCTACTGCCACACCGGCGCTCTACAGTCAGTTTCCCTTGTGGTTTATGATTTGATTTAATTAAGCCTTAGAGTAGTAGGCAGCCTGGTCATCGAGGGTCGATGGGGGCGTTTGGCCGACTGGTGCAGCTGATGGATTGTAGGTTGGTACTGCATAGCCTCCCATGTCGGTGGTAAACCCACTGTGCTGCTGCTGAATGATGATTGTAGTGCCTGGTGGTGGACGCTGAAAATGCAAATGGTTTGAATGTTATTATGTACACTGTTGTGTTGATAAGTGTAAATATTGTCAGTAAATCTGGAACCAGCTCTGTGCAGAAAAGACCCAGTGTTTATATCAGAACGACAGTGTATGTCCACTGTACCGATTCAAATTATGGGCCCCAGGTCCGGCAAGTCACTGATACCCCCCCCCCCCCCATTTTGAAAATGTTATTTGGGTGGGGAGCAATGTTTCTTTGACAGGGATGTGGAATCACATTGCGTGGAAGATGTGCAATCTATGCCGACTAACTTTTTAGAATCAAAGGAATATGTCACTTCTTTATTTCTTGTACTGTGTTGAGGTTTAAAAGGATGTAAACCATTGGTCCCGCGTTTCTCAAGAATACACCTTTTCCCGTAAAAACACACAGTGTATAATTACTACCCACAATGCCTTTGACTACTCACCCCTCGACCACGCCCATCTCGAAGCTCTTGATATTGCGATATCACACAGAGAAGACACAGCACCTAAAAATGAAAAAAATCAACATTTACCACACAATAATTAAAAGTAAACTATTTTCTACCCTTTTGCCTTCTGTTAGCTCCATTAATGGCTGCACAAAAAGTCGTCTGTGCACAGCAAATAGACGGCAGGTTCATAACCAATCTCAGGGGTGATCGATCTCGCCGTTCCACTTTTTCCCCACACGGGCTACTCGCTCATAGTGACAAAAGGTGTGGGCGGCGACTTTATTTTGTTAGTTTGTTTTCTTCTTTTTTGGCGACGTTTTTTATGTTTACGCATCGCCTTCAGGATTGTGATTGTGTGCGGGGTGGGGGAGCGGGGTTCCCGTACAGGTTAGTCACGCGCCGAATATCTGATCTACTGCAAAATTGTGCAGCAAGATGGTTCTCGACGCATGACATGGTAAGTTACGTCATAGTCCATGAGCTCTGAACATAACTACCATGTCATTCTGGTCGAGAGCCATCTTGTTGCACAATGTGGCTGAAGGTCAGATTATACGCTTGCGCGTGACTAACCTGTACGGAATTCCCCCCCCCCTCCCGACACAAATGCAACCCTGAAGGCGACGCGTAAAAAAAAGTCGCCACGTGAAGAAAAAAAAAGTCGCCGTGCTAGAAAAATTAGTGTCCATTATAGAACACCATACGATGGTAGCAAGGATAGGGTCGTAAGACCTTCATTGTATTTAAACAGTTGATTAACTAAATTAGTTGTTTTAGTGTTGTTAGGTAGGCCTACCTGCGAGATTTCCAAATACCGTTTTAATATCGCTAGGCTCGGGCTCATGTATGGTCACTTGGTGGTGGTGCACCCCTACCTCGCCCCTTCCTACTAAACGGGCGCAACTCGAGTGGGACATGGCACTCAACGAGTGCACTTCAAACAGACCAGTCTTAAAGCGTTTTCGTAATGGCATGTAAAATGAACCATTTCTGCACGTTGTATTCTTCCATTTTAATAAGAATATTGGATAATTGGATTTTGGGGGGAAATGGTAAATTTTTTTAAGCGTGGTTTTCAATGAACAGACCACAGCCAACCTGTGAAAATGTCATCAACTAATGGTGATCGCGTTTTAGTGAAGACAACGATGTAATTATTATTCATGTTTTTTCATTAATAAGTGCACATTCACATTACTGCTGCGGTAGGAAACAATGTTGATTTTGAGGTGACCTAAATGCTGTTTTCTCAACTTCATCAGTATTTCAGATACAACTATTTCTGTGGAGGATCGGTAGGCCTACTGGTATGAATGTTATAATTAGTAAGCTTTCAGACTGAAATCAATGTCTTCATTGCTATTATTACAAATTCTAGTGCAATGATTTTAATTTGTATTTTCATTGTAAGGTTGTAGGCCTATACTTTGTGGCTGATTACAGCCTCACCTGAATCAACTCGAGAATGGCGTAGATGACGACAGCACTGATGTAAACAGCCCTAACAACGTTCAGCCATTCATCGAGGTCCACACCAGGAGGAGGCTCCAGGTTTAAATAGTTGAAAGCGCCTCCGACCTAATGTTCAAACACATTGATGGGAAAGCACATTGATCTCTTTTAGGAGTAAATTCCATCCTCTAGTTTTAAATAAACACGCCGTGCAAAACAACCCGTGAAAATTCATCAAAATGGGTGGTCACACTTCACACAACATAACAGTTTTTGGTTGGCATTATTTCGATTTCGGTAATCGAAATAATAACGGCCGATTTGTAAGGTCTTCGGAATGCTAATCGACTTTGACAATTTCAAATAGAAGTATGTTAGAAGTATTGCTTTGCAGCAGGGCTGGTACAGTTAAAAACTTATAACAAGTGATTGTTTTTCTTTCCCGATATGTACCAATCTGGTCATTGTGTCTTTAAAGGAAAGATCTGAAATTATTTCATTGAGTCAATGTTCAAAAGTTGCACAGATTTTCCGAAGTAGGAGCGCTGGGGATTGTTTTTTAATCTTTAGACCGATGCATCTCATAATGTTGGTTGGACGATAATCTCGGGACCAAGTGCTTTAAATTAAGGTTGGTTAAAATTAATGATCACAAATTGCACATATCGATGTAGATCCCCATCGTGCAGCTATTTCAAATAAGATACCCATCCCAGATTGTGCTATTTTACGTCATCTTGACTCAGAATCAAAACACTCGAAGCATATTATTATAATTTTCTCTTAGTAATTGGAGGCTATGTGTGAAAAGTTGAACTGACTGCTATAAATACAGATACAATTGGATAACAAAATGAACTTACAAAGAGATAAACGACGACTGACATTGCAAGACCACCATAAAAGAGGATCATCACGCTCTGGCAGACCAGGAATGGAATCAACATACCTTTAGCATTCTTCAAATATCATAAAAATAAGACACAAAGGATTATCAATTAAAGCAACTACGGTTTGTTTTTATTTGTTAACTTTTGCTTTCTTTTTTACCGACCATTGTGGGTTTTTAACTAAAACTCTCTACAGCCTGTAGGGCATCTCAATGTGTGCCTGGAAGAAGGGCGCAATGAAATTGTCGTAACTGTCACCTAACATGCTTTCGCCCTTTTTCCGGTGACCGGAAAAGGGCGTAAGCAATATTAATGTTTCAAATTGTGTTTCAAGAAAACTCAGAGCGTGGAAAGTTTGGTCGTTTTCTGCCATACATAACTATTATAGGAAGGCTAAATTTTGCATGGGAATGGGAACACATCTCTGACGGGTTAATTCTAGCAACAAGATCGGTCTAAACCAGAAGAGCAACCTACGACCTTCTGTTTCTGGGTCAACAAAAGTAATATGTGGGCCTGAAAGAATGTCGAAAGCGTTAGGTTTTTCTGCCGATCTGACGATCTTTAATTGGACTATCAGAAAATGTATCAATATTTACGAACTATAATAACTTGCAAAATTTCAAGTAGGCCCCCTATGCTTTAAGTTCAATCACGCAGAAATATGAAGGGGATAAGCTCAAGTAAAAATTGTGTACCATTTTGTTCTGTTAATTTTTGATAACTCGATATTGCCGAATTTGACATGATGTCCATGATTGTGAGAAATTTACAGACAATGTGCCAGATCTATACCATTTAGGTCAGGGTCCATACGGCAATCTATTTATAGCGAAAACGTGTTTTGGGCGGCAGCAATTTGTGTCGGCTGTGATTAAAGGCTCTGTATGTCACAAAATTCTTCCAGTTTCCAAACCTGTGTGCATCTTTTGTCTAATTTAGCGTAAAATAAGTTCTAGCCAATCACGCGTACAATTCGCGGGAAGCTTGCACATAGTCCCACCACCTCTAGGCGCGGCCTGCATGACTTAGACGTCACAGTAAATTTTAATAATATTTGTTAATGTAGCCATGGTCATTGTTGGTAACCCGAATTCCAAGAATTTAGGGAATGTGCTAATGTGCGAGGAAATGTGAAAGTGACTGCGGATGAAATCCGTAAAAACTCAGGCAGAAGACAAATTGGTGGTATGAGAGAGGGCAGAGGCCCGAACCCGAGGCTCGATGTCCGATGTGAGTGTGTGCTAAATGCAGACCAGTAGCAACTAGGTTATCATCGGAACTAATATATGGTTTTCAAGATATGGCAAATAGCAGTGCCAAATATTAGTACAGCGTTAATTTGTTACCGGTCCGTTTCCAACAACCGTTTGCAACACTCAGCCTCCAGAGAGTTAGGATCGTCTCCAGTTAATGGCCGTAAGTTTACTATTAGTGTTATTATTAATGTTTAAAGTAAATAAATGTTTATCGAAGATTCTGTTTTCTGTAAATCGTAGGTATCTAGGAATGTGGAATTTAAAATAATCGCTAAGTGCCTCTATGGAACTCTAATATTTACCTAAGATTAGAGAAATGTTTCAAGCAAACAGATTCAACGTAATATTTCTGGGGAAATTTAAAATTATATGTCAGGTATAATATTACATAGTTTTGGTTATTATGTCATATGTTCAGATGGCCGTAGAGACCGGGTAACCGTCCCAGAGACAACCCGCTGAAGTACAACCCTTTTTCTTGGCCCCGTGCGAAAGTCGGCACGAAGAAAGAAGTCCGTGAATGCTGAGACCTCCTAAGTGTAGAGGAAAGTTGATTTATTGTTCTACTTTGACATTATTAGCTATCATTGAATTGCGAATTGAACTGAATTTGAAACGATAATTGAATTGTACAAACACTTAAAGCTCATGGAATAATTACTTCGAATGTATTTTCAGTGAGTGAATATAGAGAGGCTGAATTCGAATTGAATATGAAAACGATACAAACAATAATTGGAGTATTATATTTGGTTTTACCCGTACACCGATGTGTGTATACTCAGTACTTTCCCGAGTCCTGTGAAAAGAATCACGGGCATACCACTTGGGTGGGACTCGAACCCACGACCCCTGCCATTCTAGAGCAGATGTCTTACCAACTAGACCACCGAGATTGCCCGGTAGCTAGAGGCAGTTCGAATCCTATATTATTAGCGGGGATCATATCGTGCTTTACACACATCGGTGTACGGGTAAAACCAAATATAATATTCTTTATCCCCGGTGCAAATTTAACATCTATTAAATTGTCGCGGTCCCCGCCTTTGCAAGATCATTTTTTCATTTGGAATCTTAGTCACCATCTTTTATTATATCAGCCGCAAGCGAAAATCAAAGTGGTGACTGTACGTTTGGTATACTTACTCATAAAATTAATGGCAATAAAAAAACTTACTTGGTAAGAAGTACAGCAGCCTCTGATAAAGTATTTTGAAAAACATTTCACTTTGAAGTTATGTGGTAATGGAAAAATAAATCAGTTTTTATCAAAATGAAATTGAATCTGAGATGCGTTTCTGTGAGAAACGTTTCTCAGATTGTGTATTCCAATTGCAGATTATTCTTCCTGCGTGGACATAACCGCTCCAGATTTTCGGCAATATCTCAAAAACGCTACCAGCTTTTGAAATTAAATTTTGAGAGGTAGTTTTATCAAACAGTGGGTTCCAATTACCAAACTTATACAATCCCTGTAAGCACCGTCTCCTAATCTAATTGCAACATCACTTATACAAATGATGGAGGAAAACGTTTGTTTATAACAAATACATTCCTAACCTTGATAAACTTTGTACATTGACCTGTTTACAGTACACTGTGCTTCTTGAAGCAATTTTTGGCCGATATTTGTTTACGCATGGGATATTCAAATTAAGGTTGATGCTTTTGCACGAAACTTTGTAGCACCCACCTGATTCGTGTACGCGTCAAAGTGCGGAGTTTATCAAGGTCAGGATTAGCAGTGAGTTAGGGCTTGCTCTATGCATGGAGATAGAATTATTCTACCTCCATGCTCTATGGTTAGACAGGCACTGTACCTGCAGATAAGGATATCGCACAGAATGAAAATAACAACATAACAATAACACGCCGCTTTATCACACCCGATGGGCGTCTCATCTCAAAGCGCTCAATTAGTTTTTACAACATGGTGGATATGAAGAGCTATGTTCAAATTATAAGATATTATAGACTTGTAACAAGGTTAAAGCAGCGCAATCTGTAGCCAACATGCAATAATGCCGGGGCAATTACCGGGGTACCCCCTTCTCTCAACGAAGTGTAGGGCCTACTGGGTTCTTTTATGTGCATTACACAACACATCAGAGGGACGTGGAAATTACTATGGTTAAGTGTCCTTACTCAGGGACATAATAATATTAATGATGCCATGACCAGGACCCGAACACACCCTGACAGCACCGGAACTTAAGTATGGACCGCTCGGCTATACGTTACTCCACCGTCTACACAAAGGGCCATGTCATAGCCATTGATGAAGGTGACAATGTGCTTTGCTTGATATGAGACGTTCTTACCTGAACGACCCCTACGAACAGCAACAATGCAGCCAAACAAAGCAGCACATTGACAGAAATTTCCAGTCCCTGAACAGCTCGTACACCAACTTCAAGAAAAGAAAACAATTGATAAACGTGGAATTTGTCAAACGACTCTCATCTGTCAATAGCACACCCGAAGCTTATCGTGGTAAAAGCACGACAATTCTATCAACACCGTTGCCCGTCCCACAAAAAGGGCAATAGGCTTAGTTACAGATTCTTTGATTCACTTTGAGGCAAACAATCACATCTTTAATTTATTAATTCTTTTTTTCAGTTTTCCACCCCAATTTGTTTTAGAAAACATGACACGCCCAGAAATAGGCAAGACCAAGATGAGTCCACCTCTAAAAATGATCGTTGATCCATTTTTGTTGCATATTATAATCATGCTTTACTACAATCTATATTAGTTTGCCTGTACAATCCACAAGGCGCATTGTGAAAGAATGGTTTCAGTGTTTGCCGCCTATAATTTGACATTTCGTGTTTAAAAGCATGCTTCAACATTGGTAATTATTGTCAAACCAACCATCCGCACTTTATTTGACCCATGAATGGGAAAGTTCAGGCTCAAGATTATTCATCAAAGTCACAAGAAAATAGAGAGAAAACAACTATTTTGTTTTCACAAGGGAACTTTTTCACCATGACCATATTGTATACCATGTAAAGTCGATTGAAAAACTTTGAACATTTTTTTCTTCAAAGTTATCAATGTTGCGCAAAATCTAAACTTTCACAATAGCGTGACGTCATAGGAATAGTTTAACGCCATTCAACCCCACAGTGTTTATGCATAATGTAGCCTCGTCATAAACAGACTAAAAGGAACTACTCTATAGTTCCGACCAAAGATTACAGAGCGCCAAAGTATTCGGACACCCCGATGTTCTAACAACTATTGTTCCGATCCCCTCGTGATCTAGGGTGAGGGTTATGATTCGGACATTCTACCTCCATGGATTAAAGGGGCACACCGGCTTCGTTGGGCTATTTAGGCTACAAAATACACTAAAACATGACTCTAAAGGTCTTCCAGGAATGGAGAAGAACAGTTGAGAAAAGAAACCATCAGATTTAGCCGATTTTACGCATTTTTCACAAAACGAAGGTCACGTGGGTTATCCGAACCACTTTTTTGGTTCGGATAACCCACGTGATCTTCGGAGTTAGTTTTACTTCCAGCCGTATAAACATTTCGCACCGAATTAAACTCTGGGTTTTTTAACAAGAATTCATCAAATTGACACACAAAAATAGGTATTCAAATTATGGATACAAGTTGTAAATAATACACTGGCTAGCAGAGTATCTCGGCGGTGCTGGCGCGACAGAAACCCGCTAGCCAAGAGATAGCTGTACCTGGAAGCTCATGAACATGAAGGGACAAGTGAAAACGAAATTAAAAATTAAAAGGTAGACAAAAATACCTCCCTCGAAATTTCTATTGCATCCCTCGACACACAAAATTCCCAAACAAAATCATTTCGTTTCCTCAAAATAATATTGAATTTGATGAAAATATAATTTGGTCTCACAAAATATTATTTTTCATTTTGTGAACGCAGTGTTTTTTTAGGTAACAAAATAGATTATTTATAGAAAAATAGGTTCACGTTCCCTTTAACACGCTTTCTTTCCCCCGTAACACGATTAAGTTCCACAGAAAAAGGCTTAATACATTCCCTGAAGATACGCATTCATTTCCTCGAAATATGATTTTGTTCGCAAGGAATATACTTTCGTTAGCTCAAAAGGAGATTTCGTTCCCTAAAAAAAAGCTTCCGTTTCCTTGAAATACGACTTTGAATTTTTTGTCCGAAATATACTTTAATTCACCCGAAATAATGCTTTCGCTCCCTAAAAGTACGCTTTCGTTCTCTCGCAATGAGATTTTGTTCCCCAGAATTCCTCTTTCGTTCCCTCAAGATAGCTAATTTTGTTCCCTCAAGATAGCTTTCGTTCCCCTGAAGTCCAATCACACCAATTTGTCACAGTCCATTGTGAGGGGCGACTTTGAGAGGGGACGAGTTTGTATGTGGAGGGAGCGACTTTGTAGTTGGCGACTTTGTGGTTGGCGACTTTGTAGTTGGCGACTTTGTAATTGGCGTCTTTGCTGTGGGCGAGTTGACCGGTTTCCGTGTCCGTTGTTCATACACACTTTCAGATGGTTAACGTGGACTGGATGGATCCTCATGGCTTGTCGTAGTAAAACACTTACACAAACAGAGCACATGTATCCCGTAAATTTGACACTTGCAACGGCTGGTAAAGCGGTTACGATGACCTTTGACCGCTTTTGCTTTTGTCGGTCATTTCTCGTTAATTACGTAATATTTTTGTATTAAAAAAATATAAGAACTATCTAGAAATAATTGTCTTTGATTCTACATGACTAAATTACGTAAACAGGTAACCGGTATGTCCCTTTAAGGAAATACATCAGGGATGTCGGACCACAGCAGCGCCCATTAGCGCCACCTGACAGTAAGAAGAAGCGTTTATCGCATAACATTAATCAACATTATGAATATCAATTGCCAATGATACAAAACAACATTTCACATGTCAACTTTTGTGCTTTTAGAACTTATTCATAATGTTATATCTTTGTTTTTAATCATCACCCATCACCCGTAGCCTTTTTTCTCTCACTGTGGTCAATGTTGATTCTACGTCAATGCCCATATCGGATACATTTATAATTTAATTGATTGACTTGTTTTGTCTAAAGCAAACGAGAGTTTTCCTTACCCGATGCGTAATCACTTGCAGCAACGGTGAGGCAGTTCTGAACGACAAAAAATCCTCCACTTAACTATAGTAACAGAAAAGTATCAAAAGAAAAATCAAATCTTAAATAGTACACACGAGAACATAAAAAAGACATGTTGGTCTTCTTCTTTGGAGTTGTTCATAAGGACGCCATTTTGGTCAGCCATCAATCTTCGTTATGATGGATCCAGGCAAGGCACTCCAGCCCAATTCGGACATTTTGGAGGAGAGGTACGTGGCAGTCGCCAATTATGTGGTCAGCCGTCTGTGTCTCTCCGTATTCACATAGAGGGGAGAGTGCCAACTTTCACTGGTGCATACAGGATGTAAATCGGTCAACGCCCGTCTTCTTGGTGTCGTCGTGGTTATTGTTTTCATTTCGTGACATCAGACAAGCTTGATACAGTTCAATTTGCCAAAAATCATGCATTATGAATAGGGATAAGAATAGATCGGCCAAGAAAGCTCGCGGCCAATATTTGTAATTGTCAAAGACCAATGTCCGCACTTTGTGTGACACAACATGATATGAAGTTCAACTTAACTGGTCATCGGATTCACGAAAAAATATTGAAACTAACCATCGCTGTTTTTACTGTTTTCAAATACCGTGTTTCGTACTGACAAGATCAAAACTATTATTGCCCTTACTTATTTCTCAAAAACTCGATCATTTCAGGCAAAAATGCTTCAAGTAAAATGTTCCATGACCATCTTTATGTAAATTATGTGTAAATCTGTAAAGACTTATTTCAATCTTAAGCAAAAAAAAAGTGATTGTCCATTTATTAGTGATTAAAGTTTCAAGACAGTTGGGTATCACTCTTAACTACTGCATTCAGTCTGCAGCTAATGTAAGTTTTAGCCATCTAATATCTATAGTTCCCAAAATGACTTAGAATAAAAAGGGAGGAGTATTATGAGAAACCATTTATTTCATAAAATGAGACAGACACCTGGGTTTTAGAACCCTCTCTCAATATTTAGCAATTAGACTTGAACTGAACAACATTACGCCATTATACGTTTTTAATCATTGTCAGTGAGGCAAAGTATATTGGCACGGAATAGATTCAAATAATATTGGCCAAAAAGTAATAAAGTGTGACCTACCAGTGACCAGACAGCTACCACAAGGGAGCCAGTCCTAACACCACAGCAGCAACAATTGTACATAATTGCCATTTTGAGCCAATAAGAAGCAGCTCCACGAGAACTTCTATTGCGGTTGGTCGCCAAGATATCACTGTACCACAACTTATGTGTGGCCGAAAAGTACTGCAAAATTCAGTACGCAGTACAAATATTGATTAACTGATCACCCGTAGTCAATAGAGACCACAAAGGAACTTTGATTTTCGTTTCGTTCATAGATAACCCCTTAAGAACAAGGAAAGAGAAATATTCACGATGTCTATTTACATAAACACCTGACTTATCAGATCGTGTGAGTATACAATACAGGTAGGCCCTACATGACTTTATAAAAGTTTGTCCTATCAACTAAATTCCATGAGTCACATTAAAGGCAGTGGACACTATTGGTAATTACTCAAAATAATTATTGGCATAAAACCTTACTTGGTAACGAGTAATGGGGAGCTAATGATAGTATAAAACATTGTGAGAAACGGCTCCCTCTGAAGTAACGTAGTTTTCGAGAAATAAGTAATTTTCCACGAATTTGATTTCGAGACCTCGGAATTAGATTTTGAGGTCTCGAAATCAAGCATCTGAAAGCACACAACTTCGTGTGACAAGGGTGTTTTTTCTTGCATTATTATCTCGCAACTTCGACGACCAATTGAGCTCAAATTTTCACAGGTTTGTTGTTTTATATGGTGTTCCAAAGACGACAGGTCGCGTCGCCGTCGCCGTCGCCGTCGCCGTCGACGTCGACGTCGCATTTAGCCTATTAACTTGTGCATAAACAGGGGCGACGGAAATGTTGCCGTCGCCGTCGCCGTCGCCGTCGCCGTCGCCGTCGCCGTCGCCGTCGCCGTCGCCGTCGCCGTCGCCGTCGCCGTCGCCGTCGCCGTCGCCGTCGCCGTCGCCGTCGCCGTCGCCGTCGCCGTCGCCGTCGCCGTCGCCGTCGCCGTCGCCGTCGCCGTCGCCGTCGCCGTCGCCGTCGCCGTCGCCGTCGCCGTCGCCGTCGCAATTTCTGAACTCTTGAGGGCGCAACAGTACATTTCACTTAGATTGCTTGATCGATATTGCTGTCACCAGACTGAAGTCAGCACTAAATTTGGTGCTGGCAAGAAATTTAGTGCAAGCTCCAAATTTCAAAAAACCTTGTCAACGACCGTCATTGACAGTTCGAACGGAATACCGAATTCTCGTGTTATTTCCTCGTTTTCAATTGCAATGTTTTCATCTTAATTTTTTTCTCAGATGTCTTTCTCATGTCAACTGCATAGGCGCCCCCAATAAATTAGTCGACTGGTTAGCTCAGTACAACTAATTAAACAATTGCACAATCGTAGCCCGTTTGCGAATTTACTACACGAGTTGTAGATGGTTAAACTCGCAACTACCTATTTTTCATTTGAAATTCATAATTTTATTGGGGCGCCCTATGGATTATGGTTTGGGATACAAGGAAGACATCTATGTGAAGGATTACTTAGACGTATAGTAAATTTGCACACGGGCTATATTATCAAAATATTTAATTACTTGGGCTGACCTATTAATTGGGGCGCCAAATATGAGTAATATAGTTTGGGATACAGGGAAGACATCTGTGAGAAATAAACTTCAGATTTCGTTGTTTTATTATGACTACTTTTCAAAACAAATTGGTAGTTGCGTGTTTAATCTACAACTTGTTTAGTAAATTCGCACACGGGCCATTTTATGCAGATATTTAATATGTTGGGCTGAGCTAATTAGTAAACTAATTTCGGGGCACGTATGAGTTATGGTTTGGGATATAAGAAAGACATCTGTGAAGAACAAACTAAAGATTTTATGGGTTTTCGATTACTACTTTTTAAATGAAAATTAGGTAGTTGCGAGTTTAACCATCTACAACTCGTGTAGTAAATTCGCAAACGGGCTATAATTATGCAATTGTTTAATTAGTTGTGCTGAGCAGCTAAACAGTCGACCAATTAATTGGGGTCGCCTATGCAGTATGGTTTTGAATATAATAAAGACATATGTGAAGAAAACCATTACAATTTCACGTGTTTACGATGAAAACATTGCAACTGAAAACGAGTTAATAACACGAGAATTCGGGATTCCGTTCGCACTGTCAATGACGGTCGTTAGCACTAAATTTCTTGCCAGCACTAAATTTGGGGGCGACGGCGACGGCGACGGCGACGGCGACGGCGACGGCGACGGCGACGCGACCTGTCGTCTTTGGAACACCATAGTTTTATGCATATGTTGAGATACACCAAGTGAGAAGACTGGTCTTTGACAATTACCAATAGTGTCCAGTGTCTTTAAGTATCTTGAATTTCAGGTCAAGTCTTTGACTACAAAATGTGACATCCTTTTATTTGACTAATTATTTAGAAAATATTCGGCTTCTATGGTAGTCTTGATTAGCGACGTTCGTAGGCGCCGATATCGCAACACGAATTACTGGATAAGAGATCTGTATAACACAAACATCTGGATCAAAACGTGCGATCTAGATTCGTAGACTTGCCCAGTCCTTCTGAGCCAGTTGAAGCTGCGCCCTCTACCGGTGACTAATACAACAACTTATATAGCGTTGCCATTCAAGACATACTTATGGATAACAAGTGGAAGAAATCCGAGATCGGTTTGCACTTCCACACAAAATACTACAATGAACGAATTGCTGCTTTATCAACCTTCTATAAGGTGGGTCTACGCTATAATCATCAACAACATTGGTTAACGCAGCTAATCAATTATTGTCTCATAATTTTCAAATCATGAAAACATTCACTGAGCAGAGCAGCTAGGTCTCACCTTGATTGCTTTTCTTTCAAGAAAATTTGAAGGTTCATGGAGCCTTTTGAGAAAATCCTGAAATCAGGAAAAAATCCTTACAAATCATATACCTGATCTTTTTTCTAAACTGAGGCCGTGTCTATGTCCTCATTATATATTTTAACCTTCACTGCGCCTTCCATTGTGTGTCCCCATTATATAATATTTCAGCTTTCACTCCGCCTTCCATTGGCTTCAGACCGGCCACAACAAGGGGGTTGACTGGCGCTACAACCTCTGGACGGACGACACTTGTTGGGCGTGGTCGCTGGCTTCATGCTGTGCCTGGCTGGGGGCTTGGTCTGACGGGATGTCCTGCTGTGAAGGCTACCCACTACCCCTCTCCGTGTGACTGTGTGGTTGACGCCGGACTCTAGACCCGAGTTGTTTGAGCAGGCGGCATTTTCTTTACGGTATTTTAATCTCTAATTTTGACAATTATTAATATTAAGTTATGTATACCAAATCGCTTTCATTCATGTTTCATTATTTACTGATTAGAAGTTTCTTAGACTCGCCTATGCTGCTTGTTAATAAATTCATTTAGGCCTATGTTTGATTATTTATGCAACGTCTGGACCTGTGCCGTTTTGTTTGTTGCTGGTTTTCCCTATTTATCATTATTTAGTTATTCCTATTTTTGTAATTTCGCTGTCTTGCTAACCATCTCATTTGGGAAAACTCCAAATGAGTATGGTCGTCGTACGTATCATTTAATATTAATCCTTCCTTCATATTTCCTGTGTGTGTCCTCCTTGAAGTATATAGACTTGGTTCCAAGTCTGTGATCGTGGTTTTTAGTCGTCCTGATAGCCGATACATTATTGGCTGAAACAGCGCCCTCTTGTGGATAAACCTCCGTCTTGAACCTACAATCACAGACTTGGGAACATTGTCCGTCGGTTTGTACACACCCTATGGCGAATTAGTCCAAAAGTGGACGGAACACTCTGATTGGTCAGAATCTCCGAGGCCCTTAATAAAATGCAAGTTCAAACTATAACCGTTTATACCACGGGATAATAGTAGGAAATATAACATTGATGCACGTGTAACTAATCTGTCTCTTCTCGGTGATTCAACTTACAGTTTGGAAACACAAACAAACCAAAGTGATTCTAGTTATTTTATTCAAAATTCGTTAAAAACGTTGGGAAAATCTTTGGACGATACCATTCAAATCAAAGGTATCATAATTTTTCGTCTAGTAAGGATCAGGCTGTTTGTCAAGTTTATTTTTCAACATTTTGAGATTAAATCTTGTGTTATTTTATATATAAATTATATATAGCGTACTGTACGTACAAAGCACTATAAAATAAAAGCAATGGCTCGATTTTACAGAAGATGCTGAAGCGATTTCATCCTATTTGGAATGGACGCAGCCAACGGGAGTTTTGTGGTCTCCTGATTGGTCATCTCTCTGGCATAGTGTTGTTATGTAAATGTCAGTAGTGAATAAATGAATATCCGTATACACAAGAGGGTCAAGTCTGAGATTGCGAGTTAGAGCGCGTGATAGCAAATTTGCGGGGGAATTCTGCGTGGCCGATGCAGAGAAATAACCGCAAGCTCAGACTTGAAATCAAGTCTATGAAGTATAGGACATCCTTAGCAGCAGCAACAGTCGTAGCCGTAGCTGCAGCAGTCGTAGCCGTAGCTGCAGCAGTCGTAGCCGCAGCTGCAGCAGCCAATTTGTAAACATCTTATACCGTACACAATGATTGGTAGTTTTAGAAACATTGTACAATGACCACACAGGAATGTTACTCATACCAATATTTTAATAATTACATTTCGACAAATACGTGTACAAAAATATATTTGATTTTGTAAAAAAACCAAAAACGTATACTCACACCAACATATACATACATAGACTGAATTATTCATACATCAGGTAGAACTGAACTCAAATCTATTGAAAGAACATCACGCAAGATTCTGGGTTTCGTTTTCTTTCGAAATACTGCATCATCTGTTTTCTTTAAAAAATAATGTATAAGTATTACTAATAAAAAACCACCAACCTTATATATTCATGTTAATCTTAAAGCTAAATATGTCTTGATTTGAAAACTGATTTGTTCACATTTGAATTCCATGATTCCCAGCATACATGACAACCATGCGGGTCAAATATCTCTTTTTGTGAGAAGTGGTGGTTCTGAGAAGAACCGGAATTGAAAAAAAGTTTCGACGTTTCGAACATCATATTCTGCTGGTCTTCAGGGGAAGACAATGTAGAAGCACATGAACTGATGTCTACATCAACTACATCTGGTCTCCACGCCTCATGCCAGCAAGCATCACACTCTGCCACACTCCAGCGAACACGCATCCAGTCAGCACACTCCTTACACGCCTCATTGATTAATTTCACCCGCAGTCTGGTTCTCCTGAAGATGAGCAGAGTACACTGTTGGAAACGTCCACACTATTTCTCTGTTCAGGTTCTTCTTAGAGTCAGAAATATCTCTTCTCACAAATTGTATCCACACGTTGGTCACAGTCAAGCTAATTTCTAACTGTATACTTTACAACCACGCAAAGCAATACATTTTATTTATAATGAAGATAATGTTTAGGGATGAGAAATGGAGAAGCAACGTTTACACCTTGCTACCATTGTTTTACCCTGCCTTTCTATACTTGGCTCAAACAGTTTGCTTAGCAGTCGGTTTATCATTGCTTTCTGCATTTGTACGTGCACTGTGAGTCATCCCCTACAAACCATATGTATTTGTATTTGAAACATATTTTATTAAGGTCATAATCTTCATTATGATAAATGAAACAATCTTTCAAAAATGATTTAGTTCCCTTTTGACACCTCTTCATGCAGCTACATGTATATCCGATGATATATATTAAAGGCACCTGGAAATAGATTTTTAATTTTTTTTTATAGAAGAGTATATGTATATTAACAATAAAACGATTTTTTGATTTATATGTTAAAAAATTGATAAAGTTGTTTGAGGCGACTCCGCCATCCCCTTTTGTGACGTCAATCGAGGCAGACTTCGCCGCGATCGAACATCGACCCCCCTCGAACTTGCTGCATTTTACGTGCAAGTGAGCTTGTACGTTTGTTTTTTGGTTAAAAAAAAAATTTTTTTCGTGCATTTTCCCGGCAATGCCGACCAGGTGTATTGCTGCTGGATGCAGCAAAATGACTAAAGATGGGGTCAGTTAGCATTTGTTTCCTGCAGACCCAAATATAGGCAGTTACGGGCATCGAAAGTCAGGCTAACGAGGGCAAAGTGGTCCGGTCCGACATCGTTTTCAGCGCTGCAGCGAACATGTTTCTGGTGTTCGGATCGACTTGAGCTGTATGCCGCGCCGCGGCGCGCCGATCCGATTTATCATCACGGCGGCCGCTAAAACATCTCGTATTATCCGTGTTCTCGTTTGACCGTGCTCGTATCTTCCGTTTTTTTAAGACATAGAAACGCGCATGGGACAGTTCGGGACCGGTGAAAACCTCGTATATAAACGTCGACTGTACACTGTCCTAGGATTGCATTGGGTGACGTCCGAATACGAAAACGCATCATACTGATCAGGTACCCAGACGTAATGTACAGGGCCAGACTACACATTTTCTCTTCAATATCCCTAGTCTGGTTCCCAGACCAAAAAATCTCCGACTAGGCTCTGTCGAATTTAGGGTCCGGTATCACCCAAAATCACGTGACCAAAAAGGAGGAATTCCTCCTTTTTCGAAGTTATCCGAAATGTTCCGAACGTGTTGTCGTCAACATTCGGACAGTATCGTTGATGGTCGGGCATTTCCGTGTGTTTACGGTTGCATTGTTAACAGAATCCATGGAATCATAATGTCAGTCCTGTCGGCCGTAGATCCAGGAGTTTTTGAGTTTACGCTCAAGTCAAAGCTAGCTGGCCTTGGCCAATATCAATACCAGGCGTAATGCCAGCTATTGTTATTTAAAGCCAATGCAGGCGTTGTGCCTAAAAAAGCGATTACAGAGGATACTCTCGCAGTTTTCAGATACATGTTGTAAGTAGGGAACCGCACACAATCAATGTCAAACGTTTTCTTACGCAGCATCTGATTGGTTAGGAATCAGAGTACAGTTAGTTTGATGCACAGTCTGACCAATCACGTTCGGGCTCTCATTTTACAAGCGAGTCATACCGGACATTTCGAATCTGAACGGTTACGCTGACGAAGACAAATTCTGTAAGTGTTCTTGACTGTTTCGAGTTTCCTTAAAAAAAAACGAATATAGTAAAATACTAGATGAATAGCGTATAACGAAAATTATTCTGCCCAATGTCGTTAACTATTAAAAAATGACTTTTACGGAGACCCTTATTTCTGCACAAAATCCGTTATGTTCTTGGTCTCATATTTCTTTATTTGTACCACAGAAAACAAATGAAAGAAAACTCTTTTCGGACCCCTGCTGCGTACTGACTGAATATATAGCTTCCGATCAGGTGCAGACATGGTTTCCCTGGAGATGACCCCCGACCCTAACAAGTTGCGTCATGCTCTATTTTTAACCGTGGGTGATACCTGACCTAAGATTTTTAACAAGAGACGTCAAGGAATCTTTGGTCAGGGAACCAGACTACAATATCCCGCGCCTCGATTGACGTCACGAACAGCGCCATGTAAACGGGGGGCCTATTTTTAAATTTGAATTAAAATAAAAACACAATTTTTTAACCTTAGTTAATTGTTTATTCACATTCCACTCATCAAAATGTATATATTAACGACAAAAGCTTTATTTTGACAAAATACCACTGCCAGGTGCCTTTAAGTTCACTGGATCACACCAAAGTTTACAATACAACCTGGAAGCGACAGGAGAGGGATCACCTTAAGGGAATGTTACTCTTTTAGGGTTTTTCCAAAAGAATGTAGTTGATTTGCTATTTATGTGTGTGTTTGCTATTTTGCTATTCAGCGACTGTGAGCTTTAACACAATTTTAAAACCAATGAAAAAGTAGTCATATTAATAGTGTTAGTGTTATTTTCTTATCATTAATATAAATATGTCTTGATCAAAAATGCTACATAAGTGAACCTAATCAAGTGGTACTGGTATTGCATAGTTTATTACAGGCATGTGCTTTAAGTAAACATCATCAGAACTTGACAAAAAGTAAATTTATTCTAAATTGTTAATCAGTTTTCCCGGTCATTTTCGGCAACAAAGAAGCATTATCCGTATTAACCGTCATTCAATTTCACTTTGACGCATGCAATTTCATATTGAATTACATTCAAATCAACTTTTAAGTAGTTCTTTTTAGCCATGTGAAATCGGCATTCAATTTAGAAGAGTAATCGCAACTAGAGATTTCAGTGGAAAGCGGCTGCGAATTCAAATACTGTTTGAGTGGATTTTTAAGTTGAATTGTTATATTTTTGGCGAGCTGCGAAGCAGAGAGCGTATGTAATGCCTGTCCACATTCAGTGTGAATGTTTAAGCTTTAGTATGAAGCTTCAACCTTTATGTGTTCAATTGTTTTATGGAATCTCAAATCCCCAAGTGAGATCAGTGTGTGACAATCATGTTATGTGGTTCTCAACCATGTTTTTAAGGAAATTTTGAAGTTTTGGGGAATAAAAAAATACTAAAGTCAGAGTGAAATGTTGAAGTTTTAAAACTGACTTTTAATTTTGACTTAAAACTAGGCAACATTACAACAGACATGCACAAAGAATGAAACTCATAATTGTTTAGTTTCACGGGTTCCAGATTAGTGAGTTAAAACAATGAGATATATTGAATGTCCATAACTCCTTAGTTATTGCAATGATGTATCGATAACGATTTGAAACTTATATCAAATTTTGCCACTGGCATGCAGATTCGTATGAAATATTAAAACTCATTAGTATGATACCTGTTCCACTTGAACAAGCTAAAGCAATGAAAACATTGAGTGGCTATAACTCCTTACTGCAATGATGCAACTTGAAACCTATATAAAATGTTGTCATTGACATGCAGATTCATATAAAGAATAATATAACAATTATGTATTGACATGAAACTTGTAGGAACTTGTATCAAATCTTGCCACTGACATGCCACCCATTCCAGTTGAGCGAGCTGAAACAATGAAAAGCTTGAGTGGACATAACTCCTTGCAATGATTGTATCAAATATTGCCACTGCCTGACATGCAGATTCATATCAAAAGAATATAACTCTTGATTATGACACTGTTTTCAGTTGACTGAGCTATACAAATAATAACAATAAAAAAAGGTTTTAGAAGATGGACGGTTGCAAAAGTGCAAATCTTATAGGTTTATAAGTATCTTAACTTGTGTTTTTATCTTTGTAAAATATCAGGCAAATCACCCCTCTGCCCCCTTAACCAACGAGTCCCCATACACCTATGCCTATCTGTTTCTCTTCCCATAGTCGGCCCTCACCCATCCTCAGCCTCTCTGTCACTCCCATTTCGAACCAATAGGCAGTGGTCAAGTGGTCAACATTGGTTGATCAAATGATTGGTTTTTCTATTAGTCATTGTTTTCCTATCGGGCGATCGGCAGCTCACCATGCATGGCAGCTTCGCTGTTTAATCGCATGCCGCAAAAAAACAATTGCTCACACACTAAGTGAAATTAAACGATTGTTTTGAGGTGGTTTTTGAGCAAAATAGAATGACGCGACGTTTGAATTGGCCACTTATTTGCCGTAAATGACCAGGAAACCTATAAAATACAGTAATTATACACCATCAAAACATTTTTTAAAACAAGATTTACATATAGGTTGACCCCGAGTACCGTATACTTCGATATCGTACCGGTATGTAACACTAATAACGAGGCTCATTCATGTAGTAATCTGTTTATTAATCTGTTCGAACGGTTTTATTAATCCGTTCAAACAGTTCGTTTGCACGGTTTAGTAATCCGTTCGAACGACTTTGAAGTAATCCATTCGAACTGTTTACGAACTTTACGTTGTCCGTTCGAAATGTTATAGCTTTAGCTAAACATTTATTTTAGCAAGCATTACATGTATGTTGATATTGAAACAATTTATACAATATTAATTTAAAAAAATAAAAACTGAAGCTGACCTAAATGAAAGACGCTTTTACTGGAGTAAGTGTACGATTTCCTCACAAATATTGCACCAAAAGTATTCTTTGCGTACAAATAATCTGTGATCTAATTGAATAGATGTAACAATTGCATCGGGAATTTATTTGTGTTTACCCTTATACACTGAGGTGTGATAAGCACTGTTACTTGGTGCTTTCCCAAGTCCTCTAGGGAGAAAAATCCACACGCTACTCAAAATAATAGTTATGCTTTATCCTCCATGCGCTGCTAAAACATGTATAGGCTGTATCGAACTGGCCTATCGTCACCGGGCAAGCCCGGTGGTTTAGCAAGTAGCGGTTAATTAGGCATCTACTATATTGCGGGGTCGTTTGTTTTATGGAGTGGATTTTTCCCGCAGGACTCGTAAAACACCAAACACTGAGTAGGCTACAGAGTGCTTATCACACATCGGAGTAACGGCAGAACCAAACCAAATCTGTATCCTGTAGATACGTCGACACGTGTACAAAATCATTTACTGAGAGCGCCTGGTCACTTTCCCATCATGCTCTGGCACTCTGCTCATGCATGTGAAGTTCAGAATGTACATAGTATCCTGGATGTGATTGTGTGCACCCCAAAGCAGTCACAACAACATACAAAAGACAAGTATAAATCAAACTTAAATAATTTTCCTGAAATAGTTTGCCTATCATTGTACTAGCTCGCTTTCTAACAAGCTTATCTTTTTAACTGCCAAACAACTGCACTATTTGTTGTATTTTTCATACAGTGACTCTATGGATACACCCCACTAAATAAAATAAGTTTCCTAGCAACACATATGCTAAATAATATGCCATAAAATATTCAAATTTGTTTGGACGTCTCACAGCCTTTTGAAGCAAAAACACTATGTGCAGTGACATCTTATATAGCTTTACTCTTCTTTTTAATATTATATTTCCAAACAGAAAAGTAGTCATCTCAGAAAGGGGTAATACACTGTCTTGTTAGCTGAATATGAAAAATATTTCAAGGCCTAGCCTAACTAAACTACCCAAAATAGATATTTATAGTCAATAACCCCAAGATACAATGTGAAACCATTTCAACAATAACTGAAAGTAATGAACCTCAAATCTTTCATAACATAGTTATGTCCGGGGCCTCCATATATTATGAGGTTCGGCGCATTGATTCAATCACTATTTAATGGGGTGCACCCTTACATCCCTACAGTCATTCATGAAAAAAAAGCACATGTGCAAAAGTAAACAATAAATTGCGACCTCGATCCCTCAACCAGCTTTAAAACACTACACAAACATTACTTTTACGGTATACCCTCCACACGCTCACAGCATTCTGACGGAGGCTTTTCCCAGTTGTACACATAAGACATTCTAAACTGCTGTTCTTTGGCACACATCTGTCCAATATTCTGGAGTTGCTGATATTTTCCTCTAATGTTTTGCACACTCTGTTTGTGAGTAACAATGTAACTGTTGCGACAACCACGGGATTTGTACTCGGTATCAAAGCGAGGGTCGTGTTCTCGATGAACATCAACTGCAGCAAGCCATGACCCAAGCGACACATCCTCGGCGTGGTATTTCTTTAGTAATGGAGCATTTGTAGCGACAAATTTGACGAGATCATTTGATAACACATAACCTCCACCAACAGCAAATGGAATATAACGATCACACAGTACCCAATTAGCTTCGGCGTATTTGCCATGTTTATGGACATGTGCCCGGCCATCAAAGAATCCCCAATATAATCGCACTCTGGACTTGCTCCTCAGCTCATGAAGCATTGCATCCAATCGCACAAAGGAATCATCATCAACTTTAAGCAGGTACTGGAAGTCAACGTTTTGGTCTAACCAGATCATCATCTTTATTAATTTACTAGTTAGAGAATTAAATGAATCCTTAAGATCAGGAAGGAAAAGTAAGTCATTGTACTGCTTCTGTTCCGATTCCATTGCGTTCATGTCTGATGATGATAAGCCAAATGTTCCTAAAACAAATCTATAGATTACTTCATCTCCATGATTCTGCAACCATGTACTACGAACCATGTACCTTCCTTCCAACAACTTTGGTCCTGACATTATCAAGACAACAAGGAATGCTGAAAACTGCTTGTCTGTTTCATGGTGTGGATTGGCAGATGGATTACAAGGTGCTTGCCTATTGTTCAGGTTGGTTGTGTCATTGACACAAGCTGTGATAAAGATGACAAGGAGCATTGAGCAGGAGATACTCATGAGCAGCAAAAGCTTCACAACCGATTTACATTTTGAAGCATTAGTCAGAACCTGGAAAAAAAACATTGAGGAATAGAAAAGATTGAATTACTTCTAATTATAGAATGAAGTGCCCAGTACAAAGTCATCTCAGTCCCAAGTCAACTAGGTTCCAAGTCATCTCGGTCCCAAGTCATCTCAGTCCTAAGTCATCTCAGTCCCAAGTCATGTCAGTCCCAAGTCATCTCAGTCCTAAGTCATCTCAGTCCTAAGTCATCTCAGTCCCAAGTCATGTCGGTCCCAAGTCATCTCAGTCCTAAGTCATCTCAGTCCCAAGTCATGTCGGTCCCAAGTCATCCCTGTCCCAAGTCATCTCAGTCCCAAGTCATCTCGGTCCCAAGTCATCTCGGTCCCAAGTCATCTCAGTCCCAAGTCATCTCAGTCCAAAGTCATCTCGGTCCTAAGTCATCTCAGTCCTAAGTCATCTCAGTCCCAAGTCATCTCAGTCCAAAGTCAACTAGGTCCCAAGTCATCTCAGTCCAAAGTCATCTCGGTCCCAAGTCATGTCGGTCCCAAGTCATCCCTGTCCCAAGTCATCTCAGTCCCAAGTCATCTCGGTCCCAAGTCATCTCAGTCCCAAGTCATCTCAGTCCTAAGTCATCTCAGTCCCAAGTCATGTCGGTCCCAAGTCATCTCGGTCCCAAGTCATCTCAGTCCCAAGTCATCTCAGTCCCAAGTCAACTAGGTCCCAAGTCATCTCGGTCCCAAGTCATCTCAGTCCTAAGTCATCTCAGTCCCAAGTCATGTCGGTCCCAAGTCATCTCAGTCCTAAGTCATCTCAGTCCCAAGTCATGTCGGTCCCAAGTCATCTCGGTCCCAAGTCACCTCAGTCCCAAGTCAACTAGGTCCCAAGTCATCTCAGTCCCAAGTCATCTCAGTCCTAAGTCATCTCGGTCCTAAGTCATCTCAGTCCCAAGTCATGTCGGTCCCAAGTCATCTCAGTCCCAAGTCAACTAGGTCCCAAGTCAACTAGGTCCCAAGTCATCTCAGTCCCAAGTCAACTAGGTCCCAAGTCATCTCGGTCCCAAGTCATCTCAGTCCCAAGTCATCTCAGTCCCAAGTCAACTAGGTCCCAAAGCATCTCAGTCCCAAGTCAACTAGGTCCCAAGTCATCTCAGTCCCAAGTCATCTCAGTCCCAAGTCAACTAGGTCCCAAGTCATCTCGGTCCCAAGTCATCTCAGTCCCAAGTCAACTAGGTCCCAAGTCATCTCAGTCCCAAGTCATCTCAGTCCCAAGTCAACTATAGGTCCCAAGTCATCTCGGTCCCAAGTCAACTAGGTCCCAAGTCATCTCAGTCCCAAGTCAACTAGGTCCCAAGTCATCTCAGTCCCAAGTCAACTAGGTCCCAAGTCATCTCAGTCCCAAGTCAACTAGGTCCCAAGTCATCTCGGTCCCAAGTCATCTCAGTCCCAAGTCATCTCAGTCCCAAGTCAACTAGGTCCCAAGTCATCTCAGTCCCAAGTCAACTAGGTCCCAAGTCATCTCAGTCCCAAGTCATCTCAGTCCCAAGTCAACTAGGTCCCAAGTCATCTCGGTCCCAAGTCATCTCAGTCCCAAGTCAACTAGGTCCCAAGTCATCTCAGTCCCAAGTCAACTAGGTCCCAAGTCATCTCAGTCCCAAGTCATCTCAGTCCCAAGTCAACTATAGGTCCCAAGTCATCTCGGTCCCAAGTCAACTAGGTCCCAAGTCAACTCGGACTGAATTATTAAATGAAGTGAATACCCAGCCTTTTTTTTTTGACTGACTAAGCTTGTGGTCCTTTTCCCCTGGCCTGTGTACCACGTGAAGACCGAAACACGGAGTATTAAATTGGTGATTTACGGCTGCAACGTCAGTCAGAGCATGGAGGTAGACTCCGTGCAACTTTCAGCAAATATGAATTTACATGTAGATGCAAATGAATCTCTCACAAAATGTTTCGTGTAAAGAGAGTACCATGAAGGGGCAGTTGTGAGCGTTAAGCCTGTGGTCTTTGCCGGTAGTCCTTTGCCCCTGATACACATGTACGTGTGAAATCCGAAACACGGAGTAAATGGTGATTTAAAGGGACACGTTGCCTTGGATCGGACGAGTTGGTCTAAAAAAAAAGCGTTTGTAACCGTTTGTTATAAAATGCATAAGGTTAGAAAGATGTTATAAAAGTAGAATACAATGATCCACACAAATATGCCCCGGAAATTGCGTGGTTTTCCTTTACTTTGCGAACTAACACGGTCGACCATTTTGTGGAGTCAAAAATTTGACTCCACAAAATGGCCGACCGTGTTTGTTCATGATGTAAAAGGAAAACCACGCAATTTCGAGACACAGTTTTGTGGGTCATTGTATTCTACTTTTAAAACATCTTTCTAACCATATGCATTTTATAACAAACGGTTACAAATGCTTTTTATAGACCAACTCGCCCGATCCAAGGCAACGTGTCCCTTTAAGCTGCGCGTAATAATTGCCTTTTTACATAATAGTATACTAAGCCTGTACAGTAAGAGCATGGAGGTCAATTCCATGCCACTTTCAGCGAACTTGAATTTAGACAAAAATAAATAAATCACACAATCTGACATGATTAGATCAAGTTGAAATTATTTAAACAAAAAATCCCACAATGTTCAGTGCAATTCATTTAATATCCATAACTTTCGTTTAAAAAAAAAGACATCCATTTGTTGGGGATAAAAACTTGCTAGGCTCCCGAAAATGACAAAGTCTTCTTGATTTCAGAAAAACATAATTTAGAGGCAGGTTTCTTATCATACTAAATCTAAAACAATAGATTTTGTATTCTTTATGTTGTATTCTTTATTATTAAATGAAAGTTTACTTGAAAGATTTGTTATATTATTTTCAACCAAACATGTTCTTTAATTGACCTACATTAATGTTATAGTTATTTGTTACGTACTATTTATTATTTGCTGGAATTTTACCATTTACTTAAGTTTCCCTAAATAATTTTGATATTATTTATTTTAAATGTTTTACTAGAAAATGTATATTTTCTTGCATACCGGAATAAAACATGTCTTACACAAACTGCAATTATTTACCTAATCATGCCCCCTTTAGATATCACCAAAACATGTATTTTTTAAACGGTGGTTATTATTAATCTCCGAGATTTGTTTACTTTAAGAACACAGCGCGATAGCCAATTACTTCCCGCCACTCCCGTCAACCAAACTTCATTTTCAGTCCGAGTTGACTTGGGACCGACATGACTTGGGACCGAGATGACTTGGGACTGATATGACTTGGGACCGAGATGACTTGGGACCGAGTTGAATTGGGACCGAGTTGACCATCCGTGTTTGTAGTACCATGGTAGCACTACGATTCGAGTCAGTAGGGAGGCATGATTATGTGCAATAAAGTAAGTTAGACCATGGTTAGACCACCATTGTACTGTTCCTTGCTCTAGTCTAAATCACGAAATAAAATTAAAAAGTCTATATCCTCCTGTGGCCTGTTTTCAAGGTACCATGGCTTTTTCTTACAACTGATGTCCTAATTACCTTCCTTTGACTTTGTGTATTAGACATGTTAGAAGTATGCAAACATCTATTAAAACTGTAAATGAACGTTGCAACTTTCCCCCCACGCACCGATCTTTGATGCCTTCAACTTGGCGTTCCATGTTTGGAGTTTAACCTGTTTTCAAGGCACACTACAAAGTACGGTGTCCCGGTGAAGCCATACGTGGAACAAATGTCTGCAGTGACTACAAGTGTTATGTGAGACTCTGTATGGCCCTACAGCCCGCAGTTGTCTTTATATTATTCAAAATAGTTTTGTTTACCTTTGAAAATTATCATAAAAATAGTCCTATGCAATAAATTTCAACTGAAAAATAAATAAATAAAATATGTGTGCAAATGTTTCTCTGCTCTCAACTAGTAATGGTATGAGACATTTATTGGTTTTGTGTCTATTTATGTTTCTTATGATTAAACACCAAACAAACAGTAATAATTGAACCCCCTTTGATTCAGTGCTTTAAGTTTAACAGGTTTTTATTAATTTGTCTAACATATATATTTGGAGTGGTATCAGTGAAACCATGGGGCAATACAGCAATCGTTAGTGTCATCAATTTCAAGATGCCGCCTTCATCCATTGTGCACTGTGGGATAAACAAACATTTCAAATTTTTAAAGTTAGGTGTTGTAATGCCCTTAAAAATACTTATTGGATAATAATTAAAATATTTTGTATTAGTTTTCATTTTCTATGAACTTTATAAAAAACATGTTTTTTTAAACCCAGCAAACATCTGCTGTTTTTGTTTTGTTTTAGTTTTGTTTTGTTTTAGTTTTTGTTTTGTTTTGTTTTGGGGGGGGGGGGGGCGGGGGGTGAGTGATTAATTAATTAAAAAAAGAAAGAAAAAAAACACAAACAAAAAACATACACACACGACAAAAGGGTAACCTTTCATGAACACATGTTTGTATACATATGAAATATTCATCCCTCCTAAAAATGTGAGGGTTACAGTTATTTTTCCAACTGTGAGAACAAGATACATATGTATAAGGCACATGGCTTCTTTGGGCCTCTGTAATTTCGCCCCCAGAATGCTCAGCTGAAGCTGGGTCACTCGTGAATTGTAAACTGAAAAAGTGTTAGTTGAAACTTTTTAAGCGGCAACAAAACATATTTATGGCCTGGACAGTATGACATATTTTTGTACCTTGTAAAATAGGCCTAAAATCCCCAAAGTTTTTGTATTTAAAAGTATATCTTACCGGTGGAGCATATGTCTCCTAGTTTTGGTCAACGGAGAGGAGACTCGATGTTTGGCGAGTAGAAAATGTCACTTCGTATCTGATATATAGGTAGGAGTAGCCCAGGTTGGACTCCTCCGTTGCATACAACGCGACGGAGTCCAGGGTATAAAGGACCTCAGGCATTGCAACAAAATTTATAACCATTTTTTATCATATTTTTACCTTTTTGAGGAAGCCGAAACGTGACTCACATGTTCCTTGTGTCCTGAACCTTACGCCTGCTCTATTCAGAATTGCCAATTTTATCCTTGGATGACATTATTGTGAAAATAAAATGGAAATTGACGCATTCGTTGCGACAACCTCAACTGACATGGAACCAAGTCCACAAAAGAGGGCGCTGTCTAACCCGTAACACAACACTGAACGCTTTTTTCTTCCGGGCGGCAACACGACGGAGTCACAGCGCCAGTGCACAACTTGGACTTATTTTCGGAAATAATGTCATTCATGGATGTATTTGATAGGTTTTTAACTCAGCAAAAGTGTAATTAAAGGCACCAAGAATAAATGAATGGAGTTTCAGCTTCTCAAATTAGGTAAAAATATTTTAAAATGTTACTCAAAATTTTGTTCGCATTGTAAAGGATCTTTATACCCAGGACGTCAGTGCAGTGGCACTGACTGACGTCCTACCATAAGGTAGGAGTTGTTTACATCGCGCGCAGTGACGTACGATAACAGGGATAGCGCGTACAGGAGGTCCTACGATACATGGACTAGAGCAGAGGTAGTAGACTCACCCTTCGAAATCCAAGAATAACATGCATTCCTGTGCTATCCATTATTTAGTGCATCTGCATTTGCATATGTGCATCTGTGATGTTTCATAAACTAGCAACCAGGTTTTGTAACATGACTGAGTACTCGGTTTTTAGCCGGAACTTCGATGGAACTTCGACGTACATAAGATCTCGAGATACCAAGCTGAAGCTAGCCGCGAATTCCCAGCCGCGAATGCCAGCCGCGAATGCCAGCCGCGAATTCCCAATTCACGGCTGAAAAATCCAGCTGCAAAATCGTGAGGCCGGCCAGCCGCGAATTCCCTGAACCAAACTAGTCTCACAAAGCGACAAAATTTACTAAACTTGTAGATTCACTTTAGCCACTATTTCTTAACCTTCAACATTTAATGGTGATTTTTTGATATTATTTTGGCAAAATTAATAACATAATGACAAACTCTGGACCAAATTAAGTCAAGATAAGTGATTATTTAATGCTTCATTCGATCCTTAAAAAGTTAACGGACTTCCCTATCAACTTTCTGAAGATCTCTTGTCTTTAAAAAACCTAAGCGTCACTTTAAAACAAAATGTACCTCACATAATTCACAAATATTTAATTTTTAGTATTTAAACATAAAGACAACATTATAACACGTCTAAATATTCCGTTGCAGCTAATTCGATCCACTAATTAATGCCTAATTACACCACTTTATATGGTGTGATTATTGTCACTTTTGAATGGAATTTTTACACAAAATTAACGCTGAGCGTCGCTTTAAAACAAAGTGTACCTCACATAATTCATAAATAAGCAATTTTTTTGTGTTTAACCTTAAAGACATCCTATAACACGTCTAAATATTCCGTTGCAGCTAATTAGACCGACTAATTATTGCCTAATTATACCACTTTATATGGTGTGACTTCCGTCACTTTTGAATGGAACTTTTACTTGAAAATTTACGAAGAGCGTCACTTTAAAACAAAATGTACCTCACATAACTCACAAATATTTCATTTTCATTATTCCATCGTAAAGACATTATCATAAAACGTCTAAATATTCCGTTGCAGCTAATTGGACCCACTAATTATTGCCTAACTATACCACTTTATATCGTGTGATTTTCCTCACTTTTTAATGGTATTTTTGATACAAATTGACGAAGAGCGTCACTTTTAAACAAAATGTACCTCACATAAATTACAAATATTTCATTTTCATTATTCCATCGTAAAGACAACTTCATAACACGTCTAAATATTCCGTTGCAGCTAATTAGACCCACTAATTAATGCCTAATCAGACAACTTTTTATGGTGTGATTTCCGTCACTTTTGAATGGAACTTTAACTTGAAAATTGACGAAGAGCGTCACTTTAAAACAAAATGTACCTCAGATAAATCACAAATATTTCATTTTTATTATTTAGTCGTAAAGACAACTTCATAACACGTCTAAATATTCCGTTGCAGCTAATTGGACCCACTAACTAATGCCTAACTATACCACTTTATATCGTGTGATTTTCCTCACTTTTTAATGGTATTTTTGATACAAATTGACGAAGAGAGTCACTTTAAAACAAAATGTACCTCAGATAAATCACAAATATTTCATTTTTATTATTTAGCCGTAAAGACAACTTCATAACACGTCTAATTATTCCGTTGCAGCTAATTAGACCAACTAATTAGTTCTTAAATAAACCACTTTATATCGTGTGATTTTCCTCACTTTTTAATGGTATTTTTGATACAAATTGACGAAGAGAGTCACTTTAAAACAAAATGTACCTCAGATAAATCACAAATATTTCATTTTTATTATTTAGTCGTAAAGACAACTTCATAACACGTCTAATTATTCCGTTGCAGCTAATTAGACCAACTAATTAGTTCTTAAATAAACCACTTTATATCGTGTGATTTTCCTCACTTTTTAATGGTATTTTTGATACAAATTGACGAAGAGAGTCACTTTAAAACAAAATGTACCTCAGATAAATCACAAATATTTCATTTTTATTATTTAGTCGTAAAGACAACTTCATAACACGTCTAAGTATTCCGTTGCAGCTAATTAGACCAACTAATTAGTTCTTAAATAAACCACTTTATATCGTGTGATTTTCCTCACTTTTTAATGGTATTTTTGATACAAATTGACGAAGAGAGTCACTTTAAAACAAAATGTACCTCACATAAATTACAAATACTTCATTTTTATTATTTAATCGTAAAGACAACTTCATAACACGTCTAAATATTCCGTTGCAGCTTATTGGACCCACTAATTAATGCCTAACTATACCACTTTCTATCGTGTGATTTTCCTCACTTTTTAACGGTATTTTTGATACAAATTGACGAAGAGAGTCACTTTAAAACAAAATGTACCTCAGATAAATCACAAATATTTCATTTTTATTATTTAGTCGTAAAGACAACTTCATAACACGTCTAAATATTCCTTTGCAGCTAATTAGACCAACTAATTAGTTCTTAAATAAACCACTTTATATCGTGTGATTTTCCTCACTTTTTAATGGTATTTTTGATACAAATTGACGAAGAGCGTCACTTTAAAACAAATAGTACCTCACATAAATTACAAATATTTCATTTTCATTATTCCATCGTAAAGACATAATCATAACACGTCTAAATATTCCGTTGCAGCTAATTAGACCCACTAATTAGTGCCTAATCAGACAACTTTTTATGGTGTGATTTCCGTCACCTTTGAATGGAACTTTAACTTGAACATTGACGAAGAGCGTCACTTTAAAACAAAATGTACCTCAGATAAATCACAAATATTTCATTTTTATTATTTAGTCGTAAAGACAACTTCATAACACGTCTAAATATTCCGTTGCAGCTAATTAGACCAACTAATTAGTTCTTAAATAAACCACTTTATATCGTGTGATTTTCCTCACTTTTTAATGGTATTTTGATACAAATTGACGAAGAGAGTCACTTTAAAACAAAATGTACCTCAGATAAATCACAAATATTTCATTTTTATTATTTAGTCGTAAAGACAACTTCATAACACGTCTAAGTATTCCGTTGCAGCTAATTAGACCAACTAATTAGTTCTTAAATAAACCACTTTATATCGTGTGATTTTCCTCACTTTTTAATGGTATTTTTGATACAAATTGACGAAGAGAGTCACTTTAAAACAAAATGTACCTCACATAAATTACAAATACTTCATTTTTATTATTTAATCGTAAAGACAACTTCATAACACGTCTAAATATTCCGTTGCAGCTTATTGGACCCACTAATTAATGCCTAACTATACCACTTTCTATCGTGTGATTTTCCTCACTTTTTAATGGTATTTTTGATACAAATTGACGAAGAGAGTCCCTTTAAAACAAAATGTACCTCAGATAAATCACAAATATTTCATTTTTATTATTTAGTCGTAAAGACAACTTCATAACACGTCTAATTATTCCGTTGCAGCTAATTAGACCAACTAATTAGTTCTTAAATAAACCACTTTATATCGTGTGATTTTCCTCACTTTTTAATGGTATTTTTGATACAAATTGACGAAGAGAGTCACTTTAAAACAAAATGTACCTCAGATAAATCACAAATATTTCATTTTTATTATTTAGTCGTAAAGACAACTTCATAACACGTCTAATTATTCCGTTGCAGCTAATTGCTAATTAGACCAACTAATTAGTTCTTAAATAAACCACTTTATATCGTGTGATTTTCCTCACTTTTTAATGGTATTTTTGATACAAATTGACGAAGAGAGTCACTTTAAAACAAAATGTACCTCACATAAATTACAAATACTTCATTTTTATTATTTAATCGTAAAGACAACTTCATAACACGTCTAAATATTCCGTTGCAGCTTATTGGACCCACTAATTAATGCCTAACTATACCACTTTCTATCGTGTGATTTTCCTCACTTTTTAACGGTATTTTTGATACAAATTGACGAAGAGAGTCACTTTAAAACAAAATGTACCTCAGATAAATCACAAATATTTCATTTTTATTATTTAGTCGTAAAGACAACTTCATAACACGTCTAAATATTCCTTTGCAGCTAATTAGACCAACTAATTAGTTCTTAAATAAACCACTTTATATCGTGTGATTTTCCTCACTTTTTAATGGTATTTTTGATACAAATTGACGAAGAGCGTCACTTTAAAACAAATAGTACCTCACATAAATTACAAATATTTCATTTTCATTATTCCATCGTAAAGACATAATCATAACACGTCTAAATATTCCGTTGCAGCTAATTAGACCCACTAATTAGTGCCTAATCAGACAACTTTTTATGGTGTGATTTCCGTCACTTTTGAATGGTATTTTTGATACAAATTGACGAAGAGCGTCACTTTAAAACAAAATGTACCTCACATAATTCACAAATATTTCATTTTCATTATTCCATCGTAAAGACGTTATCATAACACGTCTAAATATTCCGTTGCAGCTAATTAGACCCACTAATTAATGCCTAATCAGACAACTTTTTATGGTGTGATTTCCGTCACTTTTGAATGGAACTTTAACTTGAAAATTGACGAAGAGCGTCACTTTAAAACAAAATGTACCTCACATAATTCACAAATATTGCATTTTCATTATTCCATCGTAAATACATAATCATAACACGTCTAAATATTCCGTTGCAGCTAATTGGACCCACTAATTAATGCCTAACTATACCACTTTCTATCGTGTGATTTTCCTCACTTTTTAACGGTATTTTTGATACAAATTGACGAAGAGCGTCACTTTAAAACAAAATGTACCTCACATAATTCACAAATATTTCATTTTCATTATTCCATCGTAAAGACGTTATCATAACACGTCTAAATATTCCGTTGCAGCTAATTAGACCCACTAATTAATGCCTAATCAGACAACTTTTTATGGTGTGATTTCCGTCACTTTTGAATGGAACTTTAACTTGAACTTTGACGAAGAGCGTCACTTTAAAACAAAATGTACCTCAGATAAATCACAAATATTTCATTTTTATTATTTAGTCGTAAAGACAACTTCATAACACGTCTAAATATTCCGTTGCAGCTAATTAGACCAACTAATTAGTTCTTAAATAAACCACTTTATATCGTGTGATTTTCCTCACTTTTTAATGGTATTTTTGATACAAATTGACGAAGAGAGTCACTTTAAAACAAAATGTACCTCAGATAAATCACAAATATTTCATTTTTATTATTTAATCGTAAAGACAACTTCATAACACGTCTAATTATTCCGTTGCAGCTAATTAGACCAACTAATTAGTTCTTAAATAAACCACTTTATATCGTGTGATTTTCCTCACTTTTTAATGGTATTTTTGATACAAATTGACGAAGAGAGTCACTTTAAAACAAAATGTACCTCAGATAAATCACAAATATTTCATTTTTATTATTTAGTCGTAAAGACAACTTGAAACACGTCTAAATATTCCGTTGCAGCTAATTAGACCAACTAATTAGTTCTTAAATAAACCACTTTATATCGTGTGATTTTCCTCACTTTTTAATGGTATTTTTGATACAAATTGACGAAGAGCGTCACTTTAAAACAAAATGTACCTCACATAAATTACAAATATTTCATTTTCATTATTCCATCGTAAAGACATAATCATAACACGTCTAAATATTCCGTTGCAGCTAATTAGACCCACTAATTAATGCCTAATCAGACAACTTTTTGTGGTGTGATTTCCGTCACTTTTGAATGGAACTTTAACTTGAAAATTGACGAAGAGCGTCACTTTAAAACAAAATGTACCTCACATAATTCACAAATATTGCATTTTCATTATTCCATCGTAAAGACATAATCATAACACGTCTAAATATTCCGTTGCAGCTAATTAGACCAACCAATTGGTGCCTAATTAAACCACTTTATATGCTATGGTTTTGTCTCATTTGAAGGGAATTTTTATCAAAGAAATAACGTAAGTAGTCACTTTAAAACAAAATGTACCTTACATAATTATAAAATTGTAAATTTTTAGTGTTTACACATTAAGACCATTACATAACACATCGAAATATTCCGTTGCAGCTAATTTGACCAACTAATTGGTGCCTAATTAAACCAATTTATATGCTGTGGGTTTTATCTCATTTGAAGGCAATTTTTATCAAAGAAATAACGTAGTCACTTTAAAACAAAATGTACCTTACATAATTAACAAATTGTAAATTTTTAGTGTTTACACATTAAGACCATTACATAACACATCGAAATATTCCGTTGCAGCTAATTTGACCAACTAATTGGTGCCTAATAAAATCACTTTATATGCTGTGGGTTTTGTCTCATTTGAAGGGAATTTTTATCAAAGAAATAATGTAAGTATAGTCACTTTAAAACAAAATGTACCTCACATAATTAACAAATTGTAAATTTTTAGTGTTTAATCATTAAGACCATTTCATAACACATCGAAATATTCCGTTGCAGCTAATTAGACCAACCAATTGGTGCCTAATTAAACCACTTTATATGCTATGGTTTTGTCTCATTTGAAGGGAATTTTTATCAAAGAAATAACGTAAGTAGTCACTTTAAAACAAAATGTACCTCACATAATTAACAAATTGTAAATTTTTAGTGTTTAATCATTAAGACCATTTCATAACACATTGAAATATTCCGTTGCAGCTAATTAGACCAACTAATTAGTGCCTAATTAAACCAATTTATATGCTGTGGGTTTTGTCTCATTTGAAGGCAATTTTTATCAAAGAAATAACGTAAGTAGTCACTTTAAAACAAAATGTACCTTACATAATTATAAAATTGTAAATTTTTAGTGTTTACACATTAAGACCATTACATAACACATCGAAATATTCCGTTGCAGCTAATTTGACCAACTAATTGGTGCCTAATTAAATCACTTTATATGCTGTGGGTTTTGTCTCATTTGAAGGGAATTTTTATCAAAGAAATAATGTAAGTAGTCACTTTAAAACAAAATTTACCTCACATAATTAACAAATTGTAAATGTTTAGTGTTTAATCATTAAGACCACTTCAAAACACCACTGAATATTTCCTTAACTATAATTATTGTTACTTAATACTTTGAACCGGTAGCCTGACTGCATGCCCCTGGCAGATGGTCGTAAAACTAAGTTAAGGTAATTCAACGTAAACACACCCTGACTGGGTTGGTTCACTTTAATGTAATTCAATTGCGTAATGTGTGGTCCGCTCAAGCTGCATTCCATGAGACAAGTGATGAGTGATCATAAGTGGTCAATGGCACCATGCTGTATCTGGAGATGACCAAAGGGCATCACTTTATAAGGCAAGTTTCACGTTTCCAATCATTTTAGTTTATTCATTATCTTTCCTAAAAACTATACACCAAGTAATATCGACGTGAATTTAAAAACAATTTTGAGTAATTTAATGAATAAGTGAGAGTAAATACTAAAAATTTCCACTGTCCTCTTTAAAATTTGATCATTTTTTAAACTGTTCAACAAATTCGACCTATTCGTATATTTTTTCAATGGTTAGGGATGTTTAACATTAGCTGCAACGGAATATTTCGATGTGTTATGAAATGGTCTTAATGATTAAACACTAAAAATTTACAATTTGTTAATTATGTGAGGTACATTTTGTTTTAAAGTGACTACTTACATTATTTCTTTGATAAAAATATTCAAATGAGACAAAACCACAGCATATAAAGTGATTTAATTAGGCACCAATTAGTTGGTCAAATTAGCTGCAACGGAATATTTCGATGTGTTATGATTATGTCTTTACGATGGAATAATGAAAATGAAATATTTGTAATTTATGTGAGGTACATTTTGTTTTAAAGTGACGCTCTTCGTCAATTTGTATCAAAAATACCATTAAAAAGTGAGAAAAATCACACGATATAAAGTGGTTTATTTAAGACCTAATTAGTTGGTCTAATTAGCTGCAACGGAATATTTAGACGTGTTATGAAGTTGTCTTTACGACTAAATAATAAAAATGAAATATTTGTAATTTATGTGAGGTACATTTTGTTTTAAAGTGACTCTCTTCGTCAATTTGTATCAAAAATACCATTAAAAAGTGAGGAAATTCACACGATATAAAGTGGTATATAGTTAGGCACTAATTAGTGAGCCCAATTAGCTGCAACGGAATATTTAGACGTGTTATGATAATGTCTTTACGATGGAATAATGAAAATGAAATATTTATGAATTATGTGAGGTATATTTTGTTTTAAAGTGACGCTCTTCGTAAATTTTCAAGTTAAGGTTCCATTCAAAAGTGACGGAAATCACACCATAAAAAGTTGTCTGATTAGGCACTAATTAGTGGGTCTAATTAGCTGCAACGGAATATTTAGACGTGTTATGATTATGTCTTTACGATGGAATAATGAAAATGAAATATTTGTAATTTATGTGAGGTACATTTTGTTTTAAAGTGACGCTCTTCGTCAATTTGTATCAAAAATACCATTAAAAAGTGAGGAAAATCACACGATATAAAGTGGTTTATTTAAGAACTAATTAGTTGGTCTAATTAGCTGCAACGGAATATTTAGAGGTGTTATGAAGTTGTCTTTACGACTAAATAATAAAAATGAAATATTTGTGATTTATCTGAGGTACATTTTGTTTTAAAGTGACTGTCTTCGTCAATTTTTATCAAAAATACCATTAAAAAGTGAGGAAAATCACACGATATAAAGTGGTATATAGTTAGGCACTAATTAGTGAGCCCAATTAGCTGCAACGGAATATTTAGACGTGTTATGAAGTTGTCTTTACGATTAAATAATAAAAATGAAATATTTGTAATTTATGTGAGGTACATTTTGTTTTAAAGTGACTCTCTTCGTCAATTTGTATCAAAAATACCATTAAAAAGTGAGGAAATTCACACGATATAAAGTGGTATATAGTTAGGCACTAATTAGTGAGCCCAATTAGCTGCAACGGAATATTTAGACGTGTTATGAAGTTGTCTTTACGATTAAATAATAAAAATTAAATATTTGTAATTTATGTGAGGTACATTTTGTTTTAAAGTGACGCTTTTCGTCAATTTGTATCAAAAATACCATTAAAAAGTGAGGAAATTCACACGATATAAAGTGGTATAGTTAGGCACTAATTAGTGAGCCCAATTAGCTGCAACGGAATGTTTAGACGTGTTATGATTATGTCTTTACGATGGAATAATAAAATTGAAATATTTGTGATTTATCTGAGGTACATTTTGTTTTAAAGTGACGCTCTTCGTCAATTTGTATCAAAAATACCATTAAAAAGTGAGGAAAATCACACGATATAAAGTGGTATAATTAGGCATTAATTAGTGGGTCCAATTAGCTGCAACGGAATATTTAAACGTGTTATGATTATGTCTTTACGATTAAATAATAAAAATTAAATATTTCTGATTTATCTGAGGTACATTTTGTTTTAAAGTGACGCTCATCGTCAACTTGTATCAAAAATACCATTAAAAAGTGAGGAAATTCACACGATATAAAGTGGTATATAGTTAGGCACTAATTAGTGAGCCCAATTAGCTGCAACGGAATATTTAGACGTGTTATGAAGTTGTCTTTACGATTAAATAATAAAAATGAAATATTTGTAATTAATGTGAGGTACATTTTGTTTTAAAGTGACGCTCTTCGTCAATTTGTATCGAAAATACCATTAAAAAGTGAGGAAATTCACACGATATAAAGTGGTATATAGTTAGGCACTAATTAGTGAGCCCAATTAGCTGCAACGGAATATTTAGACGTGTTATGAAGTTGTCTTTACGATTAAGTAATAAAAATGAAATATTTGTAATTTATGTGAGGTACATTTTGTTTTAAAGTGACTCTCTTCGTCAATTTGTATCAAAAATACCATTAAAATGTGAGGAAATTCACACGATATAAAGTGGTATATAGTTAGGCACTAATTAGTGAGCCCAATTAGCTGCAACGGAATATTTAGACGTGTTATGAAGTTGTCTTTACGATTAAATAATAAAAATGAAATATTTGTAATTTATGTGAGGTACATTTTGTTTTAAAGTGACGCTTTTCGTCAATTTGTATCAAAAATACCATTAAAAAGTGAGGAAAATCACACGATATAAAGTGGTATAGTTAGGCACTAATTAGTGAGCCCAATTAGCTGCAACGGAATGTTTAGACGTGTTATGATTATGTCTTTACGATGGAATAATAAAAAAGAAATATTTGTGATTTATCTGAGGTACATTTTGTTTTAAAGTGACGCTCTTCGTCAATTTGTATCAAAAATACCATTAAAAAGTGAGGAAAATCACACGATATAAAGTGGTATAATTAGGCATTAATTAGTGGGTCCAATTAGCTGCAACGGAATATTTAAACGTGTTATGATTATGTCTTTACGATTAAATAATAAAAATTAAATATTTGTAATTTATCTGAGGTACATTTTGTTTTAAAGTGACGCTCATCGTCAATTTGTATCAAAAATACCATTAAAAAGTGAGGAAATTCACACGATATAAAGTGGTATATAGTTAGGCACTAATTAGTGAGCCCAATTAGCTGCAACGGAATATTTAGACGTGTTATGAAGTTGTCTTTACGATTAAATAATAAAAATGAAATATTTGTAATTTATGTGAGGTACATTTTGTTTTAAAGTGACTCTCTTCGTCAATTTGTATCAAAAATACCATTAAAAAGTGAGGAAAATCACACGATATAAAGTGGTATATTTAGGCAATAATTAGTCGGTCTAATTAGCTGCAACGGAATATTTAGACGTGTTATAGGATGGTCTTTAAGGTTAAACACAAAAAATTGCTTATTTATGAATTATGTGAGGTACACTTTGTTTTAAAGCGACGCTCAGCGTTAATTTTGTGTAAAAATTCCATTCAAAAGTGACAATAATCACACCATATAAAGTGGTGTAATTAGGCATTAATTAGTGGATCGAATTAGCTGCAACGGAATATTTAGACGTGTTATAATGTTGTCTTTATGTTTAAATACTAAAAATTAAATATTTGTGAATTATGTGAGGTACATTTTGTTTTAAAGCGACGCTTAGGTTTTTTAAAGACAAGAGATCTTCAGAAAGTTGATAGGGAAGTCCGTTAACTTTTTAAGGACCAAATGAAGCATTAAATAATCACTTATCTTGACTTAATTTGGTCCAGAGTTTGTCATTATGTTATTAATTTTGCCAAAATAATATCAAAAAATCACCATTAAATGTTAAAGGTTAAGAAATAGTTGCTAAAGTGAATCTACAAGTTTAGTAAATTTTGTCGCTTTGTGAGACTAGTTTGGTTCAGGGAATTCGCGGCTGGCCGGCCTCACGATTTTGCAGCTGGATTTTTCAGCCGTGAATTGGGAATTCGCGGCTTGCATTCGCGGCTGGCATTCGCGGCTGGGAATTCGCGGCTAGCTTCAGCTTGGTTCTCGAGATGGGCGCCGCCATCATAAAGATCTGGCTCCCAGTTTGTATTGCAATAGTTTGCTAACTGAATGGACGAGCGTGAACCAGGGGTCCAGACTAATTGAAGTTCGCTGGTATCCAAACAAAGTTGTCTTCGACAAAGTAAGTGAAAACCAGTCAAGATGGCAGCCTCCATAAGCCGATGTGATTGATTAAGTCCTTTGAAATTTGATCCGCTCTCCCTCCAGAAATGACATTTCCCGCTGGGAACCTTGACCCGATCAGGGCAGCCGACTTGGCAGTACGTGCGTGATGATTGACTTACCAGGTGCAAAGGATTGGACTGCACTGGGAAAAGTGCAACGTTGGCAGAGTTTTGCAACAACGTGTGTCTATGTCTTCCCATGGAGGTAGCCGTCGTCTCCATTCGATTTCTTTGCTAGACAGTGATGTGACTCGTCACCATCATCGTGGCAAGCTTTGTGATGATCATGCCTGGTGGTACCGATAGAATGACATACTACCTAGCACTAGCAGTAGCATCCATGGTGAGTCGAGTGTATTCACTGTTAAAACAATATAAATATTTTAGTTCGCAGAGCAGAAAAAGGGTTTTTTTTTCCTCCTTTTAAATTATGAAATGATTTAGGATTGTATACCAAACATGGACCAAGCATGGAGGAAGGAATATTCCTTCCTCCATGGACCAAGTAACTGGGGGAGTGGGGCCTTGGGTGCTGTACTCCTTTTTTTCGAAATGTTGACATCTTTCGAAATGTTGACATCTTAAGAATAAGAAAAGATGTCTTAATTTCGAAAAAAGGAATACAGCGCCCTGACTCATCACTGGGTCTAGTCTAGAAATGATGGATTCCCCAATGAACACAGTACACACACAGGGCTGGGACATGATGAATGTATTACTGGACAGAAATTCGTACTGACACCATATATATCTGCCAGACAGGGGTACTTTAATCAAAACTGAGACAGCCAGCCCACTGCCAGTGCCAGGGTCATACTCATTTTTATACCTCCATCACCGACAACTCGGACAACTCAAGACAATTTACCTGGTTACACCATAAACTGTCTTCTTGTTTCTGTGCTCAGGAAGTCTAGGAACGTATAATGAATTATTAATATTAATATGATGGCTGCAACAACAACAAACAGGCCTGGAATTAAACGGCCATGGCACAAGTAGTTGTACATCCTCCGTCTTTGAACTGACTAACAAAAGTTAGGCCTAGATTTATAACAACATAATAATAGAATGCAAGTGGGCTTGTGATGTACAATATTTGATAATATTCCATCATGGGCTGATCAATGTTTTTGTTTCAGGAACTTTGACCGAATGTCGTTTTCAATTTTGAACAGCTTCACAAGAAAGCATCATCAAGTTTGGTAAGTTGTTTTCATTTGACATCTACAATGGTACACACAAGATTTAGATCTTAACATTAGGTTACTGACCTACCTTGCCAATGCCAACTGGGCTAATGTATATACATGCTTGTAAATAATAATACAAACAGGTTCTACTCAGATAACCAAAACGTATTGCGAAGTACATGTACATGTAGAAGTAAATGTGGTATTAAGAGGTCCTAAAAACCTCACAAACAGCCAATTTTACTGCATTGTGGAGAATCAGATTCCATGTCTTACATAACACACTGTTTCCAGGTTGAAAATAAAGCAATTCTTATTTTTTTAATGTAGGATTTCTATATAATTTTAAAAAACAATATATTTACTGTCAAGCTTAATTTTGAAAAGTTAAATAAATGTGTTGGTAAGTTTCTTTTATTTTCTTGTACATGTAGGTATTTCCCTTTTAATACTGCTGTCAAAAATTCTGCATTGCACAGTATTGGTGCAGTGGAGATATTAAAGAGGCCTTACAGCTAATTTGACATGAAGATAAGAGTGCATGGCAGATATTACACCCCAACTGCATTGTGATGGTATAGGTGGCTAGTGCGTAAAAGCACTTGCCCCTCAGCACCATGGCCCCTGTTCGATTCTAGGCTAGGGCCAAACATTTATGTGAGTCGAGTTGTGTGGGGTTTTTTCCAGGCCTTACAGTTTTGCTCCCTCTGGAAAATTCAAACACTTACATGCATTGATCTTTGGCTGTGTGTTGTGTGGTTGGCTGCCATAAGGCGCCTAAAGTTGCTAGAACCTCGACCACATTGTAGCCACGTCCTTCCCAATTCAGCTTCTCAGCTGCGAGTAATGACGATTAGCCTACCAACTTATTGTTATTGTAAGATATTGTTCTGTCTCAAATGTTCTGTCTTTCAGAAGACTAACTTTGCTTCAAGTTCAAGTCTTAGTACTTAGACTTGATTCAGTGAGGAATTAAAAATTGCTTTGGTCATCTCAAAAATATGACTAAACATAATAACAATTTTCAATCTGCATTCTTAATTTGCATTTTATCTTTCCAGTCATGATTAAGAACTTCACAACTTTGTAGGGATGTTCAAAATAAATTACAGCAAACTGAACCACTGATGCATAGAAGAAGATTTTGGATTATGCATGCAAAAGGTTCTTATATATAAATGTGCAAAACCTAAAAACCTACATGTAAAATGAATTTAACAAGTTGTCTTATCAAAGACATTTCTTTTTGATCCTGAAAAGGTGAAAGACTGACTCTAATACAAAAGCTCTATTCGTCAGATTTACAGATGCACAGTTGTTTGAATATTAAAACTGTTTTAATATTCAAGGAGACAGATTTCTAGGGCATAATGCGTAACAAGTTCTTGCCATTTCCTCATTTTGCTCATTTATTTTTCCCTAGGTTTTAACGTTATGGGTAGAAAGACAAAACCAGCCATGAATAAATTCCTCATCATAGTGCCATGTGTCTTCATTATGTTCATCATTTACATCTCCACATGTAATGACAGCTCCAGTGACCAGAATAAAACCATTGTGGAGTGTGAGCCGCGCTCATCTAAGCAGCATGAAGTGGGTAAGAGTGCTCAAAGTGACAAGAAAAAACTGTCTGCTTTCCTGGTTGTACTGATAATGACAGGCCCCCAGCTCATAGAGCGTCGATACACAATCAGAGAAACTTGGCTTCAGAAGCACGGCAAGGATGTCCTGCCAAAATTTGTAGTCGGCACATCTGAACTGTCGGCGTCAGATATGAAGATGCTTGAGGCAGAACAGGCTCGGCACAAAGATCTTCTTTTTCTGCCTAAATTAAAAGATGCATTTGGTTCACTGACAAATAAACTGATTCAGATGATGGTGTGGTTGGATAGGAATGTTGAATTTCAGTATGTTATGAAGGCTGATGATGATACATATGTTAGACTTGATGCAATGGTGCGAGAGCTGAAGACTAAGAGTAGAGAAAGACTATACTGGGGTTTCTTTGATGGGAGGGCGCACGCTCATCGTACAGGGCGATATGCGGAGGCAGAGTGGGTACTTTGTGATCGCTATATTCCTTATGCATTAGGAGGGGGATATGTCTTATCATCTGATCTTGTTAAATTCATCTCAACTAATTCCCAATACCTTAAAAAGTACCATGCAGAGGATGTTTCTGTCGGTTCGTGGCTTGCTGCCATTGATGTGAAACGAGAACATGACCCAAGGTTTGATACCGAGTTCAAATCTCGTGGCTGCCGTAATGTTTACATCGTAACACACAAACAAACCATTCAAGACATGACATCAAAGTATCAGCAGTTACAGACAACGGGAAAAATGTGTGCCAAAGAGCAGCAGTTCAGATTATCATATGTGTACAATTGGGATAAGGTTCCTACAGAATGCTGTGAGAGAGTCGAAGGGGTGCCATAAAGAAGTGTCAAAAGGGATGAGGAACTCCCAACCTGTGTCTGCCATTATTGAAAGGGGGGTTCACACACATGAACTACTCAACTCTGATATGTCGTAGTTGAACAAATTCATAATAAACAATTGTTAACTATTGATAATCAAATCTGTGATTTTGTGTTCCAATGTCAAACAAATCTTACAATTCACATGTAGGGCATTACTCCAGAAGGTCACGTTTTTTCACTCATGTATGGGGGTCGTCCAAAGTGTTCACATGTAGTAGGCCTACTTATGTCAACATTTGTTAAAAGTGTACATTAAGTATCAATATGCATTAATATAATGTTCATAGTAACACCACGACACCCCCCCCCCCACGCCACAGTATTTTAATCATCATGGTTGCTTACTACATTTTAAAGGGTAACAGTATGTTGTGTTGTTGTTTTTTGTGTGTTTTTGTTTTGTTTTGGGTTTGTTTTTGTTTTTTAATGGGTTTTTTTATGGGTTTTTTTTTTTTTTTTTTTTTTTGGGGGGGGGGGGGGTTAGACTGATAAACACCTTTAAAGTTGTACACAGCCTCTGACACCCTCCCCCTGTCATAGTCTTTGAAAGACTGTGACAGTATTGAACCGCCCCATTCTATAAGATCATACCAGTGCCAATCCTCTGGTTCTTTAAGATCATACCAGTGCCAATCCTCTGGTTCTATAAGTTCATACCAGTGCCAATCCTCTGTTTCTATAAGTTCATACCAGTGCCAATCCTCTGGTTCTATAAGTTCATACCAGTGCCAATCCTCTGGTTCTTTAAGATCATACCAGTGCCAATCCTCTGGTTCTATAAGTTCATACCAGTGCCAATCCTCTGGTTCTATAAGTTCATACCAGTGCCAATCCTCTGGTTCTATAAGATCATACCAGTGCCAATCCTCTGGTTCTTTAAGATCATACCAGTGCCAATCCTCTGGTTCTATAAGTTCATACCAGTGCCAATCCTCTGTTCTATAAGTTCATACCAGTGCCAATCCTCTGGTTCTATAAGTCATACCAGTGCCAATCCTCTGGTTCTTTAAGATCATACCAGTGCCAATCCTCTGGTTCTTTAAGATCATACCAGTGCCAATCCTCTGGTTCTATAAGTTCATACTAGTTCCAATCCTGTTTCTATAAGTGCATACTGTACCAGTGCCAATTTTCTGGTTCTATAAGTTCATACCAGTGCCAATCCTCTGGTTCTATAAGATCATACCAGTGCCAATCCTTTGGAGAAATTTTTCTGGGGCATTTCAAAACCCCCAAATCAGCATTGCTTATTTTGATTGCGGTAATTAAATTAGTTTAATTTATACACATAATGAACATGCACAAACTTCTTTTTGTTCACTATAACAACTACAAGACCACAGAGTTTGGTAAAGTTTCCACAGGTTGCCTGCATGTTGTGTTTATTGAAAACTAGACAATGGGAATTAATTAGTATAAAAAACATCTTCATGTCAGTGCAACAACATTGTATTTCCTGCAATAGAATTTATGTTACTAAGTACGCATGAGTTTGAAAAACGTCACAATTATCTCACTTATAGTAACCTGTATGTAGACATAAACCAGTAGGGGGTGAGATACACGTTTTTGCACACAGCGTTTTCCTGCGAGATACATGATCATGGTTATTTATAAAATGAGATACGACAATGTTGCACTGACACAACATTTAGACATGGACTTCCTGCATGATGGTATGTAAGTCAAAGAGGTTCACAAAATGTAAGAATGACTGTCATGTATAATTAAACAATGCATTCCCACCTTAGCTTGCTGTCAGTGATTCTACTCATGTAGGTCATCAGGTGATCAGGCCAGTTTGACAATTTTGTTAATAAAATGCTTAATTGTGTTTGCCAAATTTAGTCACTTACTAATTGTTTTCTATATTTACTTCAAGCCAAAACAGAACAATTGTATTTATGTTATAACCAATACTGCTCCTTTGACACTTTGACACTTTGCCAGTCACCAAAAATTTACTTGTACGTCTGTCCATTAAGAATTTATTGTAACCTAATCAATTTTTCAGAGTGCTAAACACAAAGAGAATGAACTGTACAGTAGTAGCTGGTAAAACTTCCAGTGTTTTAATCTTTTCTTAAGAAGAAACTTTCAAAATACCAGTGCATTTTTATATTTCCCCATATAATGTTATATCAGATTTTTGTTTTTATTAATTTGCATGTACCACTAGGGTAGTAGAGTTTGTGACATTTTTTATTTCTGATTTTTACATGTTAAAGTACTATGCAGTAACCGATCATTTGGGGTAAAGCAAATCAAAATGCTGCTGCATGAACATCATTGATTTGAATAACTTGTGTAAAATGAGATCATGATCATATTTGTCCTTGTTTGCACATGGGTATTGTGGCCCATACTTTCTCTTGTCCAAAGAAACAAGATTGTAGACATGCCAAGTAGATTGCCATTATAACAGATTTCTTAGAAATCTAGTCAAACGCATTTTCTTGCCATTTTAATAAAAACATTTTGAAATGTCAATGTGCATCAATATAGTTCAATGTAAAGTTTATACAAAAAAAATACGTTTTGTGCACACATACGTTTGTATGCCAAACATTACAAAGTCTGTCGTTTGTGTTTTACACTGCCAGCTTTATGTATTTTGGGGGCCTCTGGACCTGTTGAATGATCTAATACTGCCAAAGAAGCATGTCATTGCAGTTAGTGCCCTTTGGTTTTGTCATGGTTAGCTGTAAAGCCCTTTGTCATTTATAAAAGAGCCTTTTAACAGAGGAAAATTGTCAACCTTCAAAAAAGTTTCATACATTTTACCTTAAAACATGTACCGGTACATGACATGTAAATGATTCATGAACCAGGCCTGAAGAGAAAACAAACTGTCTTGACCTTGGTGCATCCTAAAGACAATCCAATAAATGCTGACATTCTAATCATTACACACTGAACATGTAAGCTACACGTCACAAACAACTGAAATGAGCAAGTTCTCACAAAATTATAAAAATTCTTCTTATCCTTTAACAATTACTGCATTGCTTACGGGGAAAGTATACCGTTCGATTGTTTTAATCCTATATATACAATAAAACTAACCTGTAATAATTTCATTTCAAAAGGTGGTCGCGTTTTTGAGATATCGCTGAAAATCCAGAGCGGTTATGTCCACACAGGAAGAATAATCCGTAATTGGAATACACAATCTGAGAAATATATCTGACAGTAATGTTTCTCAGATTCAAATTTTGGGGAATCAAAACTGATATTATTTTTCCATAACCACATTACTTTGAAGTGAAATGTTCTCAAAATGCTTTATACTATCGAAAGCTGCTGTACTTCTAACCAAGTAGGTTTTTATTTTGAGAGTGATTACCAAACGTATACTTTCCCTTTAATCTAAGAACACCAAAAATAAATTTATCATTTAACAATTACTGCATTGCTTAACATAAGAACACCAAAAATAAAGTGTAATTCAAACAAAGGTTGCTTAGATCCCCACCGATACAACAAAAAAATTCTCCCGTCTTTTTATTTTATTTTTTACTTCTATTATGAACACTAACTGTAGAAACTCAAAAACAATTGGCAGTTGGCTCAGTGTTTGTGTTTTTAAAATGGAAACGATTGGACAGGAACTTGCAAAAAAGTTGAGATAAAACAAAATGCAAAATATAACGTTCACTCTATTTCAATTGAAATGTTAAAAATTTACAATCCATTCGTTAACACACGCTATAATGTCTTATTGCACAATGTACACCATTTGACATTGGGTTAAAAGATGACACTCAAATAGTTACTTAATTCTAGCTATAAATGAAAAAACGTACCAAACTGGTTACACCGTCTTACGATATGTGCATATTTAACATCTTGTGTAATTAACAAGTGCTTCATGAAAAACTGGCAAATGAAGACGCAGGATGAGGAAGAAAACTATTCTCTGAAAGTTTAATGACTGACATGACTGAGTCAAGAAAACAAGTTTGGGATGAAAGTACAGAAATCAAACCTAATTTATCTTGTATGGCTTGAGGTTAGCACAATGTATGTGAAATGTCTCTATGGTGAAAAAACTTGATGTTTCAATCAGCATGCTCTGGTCACAGGAGAAGACAAATTATAATAATCTAGATGTACAGCTGGTACATGTATATGTAGTTTCCATAGTGATGCTAAAGATCATTAATGTTAAATGTAGTAAATCAACCAATTAAATAAAAAGTAATTATGATACATGCATACTCAACACTGTGATCAACCGGACCATACACTAAGGGATGTCATAATCACATCAATGTCACTAACACATTAAAATCTCGTAACCAACAATCCTCAACCACCCAATCCCAAACTAGCACAACCTAATCAAAGATTAGCCATAACTCTGGAGTATCCAATCATTTTGTTAAACAAAGAAAATTACAGCAAAGTTAACAAACGTTGAGGACACTACAAAATGACATCCTCCAGTTTGATTAGTTAGAGTGTGGCTGTTATCACTAGCATTGCCCTGTATTAACTTTTTCTGTACATGATATATATGCCATGCCTTCTCAGCTGTTAAAATGTACATGTGTGTAGATTAACAATTCTACAAACCATAACTGCAGTCAAGGCATACACAACTTCAAAGCCCAAACTTTATTTGGTCACAATTTGCACTTTTACAAAAAAACAGTTTAAGGTCATGTGGTGTGTTGTAACCAATGGACCTTATGCATTGGTGTCATCACACTGCCATCCATAGAGTTACAAAACGTATGAAACAATGGAAACGTGTAGCTACGTATGCGTTGCGCACAGGATGGGCCAATGAGCTACCATCTGATGACCTCTAGCCCAGGGTGCCTACCAAATGGCGCCATGTGCAGAAGGTCTATACAAATGTGTTATAACTAAGGCCGGTCTAATCAGCCCTGCCAATACAGTCCCACAATTGAAATGATTAAATCAGCCTGGGGCATTTCTAGATTTAAACAAAGTTCAGTCAAATAACTCAAGGTACATTCCATTCAACCTGTAATATACTATAGCATTTAACATTAGCATAGCATTCAAATGTGTTTAGTTAAAAACATTGTTGTTGGTTTTGTTTTGTTTTTTAGATTGAAAGGCCTTTTGAAACTACTGCTTAGGCTTCGGCTCCATCAGTTATTTAAAAAAAGTGTGCTTTTGGTACGGAGCTTCAAATAGGTGGGCATAAGTCAAAGCCAAAACTGAAGCCATCTTTCTAGAAGTATTTCTGTATTTTTGTAAGTTACAAATATCATTTAATTGGGCTGGGAAAAGGTTGACCAACGTTGTCAGAGAATTATTTTGTTTTGGTTGAACATTTATTATAACGGAATGGAGTAGATTTTACTAATGGAAATGATTTCTAGCCAAACCTTGAACTGTATATAACAAATATTGAAGCAACATGTTGTACATAAGTGATGCACAAGTGCATGCTTGATATGAATGGTGGCAATAAATTGAGACCAGGTCACCTTGGGGTACATGTGTACGTTCCTGTCTAGTGAACAATAAGAACATTGGCCAACTTACACACAAGTTTTCAAACCAGAATGCATTGTGCCTAAAAGGCATTTACAACATTTGAAAAATTCGGCAAATGGACGAGGTATGTTTGCTGACTAAAACATAAATGGACAAAAGCAGTGACAAGTCCTTTTGAAATATGATGCATTCCAGTCCAAGTTGTTCATATGATGCACATTTTTAAACGATCGCACAAACATTTGAACACTTTCCCAATTCAATTTTTTTTTGGATGAGACCAATAATTCAGAAACACCACTCACAGCTCTACCTCACTTTATTTTTGTTTCAAAATTCATCATGAACATTTCTTCCATAATTATAGAGTTTACTACCTATAAATACAAAGTAGTTCCTTAAAACCTCTCTTGGTGATAGTTTACCATCTTCATTATCATCTGCACTGCCAATAAGATGCCTCGCCTCTCCCTCAGCATGCTGACGATTCCTAGGGTCTAGATATGCCTTGATAAACAACAAAGATAAATACAGCATGGTAAAGATTGGATGGTTTGGAGACACCCCCCCCCCAAAAAAAAAAAAGAAAGAAAAAAAAGTACCTGCTAACCTCCCAAGCAGGGGTAGCTATTTCTTGGGAAATGGATTTGTCCTGTGAAACATGCGTAAAGGTCAGTCAATATTTCCCAGGAATTTCTGCAAGATGTGAGATTGTTCAGCGTGCGAACAGCATTCAATACCCACTGTTTATTATGAGAATACATGTATATTACAAAGCTATTGGCCAATCAGAATCCAGGATTCACAAAAACAAGTTAAAATAATGTACTAAACTAAACATTTTACCAAACATGACTGATACACAGGTATTAACTTGATCCCTATTGGATGCGTGTACAATGTAATACTTGTAGTTCCCATCATCACATACATTGACATTATCACTGAAATTGTGCACATCCCTGGTGAATAGATCCATATTTTGTACGGTCAAATACTGAGGAGTAAGGGGATGTTTGAGGGCAAGGGATCCATCCCATTGCACTCATGCAGTGTGAATACATGAATTGATGTTGTTTTGGTCCATGTATATATGTACTTGGTTCATAAAATTGTCAATTTGTCAGAAGTGTATTATCTATGCATATCATAGTGATTTTTCTTTTTCTTTTTTCTCATTGCCACTTGAGGTGAGGGCAACAAGAAAAATAAAGACAATTTCAAGAGAGAAGCTATCTGTTCATATTTGTCTTAAACTGGAATAGATTGTAAGATGGTGAAAAGCAAGTGAAAAGGTAGGGAGTTCCAAAGTGCAGCAGTATAGGAAGAAAAGCTATCTGAATATCTCACAGTACTGGCCTTTGGAACAGATCAGTGAATGGATAGTATGTAGCAAAGGTGCCTAAGGAAGGGACATTGAGTAACAGACCTTATGCGCACATAGCATGGAAGTATCTACAAGAGGCTTACAGAACAGACAGAAGTTTTAATCACAGAAAGAGGTTCAAGAGATGATGCCAGGTCTTGTCTTATCAAGTTAACAGCTTCCTGCTGGACTCTGTCAAGAAGAGATAAATTATCATGACATGCCCAGATATGACTGCAGTATTCCATGGTTGGTGGTATGGTATAGTGAGTATAATCTAGACACCTGAGTCACTGAGTAGTTAAATCTACAAGATGACCTTTTAGCAAATGTATAAGGCTTTTAATCTCACCTCTAATTCCTCTTTGTCACAGATATTGTCATGATTTAGATCCATGTTCTCCCGAAATTCTTTAAGTCTCTCCTTCACCCATTCATCATCCTCAGCTGCATTCTCCAGTTCCTTCGTATCCATCATTGGCATGGAGACAAACTCAGACAATGATAATTTACTGTCTCCATTTGAATCTATGTAAATAATAAAGTGAGAAAATAGAATGAGCTGTTACCATGGCATAAATGCAAAAAATAGCTAATGGTCTGACGTTTTGACCCTTGCAACCCTAGCATTAGCCTTCGAGAAAGACTCTGCCAGGGTCAAAATGTCAGGCCATTAACTACTTTTTGCAAATAATAAAGTGCTAAGTACAAGATTAATGATTAGCAGCACTGTCATTAATACCAACAATTTACTGTCAGAGTTTTAAGGCAATGTCACATGAGGTAACTTTGGGCAACCAATTCCAAGGCAATCAGCCCATTTTAGACTATGTATAAACATGTTGTTTATACACAGCAGCTGCAGTGGGTACATTTTAATTTGTGAAGACACAATTGGCTTGTACATCCCTTACCCTACAAGAGACTCAATATCAGTATGCATACATGTACGTGGCTTTAATGGCAGTTGCTGACAGACCCAAGATAATGTTCAGAGCCTGGACTTCCTGCAGGCATGATTTGTACACAGCTCAATGGAAGAAATATCACATCATGCATTTTCATGGAGATTGCACTGTACAATTTATAACCTTTGATATGAAGAAAGGGGCCCACCTCAAAACTTGTAAAGCTGTTATATTGATGACTCTCGAGTTTATGTGGTAATTATGATACAGAATGTAAACTTTCTTATATGACCATTGTAATATCTTGCCTGCTAGGAAATGGAATGTACGTACAATGTCACTCTTTTTCTTAACGAGGTAAAACGGTCCATATTCACATGGTTTAGGTTCTTCATTATAGGCATAGAGCACAGCTGGTTTTGTCAACAACTAAATGGTTTTTATTTGTAATTTGTTAGAGGCATCCTAGCTTTAAAATATTAACATTGCAATACAAAAAGTAACATTTCATTAACTGTCAGTTAAAATACCCAACCATAAATTAAATATACGTGAACATTATTACAATTTAACCCTAGAGACCTAGCAGTACTTCTTCAGCTTCTTTCTTTCTTTTTTTTAGATTGCAAATAATTGCATAAGTCAAGGCATACACAAGCTAAAAGCTGACTTCTCTAACGTTATTTCATGTATCTTGGTCACAACTTGAACTTTCAAAAAGGTCATTTTAAGGTCAAGTGATGTTGACCTTAAAATGACCTTTTTGAAAGTTCAAGTTGTGAGTGTTGTAACCACTGCAAATGGGGCCGATATAAATAGAATCGTCCCTGTCAATACACATTTTCTATTCTCCCATTGAATTGTAATTGAATATTGATACTGTAAAAAATGAATTTAAAGTTGTTGATTTGTTTATTGGTCTCACCAAAATCATGAAGTAATTCATCCACCAGCAGATTCAGCATTGTTTTACAGTGCTCTGGATGAAGAAAGGCAAGAAATTCCTCCTTCTTCAAGATGTCATCCTCATCCTCATCAGCCCTCGTCCATCGGTCACGGTAAATTAAATAATCCTCTGATGTGATGATAAGCAATATATAGAACACAATGGTGAGGCAGCTCAAGGAAGGTAACCCTTTCAATTTTAACCAGTAATAATTTATTTATCCTAAAAATGTATGAAACTAGGCAGTCTAATGTCACTGAAGGTTCCTGTCGCTAAGAAGGAATACAACTTCACAAGTTCTGCTGTTCAATTATCTGGAATAATTGAGAACTTCAATTCCTTAGTTACAATTTGAATCATCGGAACTTCGCCAAATGCTCAGTCAGTATTAAATGTTTCCATCATTATACATTATACATGTAAGCATTTCGCTTCTAAGCTGATGAACGGAGTTAGCCAACTTGGGTTGCCATAAAAACTGGAGCAGGATTGGAATTTCTCTGTGCTTTTCCCTGAAGGTTTTTCGCAGATTTCCATTCACCCATACTCAGCAAATAGTGAGATGTATGTAAGCTGTTGTTTGAATAAAAATGCATAAATTACACTGATTTTTGTGTTCGTTTTTCAAGGTAAATAGGATTGAATATCTCATGAATAATTTATTAATTGTTGTCGTAAAATAAGTAATAAATTTGGATGTAATAATGTATGTAGGGCCCCAATGTAAACTAGTTCTTACTGTTCAAGCATACCCTGGGTAAACAAATGTAACAAATAAATAAATCAATCAATAAATGACTACACTGTACTTACCTTCATCATGAGTTTTTAAAGCACTTTTGCCATTTTTCAGATCTTCCAATGTATTTTTATCATAGCCCCTCTGCTTGAGAAACTGTTCTCTGTACTCATCCCAGTGGATAACACCTGATAGTAAACATATTTACTAATATATTAACAATATGGATACAACACACTTACTAAATGACTTCTGTGCCTCAACCAAACACGTGGCCTCATAGAATTACTAATAGTAACAATAACACGCAGTTCTTATATCGCTCTTTTCACACCAAAAAGATGACCCAACTGCTGTTATATTATGTACACTGATATGCAGAGCTAAAATTAAAATTATAAATATACATGTTTATATACATGTAGCACCTTGGCGCAAACTTAATGTTTCTCTTAACAATAAGTGTACTGGTTCTTTTATGTGCATTACACAACACACGGGACCTTTGGATTTACATCACTTCCAAAGGACGAAGCAATAATGGTTAAAAGTGTCTTGCTCAAGGACACAAGTGTCAAGACCTGGACTCGAACCCACACTCTGCTGATCAGAAACACCAGAGCTTGAGTCCAGTGCACTTGACAGCTTGTCTACACACATGACACCCCATGCCATACTAAACTACATGTACAGTATGGTAGAACTAGAAATTCAGTTATTGTTGCATCACAAAAACATGAATACTTCAGATATTTGAGTAATGTTTTATTCTTCATGATTTTAGCTTCTATTTATGTTATCCAATACTGGTTATAATTTGGTCAAGTTGGGTTGAAAACATTTTTAGTTTGAAAATGTAATCAATTTAACTTGTCATAAGAGGGCGCTGTCAAATATTAGTATGTCACCAATGTTGTTATTTGAATAGGCAAAACTTTCATAGAGTAGGAACCTATCAAATTTGCTTTAATGTTGGCTACAGAGCTGTAGAATGTTTTTGAGTATATTCTCACATCAACTTCTGGTTTGGTGGAGACGCCATTTAAGACTTACAAATCATTCTTAGAATTAAAAATAGTATCTCTTCCATGTCAGCGACTTGTTCATGCAATTACTAGGAAGAGTTGTAGTGCAGAGTCTGAAAGATTAACTAGGAGTCCTATTTGGATGAATGAACCATAATGCTAGAGATACACATGTAGACGTGAAGTATTTCAAATACTTTTCACTCATCAGATGTTCACTTGTATTGTGATGTGATGAACTATCACCACAGTGACTACATGAATTTAAAATCACATCAGTCTAGGTACCTACAAAGTATTCATAATAAATTCTACTCCTAGGCTAATAAGTTCACAAATATGAACAATCTTCATTTATTTATTCATTTACTACACATCGACGATCGTTTCCTCTTCAGTTAAAACTGGAAAGTGAAAATCTATACAGAACTGTCTCCAATTCAAGGTAACATTGGAACCTTTAAAGACAAGATGACTATGTGTGGGAATCAAGTCATTTGAGCTAGTCCTTCCTTGCACCATGAATGTTACCTACCATCACCATCTGCATCTATTAATGGGAAGATTTTCTTGCTTGATTCTAAAGCTTCTTGAAAATGCTTCTCTGTCTGAAGAGAGATCCATGCAGTCAACTCATCCAAATCTAATAGTTCATCTTTGGAGGTGTCTGCCCTGTGAAGAAAAACAAAACAAAAACATTCTTAGGCCTACCATGTAAAACAAAGGAAGTATCTTTGGTTATGTTATTTTATTTTACATTTGGTATCAGGCCAGGTAGTAACACGGAGGCAATTGCCTCCGTGCCCCTGGTCATTGCTTTTGTGTCCTTTGAAAAGTTCCAGTACAAATTAAAATTTCCCTTATTGAGGTGCCTTTAGTGAAAAAACTGTCTTGCCCTTTCAAGAACAAAGTATACACTGTACATGTAGTAGTCTTGTACCATACACCCCTGTCTAAAAAACAAAAAGGAACACCAGATTGGAGTGCCCATTGTTAATGTAGTCTTTCATATACTTCTCTGAATTGTGTTGTGAACTGAAATACTTTTGTTTATAAATCTAAGGGAATCAATTCAGAAGATTAACTCCATTGTAAAAAGGTGCATTGTACACTGTACATGTATTGCAATACCAACTTATAAATGTAGATCATTGTAACTGTCTGATTCCAGATATAGATCCCTTGCATGTGGCATCATAAACTCAAAGAATGCTCTCTAGGTTGAGATCAATGCATATTTCCATTGTTTGACCTCAGCAATCAGCCTATAGATGTCAGTGGTCTATTGTTAGCTTGGCTATGGACACCATGGGGGCAAAATGACAAAAGTATGGGTTTTATGAAAACATATGATTGCTGTGAGTGTCTATGATTATACCCAACCAAAGTTGCGTACTCCTACTTGTAAATGCGTCTATCAACATGCATGCATATTACAGAAGTTGCCAAGAGCAAGGGGAAGAAGAGTTTTGAGTAAAAATAACTTACATAGAAAAAATCTCCATTAGTCTTCGTTTCCCTTCCTTTTCTGGAATGGTTTCAAAATCTGCGTGCTCAGGTCCTAAGAACACTTCTTGTTGAAAGTCCTTATTGAGTTGACCACCACGCATTATTCTGACACCATCCATGTGATCTGGTGGCGCTATGTCAACAGATGGGTCTTTGTCTTTAGAATCATTTGACATGACTTTATGCTCCTTAGGATCTGTCTCTGGTTTATCTTTGATTATCTTTTTAATGACATTAGCTTCATATGCACTGAGTGACAACAAAGCAAAAATAAGCAATGCCCTTTGACACCGTTTGCATATGAGAGTCTGCATTATGTTGTCCTGGAGTTGACAGTGTGTTTTCCTGGTTGGCTGAATCTGTTCAAAAAGTTTAAAAAACAAAAAAACATTGTACAATGTACACAGTGCATAACTCTTAAAAGTAAGACAAATCATGTACACATTAGTCAAAAAAGTGAAATTAAAACGATTTTGTTTAAATTCCGACTGTTTACGACCTTTAGTTCAAGCTTGACTGTTTATGACCTTTAATCTAAGTCCCTTCATACATTGTACATTTTCATTCACATTCATCAACCAGAATGCAGGATTGACTTGGGGGATTTCTTGTTCTTTGTTACATGATCAAAGCAAAACATACACCACATTGGTATTAATTTGTTCTTTTCCTTCTGTGAATACATTTCTGAGGGCATTCCAAGATTTTGTTAAATCCATTTCATAATCATCTTTAAAAGGAGGGCTGCTTTTCACATTCCTCAGATCAGGTTAAGGAGTGCGGAGAACAACGATTGATGGTCTGATCAGTTAAAATTGATAATGTAAAAGCCTTTTAAGTAGACTTGCTCTACCTCCATAATAAGAATAGTCATTTGGCCGATAACATCCTGTAAATCTTCCTCAGCTCCCTGGGGAATATACAGCCCAGCAGCTGATTTCATGAAACTTTACACAACTGCGTAAGTCCACTTGCGCAGCATTTATTGCATAAGTTTTGCACCACTACTACAAGAAATCGTGCACAAGTGAATATACGCAGTTGCGTAAAGTTTCATAAAATCGGCTGCTGGGCTGCCATGGCGCTCCAAAGGCTTTTTCAAACACAATATCAACCTCTACCCTGACACTAAATGTCAAAAGTTGAAAAAGCATTGTTGGTTGGGGTCCAGTAACTCGGACTACACCTTAACCCTTTCCTTACCATAGGCGACTTTACCCTTTAGTCAACTGCACTTGAGTCACACCCCTTCTTCCTTACCATTGGCGACTTTAGTCGACCAAGCTTTACACACAAAAAAGCACTCATGCCCGAGCACAAATGCCATTTGTAATAAAGCTATACTAGTTTAGTCCATGTTCACCCTCCATACCCAAGCTTACCATCATTGGAAAGAGAAAGATCGGATCTTTCCAATGAAAAATAAAATAAGGTTGCTATTATGCAATCTCTTCAAATTGGAGTTGAAAGATCTGAAATGCCTAACACCTACGGAGTGCCATATGGTTGTGTACAAAAAAGTCTTTGAGTCTTGAGATAACAGATCACACTGAAGAAAGAAAGACAAAGAACTTGGACATTTTTTGTTCGATCTCAATGATTTTTTGATTATTTGAAAGGGTTTTCAATAGGTAAGAACTTTGTTATTTCTTATTTTGCTGTAAAACAATATCTTCACAAGGAGATATTAAATCATAAAATGGAGTTTTTAAAAATGGCCTTCTTTGAATTCGATTGAACGAAAGGTTTCTGTTGTGTAAGAATGTGTGCTTCACGCTTGCAGGCTGGAGTGGTCAAACAATGCTATCAGCGGTTGTTTATGTCCAAACATTTCGGTAATAAAACGCCTTCCATTTTTTTTGTTAAACAAAAAGTTAACAGGAATCCCCTGCATTGTCATTTATTGCATGCAATCCAATCCAATGGGCAATGGATGGGCTGGACTTCTTCCTTATCTGTCATGTCTGTTGACTTCTAGCTACTAATATAAACTTTGTGATTATTACGTTATCGTCTCCAGTTTGTGCACTACTCGAGACTTCCCTCTCCAATACTCAATTATTTCAATAAAATCATACACAACGTATTTTTACACCCAAAACCATAAAATTACCAGACAGTTTCACAGTTGGCGACTCTAATCCAATTCCAACGTGTCCTCGATCGTCGAATCTGGACCAATAAAACCAAACACATAATACATTGTGCCTCGAACCTTTTTGGTCGAACCCCCGATTCCAACCAACACAGTCATGACAGTTAACACATGTACACAGGGGTTTTTTTTGCACATTTAATCGTAACAGCGCCCTCTATCAGCACTTTGAGCCATTAACAGTAGTGAGGGCACTTTTACCAATTAGAGATCATGTGTGGAATGTCGTTGGTTCGCATCACCGCCCCTGATCATGCTGATATAGGGAAATCTGTCCTACGTAGATTCTGTCCCACATTAACATGGGTTGAAGGAGGAGAATTTAAAAGAGGGCACACAATCATAACCCCGAAAGGTTTAGATTGCACGAGAGAGCATCTTCACTCTACAACATGTTCTTCCGTGGCCCACCCGTACCCGCCCTCACTTATATTTCGCTAAATCATAAATGATGGCATTCCTTTTCATTAAAAAAATATAACACCTATTTTACAGGAAAGTTTGACTTTTGGGTACTTAATACAAACACTTTTGCTCTATGTACGCTCTGTGGTACGAATTGTCTATAAAACAAATTAAGAGGGATGTGTGTTGGTGTTTTTGCCATGTTTTACATAATTTCAAAAGAGAATAGAAAATCAGAAATAAATACAAGAACATAGTAGAGCAGACCCATAACACAGGTGTGATGGGATTGTGCCTTTTATTGCACACAGTCAGTATTTAATGAAAAGGACATTTGGCTATAGGGCCTTTGAAAAAACTACATAGCCCATGAGGCAATATGGCAGCCCTTTTAAAAATTGTTTGTTATTCTATCTCAGTATTTTTCAAAGGACAACAAAATCTGCGATGGCCCTACAGCCAAATATCTTTGTCATGACATGTGTGCAAAAAATCATACTGTCATCAAAGGCACAATTCCCTTAGATCTTTCCCCTATCTGCACACTATTACGTGGACAAGGAATACGCATCCAGTGCTTGCATATTTCAAAATCAAAAGTATTTTCAAGACAAAAAGAACCAAAATCAAATCTGTTAATAACACAATTTAAAGTGTGTGTAATTTTGGGGGTTTTCTTCCGCCACTTCGTGTTCCCCCTCCCCCGATTGCCATCCATAGGACCCTAGCAAAGTTGCTCGGAAGGGGAAGGAGTGATACCATTCTCGTTTCTTTCTGCTGCATTCCCTCTGAACGACGGCAAAAATAACATTTTCAAATTGCCAGGGGACGCCCCTTCTCCATACAATCCACTGAAGCCCTGCCCTTTGAATTCTTCATCGAGTAGAGACTAGCTGGACACTGATCACAAACCACGTCCTACAAATCATCTCCTCCTTCCGCAGCGCAATGGATAAGATTAATTGACAATAATTCCCACTATAGGCCTTAAAAAGCAATTCCTGGTCTTTTCAGTGGGTTCATAAGAAAGCACTTTTTTCAACTTAATTGATCCCCTGAACAACTTCAGTACATGATAACATAAAGAAGTGTCTCCGAAATATCTCAGAATTATGTACACTTAAATTTTATTGCCAGTAAAGCCCAGCATATTCACAATGAAAATAATTTAAGTAAGTTTCCACAATAACGTCTCGACAGCCTGATTGACAAGGGTCCTGTATAATTTCAGATAATTATTTGCAGGAGTTTGTGTAAAATACCAAAGTGTAACGAGACAGTATTTTAATTGGTCAAGGAGTGCTGGCTGGTACTGATCGTCCATCAAGCGAAAGAGACCAGTGCGAAATGGCTTCCGCTTGTCTACGTTGTTTTCGCACTGGATGTTGTATAACAACATCCAAGATGCCAGAGCACCTTGACTTGAGTTTAGTTCTGTTATATTCCTCTATGGTTACGATGACAGTTTTGTGAACAAAGCACAACCTTAATAACATACAAGGGCCCAATTTCATGGCTCTGCATGGTTACCGCCGAATTCTGCGCTTACGATCTCCATTCTCCGCTTGCAGTGCGAGCGACGAATTTCTGCGCTAGCTGTGTAAGCGAAGAATGCCTAGTAACGTGGAGTACGCACGCGCACAAGCAAAAATTTCCTGCTCACCCGTGAAATACGCTTGACGTAAGTGCGGAATTCCCTGCTTCCGTAAGCGCCGATTCTTTGCTTACGTTAAGCAGAGCCATGATATTGGGCCAAGGTGGACTGGATGCATAAGTGAAAAGTGCCATCAAATTAATGACAACTTTAGGCACAAAATAACACCATGCGCTACTTCAGGTAGTTTATCAACTCTACCCTTTAAACAAAAAATAAGTAATACACAAAAGAAGGGAAACTGACTGGGTAAATATAAATCAATTTGGGGTGAACAAAGAAAAAATACAACCCGGGCAGTGACATTGCTTTAAGGGAGTGCAACTTTTTCTTTAAATATCAAGTTACAAACCACAATTATAAGGGAAACTGACTGAGTAAATATAAATCTCTTTCTGGTGTTGAAGAAAACAATTTCTTTGTTCACCCAAAATAAATAAAAACTATTAAAGATTTACATAACAATTATATATCTGTCTACAATGGAAATCTCCATGCTTATTGTTTTGAGAATTGCACAAGAAAATTTTGTGATAGAAGGCACTGCTGGATAAACACAAACAAACAAACAAACACCTCAATAAATATAATTTGTAAGATACCATGAACTTATTATGGAGTCACCTAATAATGCACACTGCACAGTAACACACAGGGAATATGACTCCCAAAATGGTGTGAGCAAGATTTATCATGTGATGACGTCAGAAGAACTGGGTCAGATTGCATTTGGCTTGCGGTAACATCATGTGACAATATCTACTTTGCTTACTGTGGTCTTATAAGAACTTGTCCTGCTACTTACACAAAGTACAGCCTACGTACATGCCATAGTTTTTTACAATTTAATTCAGACACTACAATTTCTACATTAAAAACAAATAACGACTTACTGTGTTCAAAACCTGCAGCTGACCATGAACAAAACCAAGTTCTAACACTACTGTGGATTATTTCATCTTCATTCAAATCAAACATAGATTTTTAAAAAAAATACAAGTTCTTATTCAAACTATTCATTGAGGCTCCTCTACAACCACTTCAATGGACTTTCAGCAAAAGCATTTGGTAAATATACAGGTACATTAATCAAAATTTCAAATTATATCAACGCATTTTCTCAGGAAGACTGACATATGTTTTGGCAAGTATAAAACACTACTTCTTTTGAAAAAAAGCAAATGTTTGAAAAGTCAAGAACAAGTAATTCACATCTACCAAACACCAAACCTACAATAGTAGTTGAAAGTTGTAGATTTAACTTTAGGTTGTACCTTGTGACTTTCACATTGTACTCTGAGATTTAGATTAGCCCAGAATGGATTTGGAGATTTTCTTATATCGAATAATGTTTTCTGATTGAGTATGTGCTTTCTGATCACATACTGTAGCAGTGGCGTGGTCTTAGCCAAGTGGACTCCATTGGACTCAAGTTCTTAGGGCTGAATCATCGGAGTGTGGGTTCGATTCCCAGTCATGACACTTGTGTCCTTGAGCAAGACACTTAATCATAATCGTTTCTCTTAACCTCCGCTAGGGCTGAGATAGTATTGTGTTGGACTAACCCCTTAGCACTAACTTAAGCAACTTGGAAATGTATGCTGCCCAGGGAGCTGAGAAAATTTGAGGAATTGTTTAAGTATGCTCAATGACCTTGTAGGGATAAAAATGCTGTAACGAGCCTTGCTTGGATATGTGCACTACAAAAGAAGCATGTATGACATTATTTATATTAACAGAAGTCAAGACATTCAGTGGCTTTCTGATTGAAAAACTATTCTCTGAAACTTTAGCTTTTCTGATTGGTAGATTGGTTAATCCTTTGTTCTTCTGATTGCTCTGATTGGAATCTGTTTAGTCGTGTGATGAGCCTCTCGAACCAGGCTTCGACCCTTTGGTGGACGGAGTTTTGGCTTTCTTAGACTTCTTTGGATGCTGTATTCTGATGAGACAGTACGAGGTAGGTAGACGCTTATCCATAAAGGGTGGATCTGTTACATCATTCACCATTATCACATATTCAGCTTCGAGGAAACGACATAAACAGAAATTAGAGATTAAACTTACAATTATTTGGGGCAATTTCATAAAGTACCATCCTGAACTAAAGAATGGATGCACACTTAAACATGGCAGGCAAGATGCTCAATCAATGCAAGTAGTAAATGAGATCTTACCCTGATGTAAAAAATAAGATAATTCACCCTATGGGTGTTGATATGGGGTTGGATGTAGAGACCAACTGATATTAACAAGATGGGCAGCATGTACCAGCAAATGCCCAAGGAGCAGTGTCGCTGCAGGGGTCTGCTTATACGTAAACATAAATGGGGGGGGTAATGATTGGAGGGTTGCAATGATTATAGGAATTAATTTGTTTATACATTCAATTATTGTACCCCTTCAGAGTAGCACTATGCGTGAATTATTTATGCCAATGAGGCTTGACTTGGAACCTTCACCACTATGTTAGCTTAGGTCTGTAGCAACTATATTAAGGCTATACAGGATGGTGCAAAATTAAAGTTTATAAAAGAAGAAAGAATTGTTTGGGGTGGTCCACAGACACTCTTGATCCATTGCTGTTACTTTTAAGATAATGACAACAAGTTTAGGTAACAATTGCATGTTTTTGATACTGTGCATTTGGGTTTCATTCTTACCTGGTCTTGCAAATCGTTCATCTCCATACATCTTTTCTCGCTTGATCTTATATGCCTTTGGGTCCCTCTTCTCTAACATGGTTGCATCTGGTATATCATCTATTCATGATTGAGGCAAAACAGAGTTGGGGAATTAACATAACATCGCTGAAAAAATTAGATCACACTTGCCATCTGATGACATTACAGTTAAACATACCAATGCAGTTTGTCAAAAAAAGAGATATTTTCCAGCATGTTTCCAGGCACAGCAAGACTTGCATGTGTTTTTCAATTTTCAACGGCATAGCTGAGAAACCAAAAATGAGGAAATCAGCTGATCAGCTGCAAAGTTGTAAGTTTGTACCATTTATTCTACTATGAAAATCACACTACACTAGAACTAATAATGTTAAAGTCTAGTTATTTGAAAGGTCAATAAAGGCAAATGCATTTTATTCTTGAAAAGTGCATGAATTGTGATGATGTTTTGTTGGTTAGTTACTGATGGTACATCCCTGAGAAAAATTTCCATGTGCAAAAACAAAATAAATTGAAGAAAATGTTAGGTTTTTCCAAATAAATGATCTCATGAATATCAAGATTGACTGTTTGCATTTTTACTTTATTTTTAATAAAACGACAATGATTCAATCTTTTACAAGTTTGTTTTACCTAAACTCTGCAGTGAATTTGAATTGAATCAAGAGCAATAACAATGAAAATGGAAAACACTTATTCTAGTAAGTTGTGAAATGCCAATAAGTTTATGTGAATTTCTTCATTGCTTTTTTGTGTATATATATGTGTACTGTGTATCAAAGCATGTGAAATGCTGAAATGTAAACTGTGCAAGAATCAGTCAAGCATGATCATCAGTCCTTACCAGTTTCCATGATACCGAAATGATTGAGGCAATAAGGTGAAGCATGCAAAATAAAACAAAATCATATCAAATAAAAAGCAAGGGATATATTATATTTGAAAAACTCAGGAATTTATCAAACATATAGTACAAGTACATGTACCCGATGTCAACCATGTGTCATCACAAGCACCTTGCACATGTTGTAATAAACATTCAAAATACAAACTTGTATACTTCAAGATCAGTCCAAAGTCCTCTTCATTATCAGAGCGGTCAGACAGAGTAATACATGAACTTATAGGGAGAGTGGTTGAAAATTTGTCAGGGAAGGCGTCTCGTGCTCCCTGTACAACTATGACAATGTTGAAAACTAGAACTGACCCATGGTAACGTTGTATATTATAATAGATACACACACTAGCACAGCTTGGGCACAATGTGTTCAAACAAATCATTATTTTATACAAATTAAAAGGCTGTACAAGAACACAACATGCAAAATATGAGCTCATTCCATGGGACTACCTAAAATAGTGAAAATATACCCAACAAAGAACAAGAATGATCTTTAAATTCAATGTAGCAGACAGATTTTGGGTCAAGAGTAAGTTTATGCCTAAAACTTTTCAGATTGTAATACACAAAACTTTGTAAAGTGTTTTCAATATTTTATGGCTTTTTGCAAAAAAAGAGGAAATTGGTTGATCATCTATAATTTTGCATATTAAACTGAATTGACAAGTTGTGTAATGTTCAGGAGGGTATCATTCTCTTCAGTGTAAAGAATAAGAATCATTGTACACCTTGTTAAAGTGCTAAAGGAATTTTGTGTGTGTGTTGCTGTGTGTGTCAGTTCAGCACATTTTATACAATTTGCAGAGCTTCAATGAGGTTCTAGACCATTATAAAAAGTGACTGTAAATCTACTGCAAAAAACAACATTGCATCATTCAAAGTGAAACTGCAACATGCATCACGTGTGACCTTTTAACTCGCTTCTAAAAAACCTCACATCACACGGAACAAGCTACTTTTTGTTATGCATGCCAGTCTCAAGAAAAAACACCTTTTAACTTTAATAAAATAATGGATGAGCATTGTGTGGTGCAAACAAAGTGCTTTCAACCATCATAACATAAAGTCACAATAAACATTGGCTTTACAGTTAGGGTGGTGTGGCACTTAATAAGGTAAAAATGCAAATTGAAAAATATTATATGAAATGAAAATGAAAGCAACACAATGAAAGTTATGAAACTCAGGTTTATAGCTTTGTTAACCCTTTACAGCACTGATTCAAGCATGGCTTGTGATGGATGCAACATAGCTTTTTGTACTCTCAAAGTCATTCCACTTAAATTTGTTCATGCAAAACAATTGGAATTGATACCGGAATGTGACTGTTGGGTTGTTTGGGGCGCAGGGCGTAGTAGGCTCACTATATCCATTGAAAGCAATCAATTAAAATTTAGCACAAGGTTTTAACCACTAATAACAAAATACAAAGATATTTCTATTAGTTTACTGCTCATTGCTAAACATACCCAATGGATTTTTGAAATCAGTGTTTCCCCTGCTATAGACTGTGCAAGTCTCGCGCAATTTTGAACTTCCGGGACCATTGTGGTCTCAACCATATGGAGATTTACGTGGGCAAGATTTTGTTTTGTCAATTATTTTATTTAAACGTGGTTTTTGACCATGAAAAATAAATATGTTGTTGGGAATGTAACACTTAGTGATAAAAAATATGAAAGTAAAATCAATTCAACATTATAACGAAGAAAACCCGAGAAATAAACTTGACCTCAGCTTCCGGTTGCTGCAAAAAATTAAGAAATCTGTGCCCACCTCCGATCACAAAACTTATGTAAACGCTTGTTTTGGATGCGCGATGATAATCGCCAGATGCTGCAATTGCAACGCAAAGCCTTTTCATAGCAGTTTATGGTTGTTGAGGCGTCAGCGTCCTCTCTAAACTGTGTCAAACGTTAATTTTAGGCCCGTGTGACCTTTGCGAATCCACGTAAGTGGTTTCTGAAAATTTAAGATAAAATAAGCATCCTTGTCCCAGAGTTTTAATTTTGTTTCACAAATAATTAACCCAATTATTTGTGTATTTATTACAAAAACTCAAACTCATTTTATAAACATGTAATGAGTATTTTTGTTGTTCAGATTTTATCATTAAATATAATTTAAAACAAAGATTTGATTTTAGAGAAAAAAATGTTCTTCGTTTGACGTGTTTTCTCGTTCCGATACGCGCGAGACTTGCAGTCTATTGTGAGGTGGCCCAGCTCACTACTTCCAGGCACCAACTCGCTCATTTTGTGCAATATTGCCACCTCGCTGTGAAGATTTGCCATTAAGGAAATACTAAACAAACAAAAATCATACGGTGTGTCATTTATGAGCTAATTCCTTGACCTCTATGTATCAAGAAATCACAATTTGGATGTGTAGATGGAATCATCCAAATTTTGTTGGAGCACTGTATTCTCATAGTTTGAGGGATTGGTAAATTTAGCTTAAATCATCAAGTTGAATTTTAACCACCTCGCTTAGTTCCCAAGCCAGGAGCTGAGAGACACTAGCACTTCTTATCAACGTTTGAAAATTACACCAGTGCTTTGTCATTATCGACTGACTTTAAAATATATTTGGCTGACCTACAATGTACATAATGGTAGGCTTTTCAGACTATTTAATAACAATCTTACTGATTTTCTAGGGCAGAAATATTAGAAATCAGATTAAAGTAGGAAGAATATCATGCTTGGGAGAAAGAAAGTTACTTGTTAAGATTCAGATACATAAAAGTAGGTAGCAGGATCACAAGGGTAAAAGACTTGTGGAGAGATTTACTCACGTATACAAAGTGCAAACAATCAGGTCAAAGACAGAAGTATCATTGTGCATAAAATGAACAGTTGGAGGTGTTTACTTTACCTACGTTCTTTCCAAGCTTAGCACCCAGTCGTAATTGCTGAGCAAGCCCTGCTGTTTTAGAATTACGTGATTTGGTTCGGGCTTCTTCCTCCATCATAATATCAAGAACATTGAATGGACGATAGCCAAGGGGTGCTCCAGGCAGTACCAATCCCTATTGAGGGGTAAGGGAAGGGGTAGGGGAAGATGGCAAAACATGGGCTAGGGGTGAATTTAGGCAAAGTGGAATGTAAGAAGCTTGAGGTATTTGATTTTGGAGGCTTGTTTGTCAATGGGAGTGCTGTGATGAGTGAGATTGAAAGTTAGAGCAAACTGCTTTTCCTACACAACCAGCATGGGTCTGTATTTCTGCAACACATAATCATTACTAGTGTCTAGTACATACTCTGCATAATATTGAATGCAACCACTCATGAATTGTATAATGTTTATGGTATAAAGGTAGTATATTTTAATTTGGTGTCCGACCATAAACAAACTGTACACTTCAATGGGTACTGGTAGTTGCTATGAACTGATGAATGATAATGTATACAACATTACATGTTTGAGCGTACACATGTAGTTGGCTTGTTGTTTTGTTTACTAAGAAACTCATTTAACACGCCCCTGTAATTTGAAGGCAGCCTATATGATACAGGCCTGGAATTTTATCTTTGAGAGGGCCAGGGCCTACTCATTTTGCAAAGGGTACTTCCATTATAAAATCTAAAAGTCTATGGGAACATTTTGAAGGGGCATGAAGTTCAAGACCAAGACTAGGGCAGCCTCCGTGGCCTCTGTGTAATTTCAGCCTGCAATAAGTGTCACTTGAGGGACATTGCAATCAAATCTCTTTAATATCAATTTGGATACCAACAGTATTCAAAGAAGCTTCCAAATAATATTTTTGTTAGTGAAGGCAAAGTGTACAAAAATACACAGGAACATATCAAATATCTGTCAATTAATTCAATGTGATGATGACAGACACCTTCTGCAGTTTAGGCCGTGTATGAGTTAATGCTTTTAGCAGTGGCTATAGACAGATTGCTGAAAAGGCATATTCTATTCGTACCGGGCCTCACATAATCAGACCTCATGTTATCACTCAGGTGTGTAGTTGAGCCAATTAGATTATACATGTTAGGAATTTCCAAATAGACTGAAGTTTTGGGAGGTTCAAACTAATTTAATGCACAAACCTCTATGCAGTATTTACAAACATGTCAGGTAGAGTCACCGACATTTAAGTTTGTGAATATAGCAAGTTTGTTATAGATTACAAATAAATAACAACTTTCATTACTAAATGGATCTTCAAGTAAACCTGTCATGAGAAATTAATGATGAGACATAACAGTTACAACTGTTCAAAATTGAGGATGAATGACAGTGTTAATGCTCAAGTAGTCCCACTGTCCACTCAACCATGTCAAGATAATGAAATGGCAAAAAAGAACGCATGTTGGTGATTATGGCAAAGTTGCACAAGATCTATGGTCCTGAATATGTAACAAGATACTACCAAACCTTCAGTAGCAAAAGTTGAATACAAACCTTCCATTTAAACTTACATTAAACAGCTAAAAAGATGGTGTTGAGTAGCAATATGAGAAAGTTAAGCAGCAAAGGGCAAGTTAAGCGCTGCAAGCTAGCATAACCAGTGTTGGTAAAAAGTGTGCAGTAAAACATGTATCAGTAAAAAAACAGCTTTAACAGTAAGCAGTCAGGAACCTAGCCCCCAGCTACAGTTTCAAAAGTATGCAGTCAGGAACCAAGCCTGGCTTCAGCTTCAACAATAAGCAGTCAAGAACCAGGGGTCGATTTCACAAAACTCTTCCTAACTTAGGACTAGTCCTAGGCAATACTAAGAGATAGGACTAGTCTTAAGTACTGGTCCTACCTTAAGACTAGTCCTATCTCTTAGCATTGCCTAAGACTAGTCCTAAGTTAGGAAGAGTTTTGTTAAATCGACCCCTGGCCTCTGGCTTCAGTTTTTACAGAAAGCAGTCAGGAACCTGGCCTATGGCTTCAGCTTCAACAGTAACCAGTCAGGAACCTGGCCTCTGGCTACAGCTTTAACAGTAAGCAGTCAGGAACCAGGCCTCTGGCTTCAGCTTCAACAGTAAGCAGTCAGCAACCAGGCCTCTTGCTTCAGCTCCAACAGTAAGCAGTCAGAGACCTGGCCTCTGACCTCAGCTTTAACAGTAAGCAGTCAGGAACCTGGCCTCTGGCTACAGCTTCAACAGTAAGCAGTCAGAGACCTGGCCTCTGGCTTCAGCTTCAACAGTAGGCAGTCAGGAACCAGGCCTCTGGCTTCAGCTTCAACAGTAAGCAGTCAGCAACCAGGCCTCTGGCTTCAGCTTCAACAGTAAGCAGTCAGCAACCAGGCCTCTTGCTTCAGCTTCAACAGTAAGCAGTCAGAGACCTGGCCTCTGACCTCAGCTTTAACAGTAAGCAGTCAGCAACCAGGCCTCTGGCTTCAGCTTCAAGAGTAAGCAGTCAGAACCAGGCCTCTGGCTTTGGCTTCTACATGAAGCAGTCAGGAACCTGGCCTCTGGCTACAGCTTCAACAGTAAGCAGTCAGGAACCTGGCCTCTGGCTACAGCTTCAACAGTAAGCAGTCAGGAACCAGGCCTCTGGCTTCAGCTTCAACAGTAAGCAGTCAGCAACCAGGCCTCTGGCTTCAGCTTCAACAGTAGGCAGTCAGGAACCTGGCCTCTGGCTTCAGCTTTAACAGTAAGCAGTCAGCAACCAGGCCTCTGGCTACAGCTTCAACAGTAAGCAGTCAGCAACCAGGCCTCTGGCTTCAGCTTCAACAGTAGGCAGTCAGGAACCTGGCCTCTGGCTTCAGCTTCAACTGTAAGCAGTCAGGAACCTGGCCTCTGGCTACAGTTTCAACAGTAAGCAGTCAGGAACCTGGCCTCTGGCTTCAGCTTCAACAGTAAGCAGTCAGGAACCTGGCCTCTGGCTACAGTTTCAACAGTAAGCAGTCAGCAACCAGGCCTGGCTTCAGCTTCAACAGTAAGCAGTCAGGAACAAGGTCTCTGACTTCAGCTTTAACATTAAGCAGTCAGGAACCAGGCCTGGCTTCAGCTTCAACAGTAAGCAGTCAGGAACCTGGCCTGTGGCTTCAGAGACTTGACTTTTCCCCCATCAAACCAGTCAATTTGGTTTTCCATTAACTTGGAAAAACTAAAGTGTACAACAAATCCATCTCCAGCTTTTATTTCTTGACAAAAATGAAAATGAATTGCTGTGAACTTTTGTATTGACAGTGTCACACTAGTTGTCATCACATGTCTCAATATTTAACTTTCCAGACGGTTGAATGACAGAAAACCTGTGCAAACAAGTCAAGAATGAAATTGATTCCAGGTTTGAACAAGTTTAAATCAAGGGTCACTTAAACTCAAATAAAATTCAGATTCAGTTTCTCTTTAACCTGGTTTAGTGTTGATCCAGCGTTAAAATATAACATATTTTAACCCAGGTCAATAGTTAATGGTTCAAACCTTCGACTCGTTTATTTCCCTTGCCACTTGTTTTGGTTTTTTTAGTTGCACTCCTTTGATCTGACAAACTCGGATCAGAATCCTCCTTTATGACCGGTGATGCATTGTTGGGAATGTAAGATGGTGAGATACCAGGAAGGATCAGGTCCTACAGGTTAAACAAGTCTTAGTTAGTCATGCTACATCTACAACTAAAATCAACAATTTATAATCCAGCTTAAATACGTGTACATTCTGCTCACATCTACTGAGAAGATTGTTGGAGACATACCAGGAGAAGAGAGATCTATAGCAAGTAAAACTTAATAACAATACAAGTTCTTATATAGGCCCAACCAGCGTCTCTAAGAGATTATTATGTTTACAACAGATTTGCAGAGCTATGTTTGAGTTATGAAATCGAACACCTTGTCAGGGTAATGAGGTAATGCGGCACAATCTGCAGCCAACCATCATGACCATTACAGAAATACCTGGGCAAACCCCTTCTCTTAATGAACCCCTTCTCTTAATGAACCCCTTCTCTTAATGAACCCCTTCTCTTAATGAACCCCTTCTCTTAATGAACCCCTTCTATTAATGAACCCCTTCTATTAATGAACCCCTTCTCTTCGATGACCAATTGAGCCCAAATTTTCACAGACTTGTTATTTTATGCATATGTTGGGATACACCAAGTGAGAACACTGGTCTTTGACAATTACCAAACGTGTACGATGCCTTTGAGTAATAGGCCCAGGTTTTTACCCCATGGGTTTCAAGTAAAATCCGAAGAATAGGTCATTGGACCAAAGTTAAAGGCACTGAACACGTTTGGAAATTGTCAAAGACCAGTGTTCTCACTTGGTGTATCCCAACATATGCATAAAATAACAAGCCTGTGAAAATTTGGGCTTAATTGGTCATCGAAGTTGCAAGAAAATGATGAAAGAAAAAACACCCTTATTGTACAAATTTGTGTGCTTTCAGATAGGAATAAAAACTTCTTGCAAGAAGTTTTTATTATTTTAGTGAGAAATTACCTCTTTCTCAAAAACTACGTTACTTCAGAGGGAGTCGTTTCCTACAATGTTTTATACTATCAACAGCTCTCCGTTGCTTGTTACCAAGTAAGTTTTTATGCTAATATTTGTTTTGAGTCATTACCAAACGTGTACAATACCTTTAAAATTGATGAGACAGCTGCGTCTACAACTTGCTCTGTGAGATTTGTAGAAGATTGACGTCATCAAAAATTAATCGCGATATTATCGAATATCGCGATATATTCTTGACAATACATCGTGGATGATAAAAAGCTATATTGCCCAAGCTTAATCAGAACATTGCATTATGTACACTAAAAACCTGATAAACATCAAGTTTAAAAGATAAAGGAAAGTAGAACAAAATTTATGAAGAAGAATGTTTCTGGTACGTCAGGAGCAGTTTGTGCTACTTACCTGGAGTGAGAACTACTTGCAATTATCAGAAATACAAAAATGTGAGATCTTCTTTTGTTTGTTTGTTTGTTTGTTTGTCGATTTTGATTTTTGAGAAGTCATACTCTTCAGGGCCCAATTTCATGGCACTGCTTACCGTGGAATTCTGCGCTAACGCCCAGCTGCGTCCCATAGGAATACACACATTACAGTGCGCGTAAGTGCAGAATTATTTGGTAAGCAGTGCCATGAAATTGGGCCCTGATGAGTTCAGATAAAAGGAAAGGGTGTTAGCAAAATAGGAGAGAGAACAGTTCCTAAAATCTAAAGGAATATATTTGTGCATGTTTAGTCTGGTGCTAAACTATACTGCTGCACTGACCGCATTTAGGTTGGCATAGTGGTTTCCTCCTGCCTTTCAACTCTGTGGACCCTGGTTTGAATCCTGAACCAGAGCCTTGCATCTGGATTGGATTTTCGGTCTCCACATCTAAAACTGAAATTTGTTCATCATTTTCTCTACAAAATGTATCTTCAGGCCTACGGGTCACAGTGCTAGTCACTTTTGAGCATTCTTTGGTTTTGTTGCCAGAAACATACAATAATTGAGAAATTTCCACTCAATGAGGGCATTTATCAAATCTGTTTGTCTTTAATGAAATGTCTTGAGTGAGAGACCACTCTAAATTGATTCTGGCTTTCCCCTTAGCTACTTGAATTAAATCTATTGTATTTATTCCACTGTTAGGAAAAACATACAAAAAATTCAGAAGACAAAATAACACCAGCTTATCACACTACCACTTATCAATATGTACTTAACTGAAATGAACTCACATATTTTCATTTCTAGCAGAGCTCCTTATAAATATACCCTTTCCTTGTGTCCCTACAAAAAGAGACCGACGCTAAAATAGTCCATAAATTTTAACCAAGTATACTTCATCCAAACCAACACCACTTGTGTGTCATTAAGATGACTAATAGCTGGTCCACATGACAAAGAGAAATAGTTGCTAATAATTACATAAGGAAACAAACTTCAAGAGAGGGCCCTATGAGCAAGGCATGTAGACATAAAGTGAAAGCGTTTAGTCTTTGTCTTACCTTGAATGAAGTGCATCCATTCTCTGTATTTTGATTATTAATAGCTGGAGGTACAGGAGTCTCATCTGTAAGCTCTGCTGTGGCTGTAGGCTGCTGGTCAGCTTCTATCGAACCCTCAGCTGCTGTTGCTATGGTAAAACATCAACACAAAATCACTATCACTTTATCTTAGTAATGAGGAGAATAAATTTGTTCAGCTAACCAAAGTTGACAGCCCTGAAATGAGTATGTCGGATATTCATTCTGACATTGATCAGTGAAGCCTCCCTTTCCAGCTACCACTCACTACTATTCCATTCACCCCAATGTTACCGCATCTATCTTAAATAAGACGATTCATGTTTGTTAAGGAACTGCTGGGTTAGGCTGCTTACATATCAAAAACATTTAAAAACCTTTTACCTAGGCAGTACACAAGCATTTTACTTTTACCTTACTATTTTGATGGACCTGTTCTGTTTGTTAATGTAATGTAACATCCGAAACAAGTAAAGTTGGACTTTTAAGGTATAATATAACATTTCCTCGGTGTAGTGACTAAAAATAGGTGTGCTGTTATTTGTATTAATTGATCAATATTTCAATCACATGTAAATTCTTTGGTACCGGTACTTAAATATCTAGAACCACATCAGTTTCACAATCCCGATGCATCATTTGTGAAAGGCAAGACCACCAAGGCATTTTCTCCTTGGGTAAAGGGCACCCCTACGAGGAAATTACAAATTTCTATTAGAACATTTTAAGGGACTCCAAGGCAATGACCAGGGGCAACAGAGGCAACTGCCTCCATTGCCTCTGTGAAGTATCAGGCCTGAGATTACTGTTAATTTCAAGTTTGGAAAAGTTTTCTTCCCAAATTGATTTAAAAAACCAGAGCCATATAGCACTCTATCAAACCTAACAGGAATCTCAAAGCACTTATTATTTTCACAACAGGTATGAAGAACTGTTTGAATTATGAGACCCATTTATATAACACCTCGTAAGGGGATTACATGGTGATGTGGCACAATCTGCAACCAACCATGCCAGATACACTGGGGCAAACTCTTTTTTTCTTAACGATGAGACCCATTTATATAACACCTCGTAAGGGGGTTACATGGTGATGTGGCACAATCTGCAACCAACCATGCCAGATACACTGGGGCAAACTCTTTTTTTCTTAACGATAAGTGTACCAAGTTCTTTTATGTGCATTACACAACACATGGGACCTACGGCTTAAAGCTTCTACTGTTTTTTGTTCATCCTCTTTTTCATAATACTCTTTGCTTGTACCGTACTACTATATTTTGTGTCCAAATGTTTATGTCTATTTTTGTGAGTATGGAAATAAGTGTTACATTGAATTGAAAAAGTCCCATCCGTAAGACAGAGCTATTATGTTTAAGTGTCTTACCCAAGGACACAAGTGTCATGATCAGGACCCAAAGCACACTCTGACAACACCTGAACTTGAGTCTGGTACACTAGACCACTCAGCCATGATTGTTTACATTAATGACATACCTGGAGCAGGTTCAGTAAGCTCATTACCAGGCTGGGTTGCTGATTCTATGGTTTGAGATTCTTCAGTCGTACTCTCTTCTGCTTTAACCTGATCTGCTTTGCTGGTTTCCTCATTCGTTTCACTAACTGGGTTTATTACTGTAGGATTTTATTATTGTGTGATTGGAGGGGGATAGGGGGATCAGAAGTAAGTAATATTTGTTAAGATCAAGAAATGGTAATGAGGTCATTTTTACACACTTAATTTTTAATTAAAGTAAAAAACACAGCACAATCATTACTTTGTGTCAGTGCAAAAACTTTACACAAAAAGCGTTTTTACAAAACTGAGATACCATGTTGTTGCAATGACACGAAGATACAGCAGGCTTTTTCACTTTCATCTTCATGGATATTTGCCCAATTCAAGCTCACTTTATCAATATTTGTAATACCTGTTAGACATGACTGGGTGACATATATTCACACAACCCTTGCAGTGATTTTGAAACAACGATTTACATTGCTTGCCCCTCATTACATCTGCTCTATAGTAGAATGTGCAAGGGCTAGGTTCAAATCTCACCCAAGCTGCCTTTGGATTTTGTCTGCATGCCTTGGAAAGCAATGAGTCTACAGTGCTCGATCATCATAAACTAATGCAGGGCAAAACTAATTTGAATTTATGGTACAAGCTCGAATGGGAAATACCCATTTAAAAAGAAACTGCATTAACTGTTAAAGAGTTTACCCTATTTAAGATTTAAGATTTCACTTTTGATCAAGATAAGCAGATTAATCATATTAATGAGTCCTCAAGTTGGATGGTTCTATACAAAATAGTATTGGAATAGCTTGGATTTAGAACTGATCCTAGTGTGTGTTAAACACTTCAACTCTTTTGTTCCAAAATAAACAAAGGTCTCTGTATAAGTCATGCCCTTAAGTGACATTTTCCGATGTTAACAGCATAACGCGAACGAATCATTTCTAAGACAAAATAAACAGGATTTCAAATTTAATTCTTTCAGATGTTTCAACTGAGAAAAAAAAAAACTGTCTAAATAATCAGCAAAATCAAGCATGTCTCTGTGTATGGAAAATATAATACATAAACACTTGGTGGTCTCTGAAGGGTTAAGGTCAAACAAAATAAAATAGTATGTGGATATTTGAAATATTACTTTACTGCTTTGGAATATACAAAGCATGATTTTTGCAAATAAAATTAATCATGCCTAGAGTAAAACAGTTTTGAGTAACTCCTTTTGAGTGATTTTTTCTTCCACACAATTACCTTCAATCTGTGGTGCATGCATTGGTTCTTCAGGGATGGAGACTTCAATGGTTGTGGCTTCTGTCAATGATGTTGATGGTTTAGGGATGAATCCATCCAGATTATACTTCTCTTCAATGTAACTATATTCTGTCAATGGGTAAGCTACCACATCATAACCACTGCAGAAATTGACATGGAGTACATTGGTATGTCAAGAAACCTTCAAATGCAAAATTACCTCTTCTTTTGACATAGATCCTAAATAAGGGAATAAAAGAGTGGCGACGAGTTCTTAAACTGTCGCTTAATATTGGCAGGGTCACCAATGAGTCACCACTCTTTTATTCCCATTTATAAATACCTTTCTGTTAAAAACATCAAAAAACCCTTACAAGTTCAGAACAAATCTGATAGTTTAGCCTCAGCTCAACTCACATCGACTCTGCGTTGAATATCTATGCATGTTTAACGCTAAGTAACTCCTCGCCCAACTTGCGCATTTATTTAAGTGTCAAATTATCGCACCCTACTTTTAAACTTGCACGAGTCCACCTATCAACTTAAATTGGGCCCTGAAATTTGCGCGCTCTGCGCAATTGTCTGATAGTGCCCTCTTTGACTCAATTTTGTCAGGTCATTTTAAACAGACTGTGACCGTGTTTATATTGCACATTAAACAAGGTCATGTGATCTTCTCCCGGGTATTTATGAATGTAGTATAAAGATCAACACATTTGTAACCAAGTATATATTTAACATGTGAACACTTATTAATAACAATCTGATTTGCAACAATTTTGTTTGAGACCAAGTTGAGTTTAAGCCATACTAAAGACCCTTCTCAGGTGACGTCACTATGTTATTGCTCATCATGCTGGAGTACTCACCTGCGTGCGTCACGCACACAACTTAACAGAAATGAGCGAACTTGTGCTACAAAACACAACGCTGGATGGCACTCTGCGTACGTATCCTACATGTCCATATAATACTCCAGCATGGCAGACCGTGTTGCTATAGACATGTGACGTCAGTGAGAGGGCTCTATAGTGTAATTTTCATTCACTTTGTCACTGGATTTGTTCAATTGTTAAGTTGTAGATTCTGTGCATTTTGTAATGCACATAAAATATTCAGGACACTTCCTTTGCAAACGTTCGTGCTGTTTGCCAGACTGGAATTCAGCAGAAAGGATGATTATTTATCAAAGTTAAATTGTGGAATTATGTACTACACTGCCACTAATACTCACTATGGTGTTGGAATAGGTTTCTCTTCCATGTCTTCAATAAGATCAAAGAGTGGTGATGTTTGGTTGGGTGTGTAGTGTCTAAAGCCAGCAGTGATCTGTAATACATGACCACTCTCTTGTCTGACAACTTGTCCTGTTTCTGATCGTATCTCAACATCTAGACTGAAGGATGTACCTTGGTACATATCTAACTCAACGTCTCCTGTAACCACAATCCGAGATGCTTCCACTGAGAGAGTAAACATAACATCAATCAGATGGTGAGTGCTATAAACAGTTACAAACAGACAATTGAATTACACATGTATAAAATTAATACTGAGTTTCAGTGAGCAAAGATTAAAATTAATTTCATTGACTTCTGATTTTATTTTGTTTGCATCTTGTGGACGTTATCATGGAATACATTCTTGTTGGATACACTGCTTTCAAGTTTGACTGTTTAACCCTTTGGTGCTCAAACTGCCCTCAACAGTCCAGCCTGTTACTTCTCAAACCACTCACAACCGCCCTGCCTGTTACTCCTCAAACCACCCACAACAGCCTTGCCTGATGCTCCTCAAACCACCCACAACCGCCCTGCCTGTTACTCCTCAAACTGCCCACAACCGCCCTGCCTGATACTCCTCAAACCACCCACAACCGCCCTGCCTGTTACTCCTCAAACCACCACAACCGCCCTGCCTGATACTCCTCAAACCACTCACAACCGCCCTGCCTGTTACTCCTCAAACCAACCTCAACCGCCCTGCCTGTTACTCCTCAAACCAACCTCAACCACCCTGCCTGTTATTCCTCAAACCAACCTCAACCGCCCTGCCTGTTACTCCTCAAACCACCCACAACCACCACGCCTGTTACTCCTCAAACCAACCACAATCGCTCTTCTTGTTACTCCTCAAACGGCCTGAGACCGCCCTGCCTGTTACTCCTCAAACCACTCCCAACCCCCCTGCCTGTTACTCCTCAAACCATCCACAATCACCCTGCCTATTATTCCTTAAACCACTGTATGTCAGTATGTCCCGTCACAAATACACGCACCCCAAATGTGCGACACAACGTGTAATTGTTCTGTATGCGTACAGTCTGCATTTCATATAGTCTATATTTTACAAATTTCTGTGGATAACTTTCCAAATAAAAATCTTTAACTTTACACACAAACAATGTTTCCTATTTCTTATGAAATGTCTTATGCTTCAATTGGGTGAAGCAAACAAAACAACTGTGCAAATCATTTGAAAGGTAATTTCATCTTCTACAAAATAAACCAAACTTGTCAAATGTAACACATGAAAATAATCACAGAAACAGTTATCAAAGGATTTCTAGGTACAGTTGATAATCCTGGGACTTTCCCTGGCCTGTTCGAGGAGTAAATGACTCAATGTTCAATTGTGCACAAGTGCTTAAGGATGAAGTCAGACTGAGACATTCAATAAGAGACCCCTGGAAGCATTGTTGGATAATAACTTATTACAGAGTATATAATAACTAATACCTGCTGGTCTGCCATTAATCCACATCCCTTCATATGTCACACCTGAACAGTGGATCATAGTGCCTTCTCCATTGTACAGATCGTTCCTCCATTGACCCTGCAAGATAAATTATTGATATCATTATCAAGATGATAATAATTGAAGTAGCCTATAAGAACTCAAAGATCCACAATAATAATGTGCATGTTTTAGACTTTTCTAACTTTTAGAGTTAGCTACTAGTGTGTCAGTGTCTGGGCACATACATCTTCTTGATTAGCTGTTGTAACTTTATTTCAGCTTTTAACTTGGAGACATTTTCTACTCTTCACATTCACAAGGCATTACGGTTGGCTCAGTGGTTTCTACCCTGCCTTTTATCTCTGCGACTCCCAGACCAGCAGAGCCTTACATGCAGATTGGGTTTCAGTCCCTGCCCTATTAGGGGTTTTCCTCCCACATCTAAAACTGACATTTCGTCATTATTTTCTCTATGATACAGGTATCTTCAGGCCTGCAAGTCACACTGCCAGTCCTGTTTAAGAGTCCCTCAGTTTCATTATCAAAAAACAGCATGATTTTTTAATGTTAGCAACTTATTTGACAGATTTCCCTACTCACGTCATAAATGGTAGATGTAGCACATCTGAGTTCACCACTCCCTTGCCTTGCTCCTTGGATCCAATCACCAATATATAAATCACCATTACTGTAAGAAAAGCCCCAAGCAAAGGGTCTAAGATTAGATGCCATGCATTGGAATAATTGCAGTCGGTGCCCTAAGCCATTGCCGCAATGCCCTCCAAATCACAGACAATTCACGGCAATATATTGCCGTACCCTTTTTTTCCAACTGCCGTCGGTGGCCTTTAGTAAAATTGTAAGATGCATACTAAATATCCGGTTGTATGTTTACAATTTAAGGCGAAAAAATCACTCAAAAGTTCCGCAAAGCAAAAGCCGCCAACAGCATGGTCTGCGAAGCACAGTTCCCTGGAAATGTTAGCTTGTTTACGAAAACTACACAACGTGTAGGCTTCATTTTACAAAAATGACACAAATTAGGATACCGTAGTGCCCTTTTTACACTTACGAAATTGCTGCGATGCCCTCCAAATTCTAGAAAAAGCACTGCAATTATTGCCCTGCCCTTTTGAACACGAGTTTCAAGGCCTCATTGCCATACAGCCAGAAGAGTCAAATGTAACTGAATTTTAAACTTGTTCTTTTCTTGCAAGAACTTCATTAATTTTGGGTGAACAAATAAAAATTGACTAGACAGAGATTTGAACCTACATGCTCAAAAACAAATTGCAACAGAGATTTTGTTTGGTTTTAGACATTATATAGAGCAGCTTAACTTGAGAAACATGGAAACATTTCAGTTTAGAACATGACCTTTTAGGTTGAATAGCAGCAGGTCAAATCAGGCAGCCAATATGGGCATTTTGAGTGGCTTGTGGCTGCTATGGGTGTTTTGGTAATGCTATGGGTATCTTGGCACAAACCGCATGTGACCGCTTTGGGCATTTTTGGTACAAGAACACTTGTGGCTGATTAAGGTATTTTGGTACAAGCCACATGTGGCAGCTTTGGGCATTGTGGTACAAGCTGCTTTTGTCTGTTAAGGGTTAAAGAAGTCCCCTAAGAATCTAGAGAGTACAGATATACACCAAAGGGTGTAAGTTGAGAGAGCAAGCAACATATCATGATAGAGCTGCTGAAAGATGACAGTGACCTGAATAGCAAATTGACTTACAGATACTTCTGAGATCCTTCGCCATGTTTCTTGTCATTGTGGAATGAGCCTTCATAAACTGCACCATCAGACTGTTTCAATATACCATGACCTAGAGAAAAATATATAAATGTCACAATGAAACAGAACTCTCCAAACTATACAAAAATTGTCAGTTTGAAACGTGAAATATAATTTACAATAGCATTATTAATTATCAAGATGCAGTTGAGACCGTGAAAGTCCAAGTCCAAGACCAAGACCCAGATATAATGGTCTGAAAGGAGACAACCATCTAAAGGACTGAGACCTCAAAGGGGAAGTAACACTATTCTGATGGTTTACCAATAATCGGGCAGTCGGGCCATCGGACTAACAGCTGTCGGAATGACGGTTATAATTGACATTTTTGTTCAAATGTTCAACAGCCCATTTGCCCCACAGCTCAATGGTCGACCTTGAAACATTGAGTTGTCTGAGTAACAAACTGTCGGACTAATTGGTTGTTGAACTAATTGGCTGCCGGAATTACGGGATGTCAGAATAATGAACCTAACATTTCCAAGATTTGTTATATCAATAATATCATTGAAATACCTTACTGGTAATGAAAGCAAGGGACCCTAAAAGTGACTAGCAGATGATGAAGAGTGTCAGTGTCAGTGGAAGGAGAACAAACCCAAAACACAAGAAACAGACACAATCAGGAAGGGATTGAAAATCAATCTATATGCAGGATTACAGTCTGAAGTGAGATTGGACCGGGGTTCACAGAAGTAAAATGCAGGAAAGTGCTGTTTTTATTTTAATGTTATTATTAAAAAACCACTAACAGCCAGCCTGAATGATCGCTAAATGAAAAATGGCTTAGTTCATTCTGAGATATTGCTTATAATTTTAAGTAAAGAAGTACCTTCTCGTTTGTTGCTAAGAAACTCTCCTTCATACACCGTACCATCAGAGTATGTCATCACCCCATGGCCATTCATCTCTCCATCTGAGAATTGCCCAGAGTAGGTGACCCCTGATGACCACTTCCTGAATCCATGACCTTCTATCTCTCCATGGATGAACTCTCCCTCATAGTAACTCCCATCTGCCATGACCAACTTACCATGACCTGTGATTAACAAATCACAAAAGTAACAGTGATATACCTGCCAACATCGAAACCTCATAAATAGGAACACCAGTTTTACGAGTCCACAGATAGCAACGCAAGAAGTCGTGTGAGTAAAGCTTATTACATGTACACATACAAATAATGTATTAAAAACAATGTACAAAAATCACTGTATCCCGTAAGAAAATCTCTCCTGTCACAAGCAAATGGCACCCTCTTTTGCCAGAAGCTGTCTCTTGTCAGAAATGGGAATGTTCAGATTTTTTGCGGCCTGTAATCTAAAAAAATCTGGACAATTCCAATTCAGGGATCAGGGATAAAGAACATTGTGATTTAGCTTTTAATTGTCCTACACACAGGCCTGGAATGCCATCTTTGAGAGGGTACATAAGGCTCTTCTATTGGAGAATCTTAAACTCTACAGGAAACTTTTGATGGGGCACCAGAGCCAAGATCACGGCAACAGAGGCCATAGGCTACATGTAATTCTAGGCCTGTACACAGCTCGATGGTGCTCTCATGAAGAAATTCTGCAGGCCCCTCGGACGGATTTCAAACCCACCACCTACCACATTCTACCTCCCACAAACATACCTAATATATATTCAGACAAATCCATTGGAGATGTCCTGTACCAGTTTTCCCACCATTACTGGGATGCAAATACACACAACAATCATTTTTGTAAATCAAACCGGGCATTTCCAGCCAGTGATATTGACGCAACAATACAAAATAAATGCCAGCATGACTCAAGTTAAAAGCCTGCACCTTCAAGTGCGTACATGAGTGTAAAAGCTTCCCAATAATGGCACAAAGTACTGGTACAGGGCATACACAATTTTACTAAAATGCACCTTTGATAATACTCTTTAATGTTGGTTGGATGTGCGTTAATTGAAAACCTAAAAGATGGAAATAAAGTTCCTCTTCCCAAATCCAATGATGTATTTTACCTTTAAGATAAAGTCTTCAGTTGATATTATTTTTCTTATAAATTTAGCTAAAAAATAACAAATAATACAATTGTTGTCGCTCTTGCATTATAACCAATAACTCTATGGCTTAGGCCTGCACTAAACGTCGCACTATTGCCATGTCAAACTCAAAAGATTATCGCACAGCAAAAGTACGACAATTAAAACGAATCAGTGACAAACATCAAGTAAATTATATTGCCGCACTTAAGCGATTCAAACGGAAAACACGGGAGAAAATTGCTAAAGAGTAATTTTTCTTGATGGCAATTCGAGCTGTAACCCGCAAAAATTAATGGCACAACCATAATGATAACTTTCCACACCTTAAATGTGTCATTCTGATTACTCCCTGTTGTTGAGTGGCGTTCATTGTCTTTTTTATAGAATTTGCGCTAAACGTTGCTCTTTTGTCAAATTTAATTCATCATTTTCTAATTATTTGAGTTTGGCACGGCAAAAAAGTGCACACAGTTTCTTGATTGATAATAACCTGTCCCATGATGATTGGCGATTATCGTTCAAGAAAATTTCCACCATTCACATAAGGGAGACAATGGGACAGTCTCAATTGTCACAGTTTGCTCACCATTGTGCATTGTGCACAGGTCCAAGTGCAAAAAGCATCAAGACATTCGTTGTTCAAGATGTTTGTTTAATACAGATATCTCTTCTCCAGTAATTTGTATTGCAAATGCAATATCGGCGACAACATACAAAACGAACGTTATCAATCAAGACTACCATGAGAGTGGATTAGTAATTAGCCCAATGATTTGTTTTCTTACCACTGTCCCCCTTCCCAAGCTTCGCATTAGAATGACTTGCACACATGTGATGATTTAATGTGAAGTATGATTATGGAAGGTTAGGTACCTACCATGTTTCTTTCCTTCCTTCCAATCTCCCTCATAGCGAAAGAATCGATTTGGATATTTATAGATTCCATATCCTGCAGAGGTGAGATAGAATAAATTAGTCAGTGCTAATTAATTACTAACTAGTATTAACCATCAACAACAAAAACTGTTTTGACAAGGTTTTTTAAGCAATGGCAAGTATGTCAGTTAGCCAAAATAAATGAGTTTACATTACTTATCTTTATATCTGAACATTGGTTCTTGTGTAGGCACCCTTTGGAGATGAATTTTTTATTTTGTTTTACTTGTGCTTACATTTTTTTTTTTTGCAAATGAAAATGCAGCATTATATCAATGTTCCTTTAGTTTTAGCTATGTCGTGATCTTGAGCCCCTCAGATTTGTTTACAAATACATGTATGCAAATTTGAATCAGCCAGAAATTTTGTAATGGCAGGGTTGGGAGTTAAAGGGTCTGTATGTGTTCGGTAATGACTCTGAACAATATAATGGCAATAAAAACTTACTTGGTAAGAAGTACAGCAAATTTGGATAGATAGTAACCAGTGTGCCGTTACACAGCCATTGATTTACACCCATAACACATCATCAGCATCAAACCAGACACCTGATGTGACAACATGATCTACAAATCGCGACGCCATGTTGATACTTGGTGACAAATAAGTACGCAGACTTGACATCGTTTCTCCAATGTGGAGTTAAAAATCATTGATTTGGAGTACAACAAATTATCATGAGTAACCGCAATTAATTGCCTGATGTTGCAATTGCATCTTAGACGTATCATGGCTACCTCCCTGGACATATTGAGAATCCAGTAGGGGATTTTTGAGCTTTTTTGTGTGGTCTTTTTGTCATTTTGAGGAATTTTTTTGTTGCTGGGCATTGTGAAAATCATACCAAAATGATGATTCTGTTGTAAGACTAAGAAAGAGTGAGAAGATTCCTGGGGCGCTATGCTAGTACTAGTAGCACGAACGAAGATTTCAAAATTTTTATCAAAGGAGAACAGCACTGAGCACACACGATACAGGGCCCCAGTTACCATGGTTACTGGGTCTAATTTAGGGCCAACCTAGACCCAGTATTACTGTACTACTGGGGCGCTGTAATCCTTTTTCGAAATTTTGACATCATCGGTCGTGCTAGTACGACATCAACATGGAGGTATAGAATTAAAAATTTCGAAAAAGGAGTACAGCGCCCCAGTTACTGGAAAAAATGTTTTTTTCGTAAAACAGTCAACTTTCTCCGTCCGTAGAACTGGCCGACGTGATGCTATTCACCTGTGCAATGACATTGGACCGCACCATTACACTACAGACAGTACAGGCTGACAGGTAAGTGAAAGACGGAGAAAGTTGACTATTTTTTACGAATATAGGATTTGAGGCATTGCATGGTGAGGTATCAATATATTATTTGGTTTGCGGTAACACCATGTGTGTATCTACTTGCCAGGTAGAGTTTGTTCTTAGAGAACTGTCTTGCTAATTCTACTACCGCGGAGTAGATTGTTCGGGTGTTCGGGAGACTTCTCAGTTCTGAAAAGAACTGTCTTGTTTATTAACTATTACCTGGGCGGAAGGTATAGAATTAGGCTGGGACTACTACTTTAGCTTATAAGATCGTAATTAACTGTACTACCGCGGAGTCAGTTCTTGGATTGGTCTCAACGTTTCGACTAGCTTGCTCTAGTCATCGTCAGGAGACTGACGATGGCTACGTCTAAAATAAAATGTTTCCCGTGAAAAATATGTATGCACGATGGTTCCAGTCAGTTTTAAACGTGTGGAAAAATTTCCGTATCCGGCCGCCACTTTTTCATTCATTATGAAATAAAATAGTAAGTATCTTTATCTGTTTATAATTTACTCAAATGAGATATTGCTTTAGAATGAGTGAAAAAGTGGCGGCCGGATACGGAAATTTTTCCAAACGTGTTTCCAGATACACTCTGATTTCAACCATTGTATGTGATGGTATTTTAAACTTGTTGTCTAGAGTTGTCTTGAGTTGTCTTGAGTTGTCGTGAATTGAAACGGGCCTGTTGTTGACGCTACATAATTAATTAGTCAGTTAGTACGACCCCTTAATCTTACTCTTGTCTTATGTAATTCTTATGTAGTTCTTACTATTTTGTTCTGTATTTCACTACATCAACATATGCTTCATTAAATACGGCATAAACTGCAACAATACAAACCATCTCTTAGTTGATTTTTAGTTTCGCCTATGTAACGCTGTCCCTTCGACACTTTCGACGCCATTTTCCAACACACACAGCACCAACGTCTTCCACAACGTCAAAGATAATTGGTCTATAATGGGGAACACGTCCAATCAGAGGGTAGTTTACAGAGTGTTCGAAACGAGTGGTCCTTGACAACCAGGGCCCAATTTCATAGAGCTGCTAAGCACAACAATTTGCTTAGCAGGAAATTTCTTCCTTGATAAAAACAGGATTACCAACCAAATTTTCATGTGTTGCATATTGCTTGTTACTGGTATTCAGCTGTTGTTTGCTTATCCTGAAAATCACGTGGAAATTTGGTTGGTAATCCTGTTTTTATCAAGGAAGAAATTTCCTCCTAAGCAAATTGTTGTACGTGCTTAGCAGCTCTATGAAATTGGGCCCAGGTAGGTAGGCCTACTGCTGCTTTAACTCGGCTTCACACGGACCGCGGGTGTAGGTGGAAAAAATAATAGCTCGGATCCGGGACAGTTTTTAAAAAGTGACCAAAGTGCAATTTTTTGAACAATAACGTGACAGGTGTTCTGTAATTGTTTTGCAGCAGATAGTCAGCAATGGCCTTGATTACTCTCCTACACCCGTTTATGTGCAGTCTCATGTCAGATTCCTATGTCAAGGACACAATCGGCGACACTACAGCTAGCGGTGGTCACGTGACGTATAGTGGGTACAGAATCATAACATACCCTCGCGCGCAGTGTTTAAGCACGGGGAGCTCAATGGGTTGTCGTAGTTTTCCGGCAGGTTGCTTGAAAACATCGAAGAAAAGCTCTGTTTTGACCATCACCTACTGATTTTTTAACCTACCAATTTGAACAATACACGAACTTGGTTATTTTCAGAGACCTCATCGGAGCCATGGGACATAAGTTACAGAACACAACGATTCCCTATACCGATTGCTTTCTCTCATTGGCTACCGCCGTAAATGGTTATTATTTAGTCCCGCACTCCCATCAACACATCATTAATTTTCTGCAGACTGTCTGGGCGGAGCCGGTGCTTGGGCACTCCTCTGGCTTCTGCCTCGGTCCGTCTGTCCTTTCCGTCCGCCCCTCCCGGCCCTCCTGCGGTTTGTCTTTGCCCCTTCCTCTGTTTTTTCTCTTCTCCCCCCCCCCCCGCCCCTTTCTAAAAAGAACTATACTTGTCGCATCAAACTTTTTTTTAAAGCTTGCACTTCATTATGATTCTCACTCGTTATGGGGAGAATCTTCCCCAAACCATAACAAATTATAAGCCTTTTGAACACCTTGAGTGCGTATAAACCGGTCTTGACTAACTTATTTTCTTTATGTCCACTAAAAATCCCTCATAAAATATTATGCCTAGGCCTATATCGAATGAATATCATAAACAAAGATTCGTGTCTACATGATGATCTCATCCTCTGATTTGCTTGAACACGGCTACATGGATGATTTCACTCTTCCCTTTATAAACAAAACTTCCAGGATTGTTTGTGTGCCACTGTTTTTCGGAGCTTTACCAAACCATTTCGACAACGTTTGAAGAAATTGCAAAACTGCCACACTTTCGTCTTTTTTGGCGGATTTTGGCGCTATATAAGTTTACGTTATTATTATTATTAATATTATATTACTTCAGATGGATTTAGAAAAGTTAAAATCGTGTTGCAACTTGCAACCAACAAATGCAACATGAATCATGACCCCTTACAGCAGTGGCACTCGGATGCTGCCATGTTTTTCCATACACACCGCGCTGTTTGTTTACATTGTATACCCACTATAAGTCACGTGACGCCGGTCGCCGATTGTGTCTACAAAAGCTGTTGCTTCACCCGGAGTAAGATGTTGCCTTTGTTAATAGTGTTCACTATTTATATCAATTTGTAAATTAATTACTGATGCACTTGTACGCCCTACTGTCAATTTGATTATGTAACATTTTGTATCATTCTTGTGATTTATGGCAGCATCGAAATAACTGTTTGGAAGTAAATATGTTTTTGTTTCGCTATGAAATTGGGCTCATAGGCGTAATTAATAGCCTATTTCTAATTGCTTTAAGTTGCAGAGCCCGATTTTCGCCGAGAGAATTTTTTTATATTTTTCTCTCAACGATTTTTGACAGATGATGCTGTTTCAAAACATTTATTTTTTTTCCAGATTTGTTTCGAGCAATAGGCTTACCTAATGACTTGACTTTCTCGAATCAAAAAAAAAAGGCCAACTATTCAAAGTTTTAATCAACATTTTCGGGTCAAATCGGCCAAAAATCGGTTCTTTCATCTTTAATCAATCAGTTTTGTTTTTCTGTTAGTGTTTTAAAAATTAGAAAAAATGTACTGCTAACGTTATTTTAGAGAGTCTCCCTGGTCAAAATTTGGACTGCACACATTTTCCTATAATTAGAGTCCTCGTGGGGAAAAACTTACTTCTTTAACCTCCAAGATAGCGAGGCCTATTGCAAAACCAAACAAATTATAGTTTGTTTGATGTGGGGTTTCAGGGTTTTTTTACTTCGATCTCATTCGGCAAGGAATAAACAAATACAATGAGAAAGATCAACAGCTTTTAATACTGAGAAAATGTAATGTGATACCATAGGCGTAGTTAAACATCCGGTTTTACACGTCACACACGCTGTGCACACTATAGAGCAAAAACTTGACATAGCCTACGCATGACGGCATCAAATTCGACGCACGCAGCCCGCACTGTTGTGATTATTTCAATTCTATTGCAACATCACAGCCCGAAATGCAAAGCACTGTAGATAGCCGTATAGTTTGTAACAATTTAACACAAAAGTGTTCAAAAATACTGTTGAAATTTTTGGAAACAAAGCAACCAATCATGAGATGTGTTAAAAACACCAACACGATTGGTTGCTTTGTTTCCCAAAAAGATCAACACTATTTTTGAATCTTTTTTGGGAGTTTTTTTAATTGCAGGAATGTAATTTGGTCACAACATCTGTTAAAACGATTGAATGTTTTGCTCACATTCGGTCGTGCGTGCCAACCAGCGCGGTTTGTTTATTAACAAAGTAACTTTTCTCCACAGCAATCTTCCTACCATCTTCCAGACCTCGAATCTTGCACTGCCCATCCTGGTATTTAGCCCTCTCCATAATTTTCATGTTTCTCAAGCAGATGTTATGAAGGCCATCGATAAACTTAATCCATCCAAACCCCCCGGCTTGGATGGCATATCTCAAAAAATTCTGAAACTAGCCGGCACTTCAATCGTTCCAACATTAACTAACATATTTAATCTTAGTCTTTCAAAAAGTGTAGTTCCCAAAACCTGGAAACTAGCGAACGTTGTTCCTTTGTTTAAACATATGGTGACAAATCTCACATTGGTAATTATAGACCTATTTCCCTTACTTCAGTTCCATGTAAAATGCTTGAATGTTTTATAAGCAAGAAACTATACTTGACCATTCTTCTCAACATCAGATCATCCCCAACTCCCAACATGGATTTCAACCCAGACGTTCCTGTACTACTCAGTTAACCACCCTCTTTGACACCTGGTCCCGAGCTCTTGATGTTTCCAATCCTCCTCGAATTGATGCAATCTTTCTTGACTGGTCTAAAGCCTTCGACAAGTGCGACCATTCAATCCTCCTACATAAGTTACACCAATATGGAATTTGCGGTAACACACTTTCATGGATCAGTAGTTTTCTTTCCAACAGAGAACAGCGAGTCATCTTTTCAGGCGCTAGATCTGACTGGATACCAGTAACTTCAGGAGTTCCCCAAGGCTCAGTCCTTGGACCCATACTATTTAATTTCTTCGCAGCTGACTTACCAAACCATGTTCAATCTTCTCTTCCTCAATATGCTGATGACACCGTTTTATATAGGATTATTAGAAGTAGCGATGACAGTGCCATTTTGCAGAATGACCTCAACTCTATTTCTAGATGGTGTTCTGATAATCGGATGCAGCTGAACTCCACCAAGTGCAAAGTTATGCATGTCACCCGCTCCAGAAAGCAATTGCTAACCCCTTACCTTTTTGCAGATTCCGATGAACGTCTTGATGTTGTCACGTCTTATAAATATCTTGGTGTTATTCTTTCGAACGACCTAACCTGGACCAAACATGTAAATTCTGTTCGTGCCAAGTGTTCTAGACTTGCTGGATTCATACGGCGCACTGTAAAATCAAAAAATGCTGAGGTTCTTCTCAAATTATATCGCTCTCTCTGCAGGTCCATCCATAGAATACGCGGCGCCAGTTTGGCTACCTCACCAGAAGAACCACATCCAATGCCTTGAGGCAATTCAACGTCGCTTCACTAAATCTTGCTACCATTACAATGTTGCTATTTCTCTTTCCTATGAACAACGCCTGTCCAAACTTCACAGACTTGTATACCTCAGTGCTTCCTTTGTCATTAAATGTCTCTACAATCAAATTTCTGTTTCTTCACATTTTCTCCCACAGGCCAACACTAGGAAAACCCACACCCTCCTCTTCAAACATCAGTACAGCCGGACAAACTCTGTAAAATTTTCTTTGTTCACCCTCTTTCCCAGGTTTTTTTATTTACTTTCCTCCGATGTTCGAGACCTTTGCCTAGAACGTTCACCCAAACCTCTCATCAATTCTTTACGTGATCATGTTCAGTCTAGACCCCATCTCTCATGCATTCTAGAGCTTTCCTCCCAAGATAATTTTAACCTGACTTCATGGTTTCACAAATCAAATTTCTCGGGCTCAACAAACTCCTTTCACTGCATATTATTATTAATTATTATTATAACAATGATTTGGACAGAGCATGTATGCCAGCTTTTATTTTATTTATTTGTTTATTTTATTTAATTTAATCTTATTTATTTTAGTTTATTCTATTTATTAATTTATTTACTTATTTACTCACTTATTTATTTATTTATTTATATATTTACTCTTATTGTAATTTCTGTAAATGTATCTTTTGAAATGTATTATATTTTGCATAACAACTTAATTTCAAATATTTTATTTAATTAATTTTATCCTAAATGTATTAATCACTGTTATCCAATTAGTTTGGAGAGCCCCTCGACAGAAACTTGTTTCTTTTGGGTAATCCCGCGGGAGCTTTTTGGGTGTTGTTTTCTGTTATATTTTGTTGTTATGTTCACTACTCAGTGTTATTTGTACAAGTCATTGTTTTGTCTATGATTCACTGTTTGTAATATCCCGGAAAATGAAATAAATAAAATAAATAAATAAACAACAGATAGTAGCCTACAGTATAACCATGGAGGAAGGAATCCTTCCTCCATAGACTATTAAGGCCCAACAGTTTCGAAATCAATGCGACCATATACCGTAACCCTGGGAAAACCCATGGCAGACAAACTGTGATTGATGAAACAATGTGCCAATGACAGAAAAAAAGATCACCTCCATGGGTGGATAAGATCGAAACAAATAAATGGTCACAGCATTGCACATAACTTTAGCCTACCGTATAAAGAAGATATGTTGCAAAACTTTCCTTGAAATATTTTTTCCTCAGGGAATCACTATGATTTTTGAAAAATTAGTAAAACAATTAGTTTTGCTGTCTCGAGACCAAAACTCGATGTTCTACAACAGTGAAAACAAGGGGGTGGGGTTCCCCTCCCTCTCTCTCTCTCTCTCTCTCTCTCTCTCTCTCTCTCTCTCTCTCTCTCTCTCTCTCTCTCTCTCCTATTTTCCTGTGACTCCACTGATCGTGGATTGGGTCTAAATATATTTACATATTTTATTTTTATTTATTTTTATTTTTTTGGAGGGGGTTGTATTTTTTCTTTCTTTTTTCATGTACCGACCACCGGCAGGCCTAGTCATATGTTTGTTGGGTCACACAAAGTGGATGTGTATCCATTTGCTTTAGTATAACCAATATTAACAGGGATATCTGCCTAACTTTATCAAAGTTACAATTACATTAGCATTGTATTTATTATCATTATAACACGATGTGACTGTGGATCCAGTTTATTACGTGAGCCATGCCAAGAAGTGAACGTCTGCATACCAAGACGTAAACTCTGCGCTTGTAAACATCGCCACTACATCATGTAGCGAGTCAGATTTGGCCTTTATCAGCCCCAGACGCTCCTCACGTGACCTCACGACCCCACACACCAATACATTCAACAAGCTGTATACCAGGAAATCGTGACGTCTTTGTTTCTAGGAATTGGTCACGGTACTTTCTCTCCCTTGATTGATGCCATCTGATGGTATATAAAGAATTGCCAAAGTGCAGGATGTTTTGTTTTATAAGTAAACGAGACATTATACCAAGAGTAACTGCTGCTGAAGGACCATGTCGGTAAGCTCAAAACAGTGGATGATGGAAGTGCGAGCCAAAGCTCATGTTGGAAAGACGTTCCTGATGCGTCTTCTTCATATTCAGGTAGGGAAAAAAGTGAAACATTCTTCGCAGTAGCTTATATGTGAAGAATTTGCGCAAACTTCGTCACATCCCCACAGGCTCATGCTTGCATGGCTTTGTCTAGGAGTTTCTTAGTGTGAGCAGTGCATATGGAGTCTGTTCCTAAAATTGGCAATACTATGGTGGCCCTGAAAGGACATCAAACATATATTTTCGTGAATATTTGCGTAAATATTCACGATTTGTACCCCAAACCGCAAATTATTCTCGTAAATATTTACGTGTTTACGATTGTGCCCCAATCGCAAATATTTACGTATTACGTAAAAAAATGCGATTTGTGCACCCAATCGGAAATATTTCCGTAAATATATTCACGATCTGTGCCCAAGTCGCAAACCAAGTCATCCATGAATATTTGTTTTTTTAGCAACCTTTCAAAGGTTAGTATGATACTATCCCTTGCCATCAGGTCACCGTATCAGGATTATTCACTGAATTCAGATGTTGCCGGGTAAAGGAAATTTAATTGATGATGCGTGTTCCTTTGCGCACGAATGAGCCAAGCCCACCTATCTACACTGCTACAGTTGATTTTATGAAGAAAATATGGTGGTCCATTATGTGTCATTCCTTTCAGTTTCTTTCAGGTTATTTTTGGTTTAGTTTGTTTGCGTTGCATTTTTTCTTTCTTTTTGTGTGCGTCGATTTTGTTTTGACGTCACATTTTGTTTTTCGTTTTTTTGGCGACGCATTTTTTATGTTATTTTAAAATTATTTTTGCTTAGCATTTGTACCTGAAGGCCTGAGCTTGACCTCCATCATCTACATGGATGTGGTGATTTATAAATCTTTTAGGGTATCTTAATGTAATGCACCTTTTTGGGGGAAATGCTTTTGTTTGTGGATGGGTGTTAAGAATTAATAAAGAGTCGTCTTAACACTGAGTGTTGACAGTTCAGGACGACTCTGAAAGTGATCGTGTTTTGCAACAGCAGGCTGATTTATCTGAATAGCATGCAGGCTGATTTATCTGAATAGACCGCAGGCTGATTTGTCTGAATAGCATGCAGGCTGATTTATCTGAACAGCAGTGCAGGCTGATTTATCTGAATATAGCCTGCATGCTGAGTTGTCTGAATAGCATGCATACGGCTCACATTATGGAGAACATTGTGTAACTTCAGTCAGTACGTGGAATATAATATGCAAAGTTATTTTATCGGCCAAGGCCATCGGCCTCCACGAATCATGATCAAGGAGCTACACGTATTGTGTACAGGATGGAAAGTCAACCATCAATGCTACATTCAAATGCTTGGGAAGAATGTACTCATGCATACATGTACATAGCCGACTGTTCTAACACTGACACTTGCCCTTAATTAAGCTACACGTAGGCCTACTGTGTATAGAACGGGAATTTCCCCTTTTCCATCTGCGCAGTGCCTCATTATGCTGGTACACTTCGTTGCCGACAGTATGGTTGCTTTTTCTTGAACCCACGTCCTCCATGTTAGAACGAAGGGGATTTAAATGAAGGTCGTGTCCTTCCTTGAACATTTAACGGGTCATCGTGTAAGAATCCATCTTGGAATTATACTTGAATTGTGGATATATTTTACGAACCGTGCGAGTTGTCTTTGAAAAGGATCAGACTATACGGTCACACGGATCGTGTACAACAGTTATAGCCTGTGTGGTCACCGTCAGTGACAGGTGGATATATTACAAAGGTGAGTTGATTGTGGGGCATGGCATAAGAGTCCAATCATTGGTCCAACCATGGAGGAAGGTCCAACTGTTTACGTTTCGCTTGAAAGCACTGTATATAAAACCTTCCTCCATTTTTGAACAAGTTAAATTAAAGAGGAATGAATGTCACCCTGATCCCAATGTACATACAATATTAGGAGGGTGTGTAAACATTATCAGGCGCACCCCGTGCCCCTCGACCTCTTCACGACGGGTGCTTTTGTCTATCATAAAATCGTCGTCTTGAATTCATCATATCACATGTATGTGTTTTATTAAATAATGTGAACATTTCCAGTGTAATATTTTCAGAACATGATTATGGAATTGATGAAAATCACGTTCTTGTAAAAAACAACGTTAAATAGACACAATCGGCGACCGGCGTCACGTGACTTATAGTGGGTATACAATGTAAACAGCGCGTGTATGGAAAAACCTGGCAGCATCCGAGTGCCACTGCTGTAGGGTCATGATTCATGTTGCATTTGTTGGTTGCAAGTTGCAACACGATTTTAACTTTTCTAAATCCATCTAAAGTAATATAATATTATAATAATAATAACGTTAACTTATATAGCGCCAAAATCCGCCAAAAAAGACGGAAGTGTGGCCAGTTTTGCAATTTTCAAACGTTGTCGAAATATGGTTTGGTAAAGCTCCGAAAAACACTGAGTGGCACACCTGGAAGTTTTGTTTATAAAGGGAAGAGTGAAATCATACATGTAGCCGTGCTCAAGCAAATCAGAGGATGAGATAATCATGTAGCCTCGATTTTTTGTTTATGATATTCGATATAGGCATAATATTTTATGAGTGATTTTTAGTGGACATGCAAAGAAAATAGTTAGTCAAGTGACCAGTTTATACGCACTCAAGGTGTTCAAAAGGCTTATAATTTGTTATGTTTTATATGAAGATTCTCCCCGTAATGAGTGAGAATCATAATGAAGTGCAAGCTTTAAAAAAAAAAGTTTGATGCGACAAGTATAGTTCTTTTTAGAAAGGGGCGGGGGGGAGAGGAAAAACAGAGGAAGGGGCAAAGAAAAACCGCGGGAGGGGCGGACGGAAAGGACAGACGGACCGAGGCAGAAGCCAGAGGAGTGCCCAAGCACCGGCTCCGCCCAGACAGTCTTCAGAAAATTAATGATGTGTTGATGGTAGTGCGGGACTAAATATAACTATTTACGGCGGTAGCCAATGAGAGAAAGCAACCGGTATAGGGAATCGTTGTGTACTGTAACTTATGTCCCATGGCTCCGGTGAGGTCTCTGAAAATAACCAAGTTCGTGTATTGTTCAAGTTGGTAGGTTAAAAAGTCAGTAGGTGATGTTTAAAACAGAGCTTTTCTTCGATGTTTTCAAGCAACCTGCCGGAAAACTACGACAATCCCATTGAGCTCCCCGTGCTTAAAACCATGCCTCAAGCGGGCGAGCCACGATTTTCAAGGCACAATTAGCATTTTTTGTTAATTACTCCCCTTATGAATAAAGTGGAAAGCCTTTTTTTCTTGACTTCCTCCATTATACGATTGAGAAACATAATGGAGAATTTGAGTGGCCTAGCTTATCCGGTTTACCCGCTAAGCCAATTCAACTGGCTGGGGTCCAAGGTTCACGGGGATTTCCCCATTGACTTGCGTTGACAACTTTTGTTCCCGACTAGAGTCTACTTCTTGTTATAATTATAATGCATTCCCACCCAATATTTTAATGTTTAATTTTATTTATTTATTTATTTATTTATTTATTTATTTATGTATTTATTTATTTATTTATTTATTTATTTATTTATTTACAAACTATTGAGAAAGCCCTAGCTCGAAAAGCATAATTGGGTGTACAATGATATTTGACTCTGGAAAATAACTTGAAATAACGTAAAGTTGGTGAGTCAACCACGTGGTCAAACAGGCAGCAATGTTTTGCTTTGGATTGTGCATGGATTGCGCAAGCTGGAATCTCCCAAAACTTTCCCTTTTCAAAACCCTGTCAAAACAAACCGACGTTCCCGGAAGAATGGTCTGTACGTGTATCACATTAATTATTCAATATTGTGCTCGATATGGGGCATGGCGGTAGCCCCCCCCCCCCTCTATCGTATCTTCATTGTGTTCTTGGAATCTCAGGAATTCTTTTGAGGATTTTAGGGGGGGTACTTCTGTACAAGAGGAAAATAGTGAGTTAAAGTATTGGGGGATGATACCCTCTGCCCCATATCGGGCATGGTACCTAGCTCTATGCATGCTCTATGGTATAACCATTGCTTGTATGTGGTATGACGGGTAGCGGTCAACTCGGTCCGAGGTCAACTCGGTCCGAGTCAACTCGGTCCGAAGTCAACTCGGTCTGAAGTCATCTCGGTCCGAAGTCATCTCGGTCCGAAGTCAAGTCGGTCCGAAGTCATCTCGGTCCGAAGTCAACTCGGTCCGAAAAATTAAATAAAGTGTGGTTGACGGGGAAGTGGCGGGACAAATTTATTTCGACGCTGTAACTCAGAAATTAATAATAATCACTGTTTAAAAAAGACAACTTTCTGAAATGAAACAAAATGGTAGAAAATGAACTTTCCTTTGCAGTTTGTCTAAGACATTTTTTTCTTTTGTTTGGTTGAAAATTTCTATTATTATTATGTAGGGGAATTTTACTTGTATTTTTTACATAATATACCTTTTTTTATTATATAATGATAGGCCTAATTAAGTTCAGTTAAATTGGAAAACCAAACATACTATTTGTGGTTCTAAATTTTTATGAAATATTTATCATTAGTATAGATTTGGTATTCTTTATTTTGTAGTATTTATTATTAGAAAGTTTTGTTTATATTACTTTCAATCAAACATTCTCCTTAATTGACTACATTATTTGTTTTATGTGTTTTAATTTACTGAAGTGGAAAATTTATCTTCTTGTTTCGGATTAAAAAAAGTCATACACTAACTGCAAAATATTCATTTTTTAAATGCTGATTATTAGGCCCTTTTAATTTACGAGATTATTAGTAAGCATAGGCCATATGCATAGTGCTTATAAACAATTTCGGACCGAGTTGGCATCGGACCGAGTTGGCTTCGGACCGAGTTAGCATCGGACCGAGTTAACCTCGGACCGAGATGACTTCGGACCGAGTTGACTTCGGACCGAGTTGACTCGGACCGAGTTGACTACGGACCGAGTTGACCCATAACCGGTATGACCATCATGACTTTGTACCTCCATGATATGACCCACGGTACTGGAGCCGTCGTAATGGATTTATCAGCCAGTGCAATGCAATCACAGACCATAACAAACTTGACAGGTTTTATGTGCATTTTACGTGAAAGTTTTACTGTGTATCGTAAGTTTATATGTTGTAACAGGATCTTTCGAAGGACACCGACTTCTATAGTTTGGTTTTACTATTGTGTATAACAATTACACTACAATGGTGTGAATGCTCGAACTCACTGAACCTAGAACATGATAAAAGCTATAGGCTATACCGCTGATGACTTAACCATGGAGGTAGAAATAGATTTCTACCTCCATGACTTAACCACGCACAAGCTGGGCGTAGTGAAGATTTGCTTCTCCTTTTCACAGGCTTGTATGTGTCATGGTAATCTAAAGCGTTTATTATGCATATCTTTACATAATAAGGGATGGATAGCATTTCCGTACGTGACTGCCACTTTTTAATTTATTATTCTGTGAAGAGAGGAAAAAGCTCCTGACACTTCATCGGAGAAGGATGTATGAAACCTTCACGTACCCACCAATGTGCTAATTCTAGCGAGCCGAAATCTTAATACAAGTCATTAAAAAGACCCATCAAAACTTCTGCTTGTTATTGTTTGTTGTTAAAAATTTTCATCGTTGGTTTTTACAGGGGGAACAGATGGAACACCATCGACGATCAGAGAACCAGAGTGACAATCTGCGAAGGAATTATCAAACGTAAGCATTCCTGATACATATAGATTAATCTCCCAGGTTGGAGTGTGACGGTAGGATGTTGTCCGAAACACAACCAACAGCAACTTGTTTTCAATAAACAACCCAATTCAATTAGTGAAAACAAATTGGTTTACTAGTGTTTTGTTGGTGATTTTGTGCCTAAGGTCTTCAAATGTACTCTTTTCTTGACTTTGACAGTATTTTAGAGTCTGAAATATTAGACACTAAAAATAATTCTTTGGAGAATTAGTAAATGGCATGGTTTTTATAATTAATTACATTTTCAGATGGACTATACTCAATACTGCAGTGGTATTTCTTTTCTCGATAAATACCAGTACTGTACTTTGTGTTTAAAGGGCCTGTATACGTTTGATAATGACTCTGCTTCTGATAGTATAAAGCATTTTGAGAAACATTTCACTTTGAAGTAATGTGGTTATGGAAAAAGATATCAGTTTTTATTAAAACAAAAATTAATCTGAGAAGCGTTATTCTTCCTGGGTGGACATAACCGCTCCAGATTTTCGGCAATATCTCAAAAACCTACCATCTTTTGAAATGAGATTTTCACTGGTTAGTTTTATGATCCAACTACAACATACAGCTTTGTATGTTTCGTGAATTCGTTTGACATGATTTTCTGTTGACATTATTGTCTATCCCCCTCACGCGTGCAGTTTGCAATATATGGAGAAGTCACGGGACGAAATTTTATGTCAAGTACATCAGAAGTTGGCCAATGAGACAGAAGAAGAAAGAAAGGTAAGCATTTATAGTTGTTTATAATCATGACGATTCTTGGCAATGGGTTGAAAGTATACCGATACTAACGGAAGCCCCACCTATAGACCAAGATCACTTCCGGTATAAACCTGTTGTACATGTGCAGTCACGCCGTATAACAAACTTTAAGGAAAGTTTGATCTTGGTTAGATGTCTTCGAGGAACAGACAATGATAAATATAACGGTTTATATACATGTATATATTTTGTTTAATGCTTGTTATTATGTGGTGGCAATATATACAATAAACTGAGCGTCGAGAGATAGTTTTTCCGTAATTGGTTTTGTTTTTATTGTTAGGTACAAAGTGAATCTTTCAGTGGCGTAGATGATCAATCGGTAAGTTGTACCCCATCACAAAAGGAAATTACATTGAGATAAAATAATACATTGCGTAACACTCCATTCAACCACAGGAAATGAGCAATACCTTAATCTGGTACCGTTGGTCAAGGGTGTGCCCCAATTTCACAAACCTGGTTACCACATTGAATGATTGCCTTAAAAAAATCAAAACAAACAAACAAACAAATAAACAAAACAAAGCAAGAAACGAGACAAAGCTTACATGGGGCCTATTCTGCTTGCCTTCAAACAATGTTGGACAATAAGCAGTGAAATTCGGCCCATCTGGACGCAATTAGACCAGGAATTTAAACTACTGTCTTAAAGAAAAAGAAAAACAAAATTATTTTTAATTTGATGACATTTTGTTGTACAGTTAGGTATATCATAGAGATCAATAGATCAAACATTTATGACGATGTAATCGCGATTGTAACTTGACACTGTAGTCAGCAATGGTGATGTTGACGAAGATTATACAGCGTGCATCATGGAATTTTATTAAAATATATCCTATTTTAAATGTATAAGAATTAGCATTATAGTCATGTTTTTTCCCTAGGTATTTCTTCACTATTTTGTGTCCTTTTCGGATAGTTATTGAATTCCACTTCCTCGTTATATTAAAATGTAGAGGAAAATGTGGGCTGGTTTTATAAACAAAAAGACAATAATAGGCTGTACATGGCAAATTCTGTCCTATATGACACGAGTTGGACATAGTGATATAGGCCTGGATAGAGTATGTGTTTTATGTTGGCTATCAGAATAAAGTTATGGCTCGATTTGTTTATCCTTCATGCCAGTTTCAACAGCTCATACCCAACCAATTACAGTATTTTAATACATAGTTCATATAATAAACACAACGGATAAGAGAAAGTAGAACTTTTTGAAATTTAATGAATAAATGCATCACCAAGTATTTTTGATCATTCGTTCGACAAATTCAATCAATCAAATTCGAATAGTAATTGTGATTGTGTATGTGTCAGTCAAGGCCTCCATAGTAATAATAATAAAACCACATTTATTGTGCGCATTTCACCGTAAAATGTTCAAAAGCGCATTACAAAAATCTGCAATATCATACAATTAGCACAATGGAGTAAAACAGCAAAGAGTAAAAATTATAACAATACACACACATGAACAAATTAGCCAAAAGCTTGTTTGAAAAGAAAAGTCTTTAGCTTAGTCTTAAAAACAGAAAGAGACTGTATCGACTGAATATGAGAGGGTAATTCATTCGAAAGTGTCGGTGCAGCTTGAGTAAATGACTTGTCCCTAGTGGATTTTTGCATTTTCCTTTTGGATAATTTAAGAGTAACCTGTTGTTAGAACGCAGAGAATAGTTAGAATGGTCTTTAACATGCAACATATCAATAATGTACTTTGGAGCGAGGTCATGAAGGGCCTTGAATGTCAATAAAATAATTTTGAATTGAATACGATATTGAATAGGCAGCCAATGTAACTGATGAAGTAAGGGAGTAACATGGCTCCATCTTGGTGTACCACATACAAGCCTAGCGGCATTTTGAACTTTTTGCAGTCTAAATAATTGTGAATTCGGTAGACCATAAAATAAACTATTGCAATAATCCAGACGAACAGTTATAAAAGCGTGAACCAAAACAATTAACGACTCTCTAGACAAATATTTCCTAATTCTTCTGATATTATGAATATGATAAAATGCAGTGGAACAAGTCTTTGTAATTTGCTTGCTCATAGTTAATTTAGAGTCAAACCAGCAGCCTAAGTTGCATACTTGTAAGGATGGTGAAACAGCACAATCACCCACTCTTAAATCTGATATTGTTAATTTAGATAATTGCAACTGACTACCAATAATAATAATTCAGTTTTGGCATCGTTTATCATAAGCTTATCTTTCAACATCCACTGACGTATATCCCTTATACAATGTTCCATGGCTACCAGAGCCTGCTCTTGGTTTACAGAATTACACGGAACCCTGCCTCAAGCGGGCGAGCCACGATTTTCAAGGCACAATTAGCATTTTTTGTTAATTACTCCCCTTATGAATAAAGTGGAAAGCCTTTTTTTCTTGACTTCCTCCATTATACGATTGAGAAACATAATGGAGAATTTGAGTGGCCTAGCTTATCCGGTTTACCCGCTACAGCCAATTCAACTGGCTGGGGTCCAAGGTTAACGGGGATTTCCCCATTGACTTGCGTTGACAAAATGCCTTAGCATGCCTTAGCATACAAGCTGGGTAATTGAAAATGCCAGACGGGCTTGTTATCAACAGACTTGATGGTCACCAGCTGGCTTCACCATAGCTTCTAAAGAGTTATTTACAATTGTGGTAAGGGGTTGGGGATGGTCAGAGGTCATAAAACAAGATTGATTGAAGCGTGAATTGAGGTTGTTTTTAGGTGTTCGTGCAATACAAGCACGAACACCTCTTGTTATTGTTCTGTTTTTTTTAGGTGTTCGTGCAATATGAGCACGAACACCTCTTTGTTTTTGTTCTGTTTTTTTTTTCTTCTCCATCTTCTTCTTCTTCTTCTTCTTCTTCCCTGGAACTCTTCTCTAGAACATAACTCAAGATTGAAACTGAATTGAACCTTGAAACTCATCAGACAATTGAACCTCAATATGAAGACGGCACCAACTTACGGACGTCATGATGACGTCATCAGGTGTCGAATTACAAGGGTTTTAAAGTTGAAAAATGACCATTTGTTATTGGCTGTATCTCCTTGAATTTGAAAGCTGTGATGTTCATAATTGAGCATCGGATAGATCAAGACTTCGGCAACATTTCAAAAGTTAACGCAAAAATCGTATGACCTTTGCTTCCGGTCGTACCGGAAGGTCAAAGTTTGCCTTTGTTTGTTTTTCTTTAAAAAATGAATTTTGGGGCATAACTCAAGATTAAAATTGAATTGAACATTGAAACTCACCAGATAATTGGACCTCAATATCAAGACGACACAAACTTGATGATGTCATGATGACGTCATCAGGTATTGAATTACAATGAGTCAAAGTTTAATATTTGTAAACAAATCATAACTTTTGAACCACATATTGGATTTTTACAATCTATACATCATCGGATAGGTCGTTAAACGTTCAACAAACGCTACACAAAGTATGACCCCATTTGACCTTGACTTCCGGTTCAAACCGGAATTTGAAAAATTCACAAAATTCGTATCTCAAAATCTACTTATCACTTCAGCATATTTTTGCATCAGGTTGTAGAACGTTGAGCCTGCTCAAACTTTTGCACAGAAATAACAACATTTTGACATTTACATCTTGTCTTATAGCCACGGGCATTAAAGCGCACGTTTGTGTTGACCCACTTAGATAACGCGAGTTAGTGTAACACGTGTACAGATACATGTATATTTTACGTGTAGTTCAGTTTACATCAACTACATGTAGGAATACATTTAGCATCGCTGCATGTTACATTGTATATTGCGCACCCCGGCATAAAGATAATCCATGTAATACTTGAAAAATTCGTAACTCCTGAGCCACACATTGGATTTTTACAATCTATACATCATCTGAAAGGTCTTTATAAAACCTATCATACGATACACTTATTGTGACCCCGTTTGACCCTGACTTCCGGTTCAAAGCGGAAGTTGAAATTTAATGTTTCAAAATTCATAATTCCTGAACCACGCAATGGATTTTTACAATCTATACATCATTGGACAATTATGTAACAACTTAACAAACGATATACAGAATGTGACCCCAATTGACCTTTACTTCCTGTTCAAACCGGAAGATGAAATTTAATATTTGAAAAAATCAGAACTCCTGAACCACACATTGGATTTGTATCATCTATACATCATCAGAAAGGGCATCAGAAAGGGATTTAAGAAAAGCTACACACTGTGACCTCATTTGACCTTGACTTCCGGTTCAAACCGGAGAGTGAAAGTTAATGTTTCAACAAATTGTTGGAGGTTTACAATCCATACACCATCTAAAACGTCTTCATAAACTAAACGCGCTACACAAAATGTGACCCCTATTTGACCTTGACTTCCGGTCAAAAACTTCCGGTCAAAACCGGAAGTTGATGTTAATTTTTTTTTGAAAAATTCATAACTCCTGAACCAGGAATTGGATTGATAAGGTATAATGACCTATTCATTCAATCACTCACCACGAACACCGTGTTTTTGTAGTAAACAAAAATTCAATGTCTAGTTTTTTTGTGTTTTTTTCCCTTAGTGATATAGGGAAATCCTTTAGGGCGCTTGGGGGGGGGTATGGGGGAATTTTTTATGGTTTTACAATCTCTAGACCATCTCAAAGGTGTTGGGGATGCTCAGAGGCCATTATGCAGCAATAAATCCCCGTGTGTGTACTGTATCAGTGTGTGTGTTAGTGTGCCTTGATTTTCGTGACCCGCCTAATGAACAGCCTTTTCTTTTGTGCGTAACACACTGCAGGGAAGATATGTACAGTTGTGTGTCGTCAGCATAGCAATGAGTGTTAGGGAGATGCTGCTCTGCTATATCAAACAATTTGGATGAGTATGCTAAAAAGCAAGGGTCCCAGACAAGATCCTTGCGGTACTCCGCAATTGACAACAAACTTATCAGAAAGAGCTCCTTTGATTAAAACACGTTGAGTCCTTCTTGACAAGTAAGAACTAAACCAATTTAAAACTAAATCCGAAATGCCAATCTTAGACCTCAGCCGATCCAGTAAGATTTCATGTTCTACGGTATCAAAAGCAGCACTGAGAGTAAGAGTACAAGTAAAGTAACATGTGGAGAATTCATTTTAATTAAAATATCATTTTTAACTTTGAGTAGTGCAGTTTCAGTGCTATGATTCTTTCGATAAGCTGACTGTAGCACTGGATACAATGAGTTATCAGTCATGTGTTTATGAACCTGTTCATACACTGCTCGTTCAGTTAAATTGGATATGTACTGGAGATTGCTGATAGGCCGAAAATTATGTAAATTTGTAGAATCTAAATTTTCTTTCTTAATTAGAGGGAGAATAAGGGCATCCTTCCAATCTGTAGCAAAAACGCCAGTTTCTAAAGACAAATTGATGATCTTTGTAAGAACAGGCAGTAAAATATCCAGACAACTGACAACAAGCTGTGTTGGCATCGGGTCGAGCGAACAACATTTCTTGGAACCTTTATCAATAAGAGCTCTCACTGCATCTTGTTCAGTAAGCAGTGAAAATTTTCCAAAAGATGGTACATGAACGTATGTTTCTTTAGCTTGTACAGATTGTACATTCGAGCTAAGCTTTGAGTGAATGTTAGTGATCTTCTGAATAAAAAAACGACCAAATTCATTAGATAGACCATGAGGATTAATCAGACATCACAATATGTGTGATAAGCAATGAGCAATTGATCAAGTTGAACTCTAGCAAAATGAGAACCATATTGTTTCCATCTTCATTTCTGTGATACTTTTGGTGTGACATAATATGGATATAGGGTTCGTACTTTATAAAAGAATCGTTTGTTAATCACACGGCAACAACAAACTTGATATGAATGAGAGGTGTTCCGGGCTTAATGCCCGAACACCTAATAAGTTATTAGGTTATTGTTTCAATTTCAATTTGTAGTCTTTAGTTTTCAATTTCAACTTCTGGATGTTAAATTGTAAAGGTCTGTGGCTAAACTTATTTTGCCAATTAACTTATTTTCCGCAATTGCCTTAAATTTGAAATCGTTCACTTATGCGTAGTAATGGGTAAGTTTCAAAGGCAATCAAGTGAGGTTTGAAAACCAAACCGAACAGTCATCTACTCGCTGATAACTAAGTCTTATCCAGTATCGAAGGCTCAGCATCATATCCTGCGCGTGCTTTGTGGTTTCTGGTTTTTTTTCATCAATTGATTTGTTAATGAGTATTGTAATTCACGTTGATTGTTTCATTGATTTAAACAAATTTATTAACTCTAATTTAACATTCAACTACCAAATAATATATGGATAACTATAGTGTATGCAAGCTGACTATGATTGACTATTTTTAGTATAACTGTACGTCCTATACTGGGTATGTGGGGGTCTTCGACATGATGCCAGTTACTTTGACGGCAATCCCATTTTTGCATTTTAAAAAATTAGATAGGAACAAAGAATATTAAGACATTCGATATTGTAAATTTTGTAAAACATTGTTCCTGCCAATCATTAACAGGACGCGGTTTATATATATTTGTTTACAATGCAGGAGGCCGAACATGGTTTAACGTACAATAATTATTCTTTGTTTGTTTTTTGTTGCCCATAAAATAAATCATGTAGTGATTTTGCAGAGTGTCAAATTTATTCCCGGCAATTTATCCTTGTTTTGTTTTCCTTATACCAGGATTCGATGTTTGAACAGATTAAGAATGTTTTTGACATCATGCACAAGATATTCAACGATGCGGATCGTGAATTACTGAAGACAAGCGTCTGGATAGTCGATATGGAGGAAAAGTAGGTGGAGACGATACGACTATTTGAGCTTTTGTTATTTTAAGTGTAATGGAGTGTTGAATAGACATCACACAACAACTTAGGCACTACATTTTGCACTTCAACATTTGTTGTAATATTATTTGGAACATCATCCACCACAAAGGGAAATATTGTAAGTAAACACTACATTTGGCGTGTTAAAGGTTTTTTCTTGTTTGTCAACTGTTTGGTTTGTACAGAAGAGACAGTGTTTCTTTGGAGTGCTCAGCGAGTGAACATGAGATGTGTGTAAGTCCAAAGCGACCAAAGAGATGGAGACAGAAATGCCTGGATATCATCACAACGAAAATTGTAGAAAGGTATATTAGTTATACTTCCCAAAAGAAAGGTCTTTTGGTTGGCATGTTTTTGATTGATTTTGTTTTGTTTTATTGTGGTTGTTTGGTTTTGGTTTTTTTTGGGGGGGGGTTGGGGTTGTTGTTTTTGTTTTTTTGGTTGTTTTTTTTTTTGGTTGTTTTTATTTGGTTGTTGTTGGGTTTTTGTGTGTGTTTTTTTTTGGGGGGGGGGGTTTGGTTTTTTGGGGTTTTTTTTGGGGGGGGGGGTGCTAACGCGTTTCCGCTAATAATGCTGTAATTGATAGAGTTGTGGAGTATCGTGGTCAAGCACCAGACTCGAGTTCTGGTGTTGTCAGAGAATGAAGATTTGAGTCCCGGTCATTGGCACTTGTCCTTGGACACTAAACTATCATTGCTTCGTCCTTCGGATGGGACGTTAAGCCAAAGGTCCCGTGTGTTGTGTGGCATGAAATAACCCAGGACACTTATCGTTACAGATTCCAGGTCCGATGTTTGGCCAATTTGACCCGAAAATTTAGTTTTAAATTTTAAATGAATAGATTCGAGAAAGTTACAAGCTTTCACTTCAAGGTATTGCACCAAATAATCCGCCAATGATTAGTGGTTATAAAAATTTTAAAAAGGTTGTCGGGAACATTAATTCACGTCCATCAGCCTTGTACAAAGTGCTGTATGTTGCATATTATTATATACATGTAGGCCTACAGTATGTATGTTGTGCATTGTCCGTGGCATATGCGAAAGTTTTGCATGTTTTTCGTTTTGAAACAACATCTGTCAAAATTCGAAAAACCTAAACAAAATTAAAACTTCCGGCAAAAGTCGGGCTATGCAACTTTAAGGGAAGGGGTTTGCCCCAGTGTTTCTGGCATGGTTTACTGCAGATTGCTGCCCCTCGTCTTGTAAACCCTTGTACATTGTTGTTAAAAGCAGCTATTTACAAAAAAGTGCACAGGTTAAGTGGTATTTTTGCTAAACAATTGAATTAAACAACAGGTGCTGACCTATGCTTGACCCACATTTCTTAGTTTAAAACAAGATCGTCTTGCATAAAATTACCAATACAACCGGAAGCATTGGTAATCATTGTCCTTGTTTATGTAAGTTTCATAACCAGGAAAGTGGTGTTTGTTGTTTCTTTTGGAGACTTAAAATTCATTATTCGTTGAACAGAAACACGCTATAGTTGTCAGATTACGGCTCAATTCTCTTTTGAAAACGTTGATTAGGTTGAGTTGGTTAAATATTTCAACACCAGACACTTTTTTCGGTTCTGTTTCCGGGATGATATCTAGAACCAAACAACGTACAAGAACCACCAAATAACTGAACATCTTGCGCAAGAAGATGCGGTTCTCAGAATGTGTATTATAATGTTGTTGGAAGTTTTCAACCTTCACCTGTGTCAGATGATTTATGATAGCCGTAACATTTTCATGCAAGTCAAAGATCACATTTGATTTATTGTCTTGCACGATACGACGTTAAACTCCTGTCTTCTGGGAATGTATAGTGTTCTCTATAATTATGTGGTTTCGACCTATAATAAACTCTCCACTCCGAGTGACACTAGCCTAGTAGTTTAAGGCGCCCTGATACTTTGGCAAAATAAGACTAATGCCCATAAGATTATATATTTTATTTACTAACATTTAGGCTAAACTGCCCTCTTCTTCGTCTTTTTGATTATTATTATCATCAATAGATATTTTCTGGTAATGAAACCAAGGATGCCTCAAGTGAATTTAATCACTGTAGCTCGCAAGGGGAAGCCCGAGGAAACCTGTAAATAAGGGTCCTTGCTTTGTGAACCAGAAACACCGGGGTTAACCTCTATACTCCTCCACGATACGTGTTCTGGGTTTTTTATACTTGCACTACCAATCCAATACACCGGACCTACGGATATATCCTATCCGAAGGACACGGCATTTATGGTAAACGTATCTTGCTCAAGTGCCACAACCAGGACTCGAGCCTACACTCTGCTGATCAGAAACACCAGAGCTTGAGTCCGTTGATTCATGTCTCTTTTGGAAACAACATTCTAACATCGTCTTTTTGCAGAATAAAGGATGTGGCTCCTGTATTGCCATCTACGTCGATGACCAATGATTCCACATGGTTTCTACGTCACCTTACAACGGCTAGAGACAACATTAAGAGGGACATCGACCACGCTCAGGTATACGGTTGTACGGTGTTAATATTACACATTCCTCAAACAAACTGTCCTTTTGTAAGATTCACAGATGAATTTTAAAATGAGTTAACTATAAACATTAAACTCAAACTATAGTCTGTAAAGGTAGAATCATATTCAAGCTAATAAAGCAGGCCTACATTGCGAAGAATGTGATGATAATGGTCCAACATTGTAAATGCGAACATCCTATAACCATGTGCTATCTTTCGTTTTCGAATCCCGTGTTTTTAATGAGATATGTGAGTGCGTTGTGGATAAACGAAACCAAAGGAACAGGCTATAAATCTTCAATTAGTATTTATGGTCTTTATTTCTTCCCACAGACTCTCCGCGTATGTTTCAGTGAAGAGTGGAACATGTTCGAAACTTACGCAAGTACGTACTACGTCAACCTCATGTTACAGGTAATTCAGCATAAACATCCAACATCCATGCATTAATTTTATTTCGTTGCCAACGGGCCTTTATTTCATGAGCAATAAATTTATCGGTTTCAGTAACTGTATAAGCTTATATACACTTCATTTCTGAGTTTCTAGAGAGTATGTTTGTTGAAAACTAAGATGTGTTGATTTTGTTATCATTGGCTGAGATAAAAAGGAGGGAGTGGGGAACTCTCACATTGCTGTCTCCAATAATGTTAACCACACAGGAGTTTGGGGATCAGGTTGGCTCAGTGGTTTCTTTCCCTGTTTGTCAACTCTGTGGACCCCGATTCGAATCCCATCTCAGACCGGAGCCTTGTTTGTGGGTTGGGTTTTTAGTCCCTACCTGATTGCGTTGGTTTTCCCCCATTGGGATTTTTCCCCCATTGGGATTTTCCTCCCACATCTTAAACTGAACATTCTTCTCCTAATAATTGTGCTGTTGGATGGGTGCTGTTAGACGTGTAATAAAATAATAAATACATTTTTTGATACAAATTTTAATTGAGTGTTTACTGAAGTGTGAGCGTTGATTCGTTATCTTGGAAAGAGATATAGGTAAGATGCAGATTATTCAAATCTTACTATTTCATTATATTCAATGCATTTTGTAAAAATTAATTTTAGATGCAAGGAAGATTTTCATTCGATCTTAATCACAAGGAGACAGTGGAGGTGTTGTCTTGGATGATATTTTGCAGGTATGAAAACTCTTCATGAACTTGGTCCGGAAGGCCTTTGTTAATGAGCTATTTCAGATGTTATTGATCACAATTTTCCCAATTTTAATGTAGTTTCACCTCCGAAATTGTCAGGCAACAGCTATCTAAATGAGTATTAGTTTAACGAACGATCCTCCGCATCCAAATTTGATGGAACCTTTTACAGCCCATTGTCACTCCAAAAAACGAACTCATTGTACGATTTTAATTTTACACAAAAACAAATTTGTCTGCAATAACACATTATCCATATTCATGTCATTACTTAAAGGGTCTGTATTTTGGTAATGACTCTGAAAACTAATGGCAATGAAAACTTATTGGTAAGAAGTACACCAGCTTTGGATAGTATAATGCATTTTGAGAAATTTTTCACTTCGAAGTACTGAAAAATATATCACTTTTTATCCCTCAAAATTTGAATCTGAGAAGCGTCACTGCAGTAACGTTTCTCAGATTGTGTATTCCAATCGCAGATCATTCTTCCTGCGTGGACATAACCGCACCAAATTTTCGGCAACTCTCAAAAACGCTACCACCTTTTGAAATGAAATTTTCACAGGTTAGTTTTAGGGTATATATCTACAACTGTGTAGGATTGAAACATACACTGTGGGTTCCAATTACCAAACGTATACAATCCCTTTAAATAACGGAAATAACGGATGTATTTTCACAATACCAATGATAATGAATCAGTTGTGATTTGCTTCCTTGTTCAAATTCCATCTGTTCTGAGATTATTGAAACACTGAACACATGTTTCACATGAAATCTGCTCTGACTCTGACCGGAATGGTTTCCTTTTACCGTCATGCAGGGATCGAGTATTTAAATGCCAGGATGCAGAGTGCGATTCATGTCGTATTATCGGGGATCTCCAGAAAAAGTAAGGCAATAAAAAAAAACATTTGAACTAAAAGCTTGCAGTGTTGCCAATCATTAAAGCTATGGTTAGGTCATGAGTATTCCCTTGTGACTTTAAAGTGTGAGTTCATGCTATGTGAGAAGTGGTGGTTTGGTGTTTTTACTGTCGGATTCAAAGAAAACAGTAAACCAAGACAATCAAATCTGATTATTTATGGCTAAACAGAAGTCTCAAAAGAGAGTGATGGACTTGGATAACATTCTAGGCTGGAAACAATTCAACTAATAAATATTGTAACAAGGTCGTTGGGATTTCCAAGAAGTTTTTAAACTTATTGGAAATTCCAACGACCTTGTTCTATATCCTTGTTAAAACAAGGATATAGAACAAAGATGTTGAACTGCACTTTGCACCCTCCTGATGATTCCTCTCTTTTTTTCTATTTTCTCAAAGACAAAATTAACAGGAATTTGTGGGCCTATCAGATAAGTCAATTGCATGTGTGATTTAAACCCTTCTTTCAAATATCTAGTGAAAATTGAATTGTTGGTTTTTAAGCTGAAATGTTGTCATAAACTAGTCGAACTGTTTAGTTTTCTTACAAGTTTTTTAATTGTTTTATTTATTTTATTACCATTTTGGGGGGAAGTGGGGTTTTCCAAAAAATGCTGAAAACTTCAAAAATGGAAACACAATTTCGGTTTTTTTAAATTATACGATGACGAAACAAACTTTTCAGAAAGAAACAATAAATCACTAATACCGACTTTCTCGTCGAGTAAAACTAAAATTTGTTCCCACGTTAAAATAACTGTTTTGAAAATCACATAACATCAGGGCGCGGATCCAGTTTGTCATCAGACAGGAAGTGCTGAGAGTCAGTTTAATGGGAGAGGAGGATGGAACGAAGGATGGATTGATCATCTTCCATAACCCACTGGATTCACAAAGGGGGGGGGGTCTAATATTGCTGAACTTGTATAAAACTTGTCATTTTCACAACCATTTATTTTACATCCCTCAGATATATGATAGAAAAACGTGAGCACATTCAGAGATGGATGAAGAACGCTTTAGAAAAGGACATCGATGTAAGTACAGCCAAAGCTCAGTATTTCTTCTGAATAAAGGACCTGTAATATCGGCTTTGATTGATGTGGGTAAATCGAGCACCACTTTTTTACCAGTTATGCCATTATTTATTTGGAGCCTATATATGCAAGTAAATATGATTAACTCCATATAGTTCGTAGATTCAGTGTCTCCCTTGCCGGTCGGTTACAACATAATAATACTAACTGTAATAATTTGAAAACAAAGTCTAAAATAATGGTTGTATAATTTAAACAAATTGTTGCACCTTGGCTTTATATTTTTGTTGTATTCATTCCTACCATATTTTGGGTCATTCCTACATGTAACTCCGTCACTCCGTGTGTGTGGACAGCAAGCCTAGTATACATAAATAATTATGTGTGAAATGTGTGTTTTCATTATGTGCGATGCAACCAACCGGCCCACTTTACGTGCCTGAAATACAACATTATCCAAGTCACCTGCCATTTGAATGTCAGGATTTGAATGAGTATTAAGTTTATTGATTCAGTTCTCTGCAAAAACTGGGGTGTTAAAATTGACACCACGGGTGTTGTCACATATATATACCGAAAAGGGAATCAACATTTTAAAACCGAAGTTTTTTGCAGTGTAGGCGTAGTAAAGACAAACAAATCTACTTTTTGAAACCTGCACCCAGCCCGCTGTCTCCGAGGAGGCTGGTGTTGCTCTTGGTTATTATATTAATCATTGAAGCAAACTTTGTTTAAATCAAACCTTCTGTTTAAATTATATTTATGCAAAATTCTTGAAAATAAGTATTCCCATAGCAAGTTGTTCGAAATAAATTAACATTGAAACTAAATTAAGACTTGGGACGAGGATGCTTATTGTTAGAAACCCCATTTGCCAATCACGCCTGAATGTGTGCGTCTATTACATTAATGACAACATGACCATCAGTTGGGCAAAGTTCTTAATTTTTTACAAGTAACCGGAAATGGAGGTCAAGTCTTATACTCGGGTTTTCTTCGTTTTTTTGTTGAATTGATTTTATTTTCATTGTTAATCACTTAGTATTACATTCCCACCAAAATATATGATTTTCATACGTTACTAAAATAATGGACACAAAAAAAAACCGCCCACGTAAAACTCCATATATGGTTGGGACCACAATGGTCCGGGAAGTTAAAATATGCGCGAGGCTTGCACAGTCTATATCGAAAGTTCGCGATCAGCTTCCCCCTCCCTCCCCATGTTGGAATGGAATTATAGAAACTGATGATTGTCTACACAGGACTGGCACAGTGAGGAGAAGCCAAGGGTGACATCAGACCGCAAGGAAGCTTTGTTTACTGAGTTCCCACTACTCATCTTAAATATACTAGAGGAAAATGTAAGTGTTTCATCGCTCTTTAAATTTAAGTCCAGAATCGTCATCCCGTGACCAGAGGATGGATTGACTAGAAATATTAGTGCATGTGGTCACAGTGTTAAATTTTCTTTTATTCCAATTCTCATGATTTCATGGCAACTTATTTAAAACGGTGTTTGAGAAAATATATCAAAATAATATATCAGATGACTTCATAAAAAAAAATCAAAATGAATGTTTATTAAGTGCAATGGTGAGAGCATTCGCCTCGTTAAATGGAACATTCCATCTTTCAACAGAAGAATTTTGTTTTCATTGCACGAATGCCAAACATTAATTTGATCGTTGTCATTTGATTGAAGGATACAAACTATAAGGATAAACTAAAAGCACATGATTGCATTGTGGCATTCCTCTACAAGGCCGTTTTATATGGTGTGGTGGTCTAGCTTGCAAAAGTAAAAAAGGATAGGACTAAAATGCACCTAAATATTTCCAAAATGCAGGGTTTATGTCGTTAGGCCATTATGAGCATGATTATTGCCATGTGACGTACAATCCTCCATTAAATGACAATGATCTACTTGGGTATAATATAACACTTTGTATTTACCATACCACCAATTTAGGTGAATCAAGCTAAAGATATAAGCCCAGAGTTGCACAAGAGTATATTGTCTTTATGCTTCGAAGAATTGGACAAGACCATGGAATCCTACACTTGTGAGTACATTAAGTTATATAATAAATCAAAAGGGAAACTGACTGCTGGGTAAAGTTTATTTAATTTGGGGTTGAACAAAGAAAAGTTTACTAGAGCAGAATTTGAACCCGCGACGCCAGAGCATCTAGCCCTATTGTTGGTGATCTCCCTATTATATGCCTTTGTTCAGGGGTGCCAGTCAATTATGAACAATACAAATTAATCGGTGTTGTAAACAGAATCTTTGATAAATGCATATTATGACCATGTTATGTTTCTACATGGTGTGAAGTTTGTGAGTGTGGACGTTCTCCTGACCAAGGAGTATGAAAAACGTCTATGAAATACGAAAAACTCGATTGCAGGTCGAACGTGAAATTTAGTCAAACAATGATTATTGTGTTTTCTCTTGCTTACCAGCCTATGTCAAGATATACATCACTGGAGAAACAGCTAACGCTGGCAACTGGAGGAACTTTTCTATAAGAGGAAGAAACAAGGAAAGAACAAGGAAAATATCCAAGGAGCCAAGACCTGCTTTCTTCGTGCAATACTCGGTATATAAAGTCAACATTTATTTGTACCGCATTGCTAGTTTTACCAGCGACAGACGTATGACCCCCCCCCCCACCCCCCACCACCACCACCGCCACCATCACCACTAGTCCGCATTTTGAGCCTTGGTTGGCAAGGACACAACTAGAACAATTAATAGGGCTAGTCATTCAGTCTACAAACCACCGATAACCCAGGGTTTGCCAAATTAAAATGTGTCGACTTGTTAGTTATGGGTTGGTTTTAGGGTGTCTCCCTGTCCGCAAGAGAAATTCAAAAGCAGGAAAGCAACGCCAGTCGGAGAATTGACTTCCCTCCGAAGTACTGTCATTTCTGTCCTTAGATAAGGATGAAGAGAAACAACAAGTTCACAAAAAATTGCACATCTACACTTCAATGGACTTTTTGTTTCTTTTATTCCAGGCTGCTCTGCTTAACAACTTTGACAAAATATCAAGTTGTCTCCAACAAATGAAGGTAACTACATTTCCTCATCAATATTTTAGCTGACAATTTTGTCCGAAATTTACTTTTGAAAGAATGAAACACGTTGACTTGTGTTCTTTCCAGGAGGATAATGACGAGTTGCACCAACCCAGCATGTACGAAGCAGATGACAGTCTGAACAATAACCACACTGGATGGAGAGACGAATCCATAGAGAAACTGCTCCAAAAGATAAAACAACAAACTCATGATTGGTAAATAAACTTGACATTCCGTTTAATGGAATTGGGTTTTCATTATAAATTGCATAGAAAGAGATGTAGTAACATTTCAATATAATATTGTGCTCAGGTAGAAAAACATTGCAGTATGTTTTTGTTAAATCACAATATTTATGTATGACATCATTATTTGTTTATAACTTTTAAAGTCATTGCAAGTGGATACGTTTGAAAGGCTGATGAGTTTCCGAAAATTAAATGTGCAAACTTGGGTGTTTTAAAATGTATTATATTTTGTGTTTGCTTATTGTTCTCTTTATTTGAAATTGTTTTATTTATTTATGTTTTTAAAGGGAGGTCGAAATAAAGTTTGCTGTTCATGAGAACGTAATATTTTATTTTTGGAAATGTAGCATAAAGCTTTTTATTTTATGCATACAAGTTGTATTTTACTTGTTAAGACTCTGACCTTATGAACTGAATTATTGGTTACGTATTTTATATTTTTGCTTCATATGGGGTTTATTTCGATGTACATAATTTGTTTGTTAATATGGCTATATTCTCTGAGTAGTTAGTTCTGATATAGCCTTGCTTAGTTCTGAAAGAAATTGTCATAATTGTTATCTACATAGCGCGCAATAGAATTGTGGTTATTGGCTATTATGCTATTATTTGCTAGAACAGCGCCCTCGTTTGTCAAGCTTATAAGAAAAGTCATATCATAAAATTTAAATCGCTCGTCAAATACGATGGACTTAACTGTCCAGCTATTTGTATATCTGCTAAATTGTATACATGTACAAATAATTACTTGATTTGTTTTTTACTTGAAGAAGAATTTTGGATATTTTAAGGTGAGAATTATAAACCCGATAAAGGACAACAAAAATGTTGCTGTGCTTTTTACAATTTTAGAATTATGATATTATTTCTTGTCCTTTCTTTATCAAAATTTGGAATGAATTTAGTATTTTTGTCAAATTTGTAATTACAGCACATCGTCACTGATACCGAAGATTTGTGACGACATGCGTGCTGATCAGTCTTCACTACTGACAAGAAATTGGTGAGTTCGGAATAAGATTTAGAGGGAATACACATTTTCTCATCTGTGGAAAGTTTTCCTATACGAATAAAGGTGTTTCATATAACGGATACAAATCCCTATGTTACAAAACAATGTGCATGGATATGAAAATACATAATTAGTGTAAAATGAATTTATTTATTTCGGGGGTGGGGGAGCTCTTGAAAGATAATATCAAACGAGTATAAACCTAGACAGACAATCAGTGAATACAGTAATTATTGATTAAATGTGAATGTGTGGTTAAAATATTGTGAATAGGTTAATGGGAAACGAAAAGGAATCCGTTGACACAATCTGTGATGTGATTCGGCCATACTTGAGTCATCTTCGAGAGCCTTTCTGTTCCGTACTGGTACCAGCCATAGGGGACGACGTGGTTATTGGATATATGCGTGGATTGGTGGAGAAGTAAGTGGAGTTTTATTGTAGACTTTCCCCAAATCATCATTAAAGATGAAGGGAGTTGAAGTAACAGTTTCCAACTGTTCTATATGCATTTACTTTTGGGATTTTTACTTAAAGATCCTTTTGATTTAAAATAAATTTTTTTTTGTACTTTTGGCTGGCACGGATTGAAAGATTAGTTCGTTGTAAATAATTTGATTTTGGTTTTAAAGAATATTGTTTGTACAACTGTTCTGCGAATTTACAGGAAAATTCAAACTCGACAAAAGATTTTTAACAATGGGTTTGAACAAAGAAAAAGGAGCGGGACTTGAACCTGTGACCTCTGGGTAAACGTGCCTGCATGCGCTCTACCAACTGAGCTATCTAGTCATAATGTTTACGGTCTCCCTATTTTGTCAATATGTTTGTACGGGGTGGCACCCCAAACAAAGAGTACGGGGTGGCACCCCAAACAAAGAGTACGGGGTGGCACCCCAAACAAAGAGTACGGGGCGGCACCCCAAACAAAGATATAGCCTTATTCTGATGCATAGATTCAGTGCCGTTTAGCAACTCTTCGTGACTACATAAATCTTGGTACTATCAGTAAACACTTTCTTTTACTGCTATTTCTTTTCCATGAACTAGACGACTCAAATGCGACGGTAATGAGTCGGATCGCATTGCAGTATGGGATAAATTGCACAGAGAATGTGACCAACTGGCGGAGTTTCTTCAAGAGTTTATTACAAATGAACAAGAGGTATGCAAATTAGCAACTTTAATCGCGGCAACTCTGGGGTATTATACCCCCCCCCCCCTTTGCAAAAATTGAAATAGTACAACCGGGAGTGTTGGAAACCTCAATCATCATTTCATTTTCATTTATTAATTCTGGTTGTGAAGCCAAGGACTCTCAGAAAAGCGAACTTAATCACTGTACTAGCCAAGAACCCCATGGAGAGAAGACAAAGAAGGAAGTTTAAGTTTTAGATGTGGGAGAAAAACCCTAGAGAATTATTCCAGGGAAAACCCACGCAATCAGGTAGGGACTGAAAACCCAATCCACATAGTGTCCCGGTGGGATTTGAACTGGGGTCCTAGAGGTGGAAGGCGAGGAAACATACCTCATACGCTAACCTGACAGCCATCAAATTAAACGTTGGTTTTTCTGTTTTGTAAAAGGTTTTTAAAACTTAGTAATGGTCGAATTAATCAAAAGAGATGCGGATTGGTGTTGACATTATTTGGTATGTTTCGACGGAACACAGGTCAGTACACGGTTTGATGTTATTAAGAAGATGGCAGACGTAATTCAAGCTACTGAGGAGGAGACAGTCATCACTAACATGGTTGTAAGTATTGGGCCTATTAATCCAACTTGAACAACAATGATTGTGTGAATGATGAAAACTATTTATGAAGTCTAAGATGGATACATCAAACGTGTGAACAGTAAACAACAATACAACAACACCATCTCTTGAATAATTCTCGATGACAAAATAAATTACTGTACAATCCATATACATGCCTTACTAGCGGTAGGCCTACTACTGGTTAGAACTGCAACATCATCCGGTATTTTACGCCGATTTCTAATAATTATGACTTTTCGTTTTGCATTAAAAAGACATTGAACACGTTCCTGTGGTGTCAAATTCAAATGAATTTATTTTGGCAGTTTTTTGGCTATAGAATACGGTGGCATGGTTTCAATTGTCGATACTAACGGACTAATAGAGAGGTAAATTTGGTTTAATAAAGTACAACGAATGCGTATTGTTAATTTGCGTCGTCCGGTATGCAAGATGAAAGATTTTTTTCCTACGAACTTTTTGTCCCCCCATACGGCGAACTGTGTATACAAACTTCTTTTGATAGCGCCCTCTTTTGAATCATCCTCCTCCAGCCCATATTCATTTTCCGTTTGGGGACAAAAAGTTCGTAGGAAAAAAAAACCGGCGTCCAGGATGTGGGGGTTGGACGTGTGAAGCTAGCCATGCAACCATCGAACCACCCAAAGCACGACGACGAGGTCTATCAGGCGGACATTTGTTTCTGACCGGCCCAACATCAACATTGGTTTTTGTCGATAAGCACCGGATTACTTCAAAACGAGAGGCACGCTTGTTGTGTCCAACTTCGGCACCGAAGGAACGCCGTGTTTGAAACCACTGGAAGTGACATGGCTGGTTTCAAACTCCTTCAATTGTTTCATCTAAAATACATTCCATCCTGGCTGATACAAAATGCGCATGGCCGCAAAATTATTCTTATTAAACCAATCTTGGAAATAGAATATATTGTGATGAATCACTAACTACAAGTTGTATTATTGGTTTCAACTGTATGATGCAAAGGAATTGTTAAGTGGGCGGGTCTTAAGTCACCTACCGGGATTTGATTGGTTAAACTATGGGCAATGCTTTAACACTGTCATATACTTGTATTATGGATGTTGGCCTATAGGCAGAGCTGGTGAGAATAAACCTCACTTCTTCATCAGGTGGGACCAAAGAAGTCAAACTAATCTCCTGTGTCTTAATTAATTGTTGATTGTGTGATTATTGGTAGCCTAGGACAGGGGTGTGCTCCACAGTGATCCACACCTAATCCCCAACTAGTCCACCCCATCCACCCCATCCACTTTAGAGTCCACCAGGGCCCATCCACCCCTCCTCCAAAACCATAGGATTGTCCACCCCTACCCTCCACTCCGCAAGGCCCCACAGCCCAGATCCACCCCTAGTATTAGTCCACCCTATACTGTGGCAGTATTGAGAAGGCCTAGCAACACACTGTGGAAGAATCTATCACATCACCAGGCAGTGGTATTCAACCGCAGGGGCTGACGTCATTGGACCTGGCCACGCCAGGAAGGTTGATTGGCAACGCTCGTTACATTGGTGGCAGCGGTGGGATCCACCGTGGTGAGTGACGATAGATCAAGAGGATACATCAGTTGCTGGCAAGTTTGGAATCAGAAGAAGAAATGGAACGACAGGATGGAATCCTGGAAGGGAGTTTTGGAGACCCCAGTGGGCAAGGGAGTATGGGATACTCTGGAACACCTGTGAGTACTGGATACTCGGGGACAACATCACCAAGGGTGGTTAGCAAGACGAGCATTACACTACAGCCTGTGGTAACACCATCTCCTCCGAGGTTGACTCCGATAGTGACATCTGCAACTTTTCAGTTGGGACCAAGCGAAGCGCAGGGAACAGATGTGACAGGAAGAAGCGACAAGATGGTGTTGGGGATGAAGGGTGTCCGGTTGGAGACCGTGAAGTCACAGGAACTACCCACACATGTAGGAAATCTCAACGAGGTGGCATCAACGGCGATCTATACACCGATACCATCTCCTTGGTCAAGATTTATGCCCACTCCAGGGGACCCGGGACCAAGGCTCATGGAGGCGCCAGCTTATCCAAGTTTGGTGGATCAGTATCAACACATCTCCGGGCAGAGCAGGGCGCCCTGGCAGGGGCTAGATGACAGACTACTGGGGGATGGTCCTGCAGGTTCAGCTTACGGTGTGACTACCACTTCTAGCTGGATGAATCCACCCTTGGCGCATGATGTGCGATGTAACTTGCAGCACCAGTTTACTGAGACTCCCAAGCAGTCTTGGGTCTCGGCGCCGACAAGGTCGGCGGCGGGAATTATGAGTACCGGAATGGGACAGTCTGCGTTGGGGCAAGGAGCGACAGGGCCCCTAATTCAGCCACATACCAGGGCTCCAACTCCACCGGAGGGAGCAGGGCTGCCGATGGCAGCCACAGCTAAAGTTGCTAAGGTGGATGGTAAGGTTCACAGGAAACCGAGCATTGTCCCAGACCGATTCTCAGGTGATGTGCCATGGAGAGACTACAGGGCTCATTTTGAATCTTGTTCAGTCATTAATGGCTGGTCGGCGGAAGAAAAGGCATACTTCCTAGCAGCCAGTCTGAAGAGTCAAGCTCAGCAGGTGTTGGGAGACCGGGTCCCCGGTGACGTGCTGAGTTATGCAGAACTTACAGCCAGACTGGAGAGGAGATACGGGCCTGGGGAGCAAGCCGAAACGTTTTTAGCAGAGCTACGGAGTAGAACAAGAAAAACGGGCGAAGGATTACAGGCGCTTGGGCAGGGAATACGCCGACTGACGGAGCTGGCGTATCCAGAGCTCCCGAGGGAGAGCAGGGAGCGTCTGGCAAAAGGGCACTTGGTAGATGCCATACCAGATGCCGAAATCCGGGCGGGAATATTTCGGGCTCATCCTAAGACATTGGACGAGGCTGTCAGGGCGGCATTAGAAACGGAGTCTTTTCTGAATGCGGAGAGACAGCGGCAAGGAGCCCAGGGTGGTCGTCTAGATAGGAACAACTCTAGGGCGACCAGACAAGTGGAAATTGTTTCCAGGGATGAGTTTGAACAGCAGACAAGGGCGATGTCAACGCAATTAAAATTGTTACATCAGATGATGTCAGATTTGAACCAAGCGATGAGACAAGATGCTTCCCAGCAGGGGGAGCGACGTCGGACGCAAGGCTGTTTCAACTGTGGAGAATTTGGGCACTTCAAAGGGAATGCCCAAAACTCCAGAACGCACCGCAGTCGGGAAACTTTACGGGACCAACCCAGCGGGTCATGGGAAGGTCATCAAGAGCGGAACCCGACCCAAACAATGTAGTGGTGGTAGAAGCGAGAGAAAAGTAGAGGTAGAGGAAGATTTGGTTGGAGTGCCGGTACAGCCCTACCCATTAATAAAAATGGGAGCACAACACGGACTGTACGTGCAAGGACAAATTGGCAGTCATTCAATGCCATTTTGATTGACACGGGATCTTCAGAGACGCTGATTAGTAGCACTGAGTACGACTCTATGAGTCGAGAGGACCGACCCAGTCTGGTACCGATTGGTGATGTAATCCGCCAGGCGGATGGTAAACCACTGGCAGCCAGGGGGAGCGCCCTGATGGAGATACAGATAGAAGGGTACAGTAAGGAAGTGGAGGTCATTGTTGCGTCAATCAGAAATAGGGGCATCCTTGGAATGAACTTTATGCTGGCAGCAGGCTGTAGCCTTGATATGAAACAACTGCAGCTAAACATAGCCGAACACACTGTATCCCTGGGTTATGGCAAGAGAACCGATTCCTCCTGTTATAAGGTCCGTGCTGAGAAAACCACTAGGATTCCGCCAGGGCATGAAGCAATCATCACAGGAGTTCTTGAACAGAACAAGGAATTCCAGGGGGTAGGAATAATTGAGCCCACGGACCGGAATATTTTGGCTGAACGAGGACTACTGGTAGCGAGAGTACTTGTAGATATCGGGGATCACAGCTACCCGATTCGAGTATTCAATCCAGGGACGAGCATTGTGTCAGTTGGCGAAGGGAGTATGGTGGGGACACTTACAACCATAGATGAAGGGGACATTGAAGCCCAGAGGGCTTCAGTGACAACGGTGAACCGGACGGATGCAGAACTTAGCAGTAACCAACTGGGGATACCAGAACATCTCGAGGAGCTCTATCTGCAGAGTGTAAGCCATCTACCAGACGGTGCTGGAAAGGAAAAAGTCAGGAAGCTACTGACCGATTACCAAGACGTTTTTTCCAAGGGTATGGACGATTTGGGCAAGACAAATATTGTCAAACATAGCATCAGGGTTGATGAAACCACTCCAATTCGTCAACGCGCCCGAAGACTTCCACTCTGGCAGCGGGCGGAGGCAGATGAGCAAGTCCGTGAAATGACTCAGAAGGGGATTATTGAGCCATCTAGTAGCCCTTGGGCGTCACCGGTTGTGCTGGTAAAGAAAAGGACGGTTCCGCACGGTTTTGTGTGGATTATAGATCTCTTAACGCACACACATTGAAAGACGCTTACCCCATACCGCGAGTGGATGACAGTCTAGATTCGCTGGATGGTGCCCAGTGGTTCTCCACTCTAGACCTGGCTAGTGGATATTGGCAGGTGCAGCTGGACAACGACGCTAAGGCAAAGTCGGCCTTTGTGACGAGAAGTGGACTCTATCAGTGGAATGTAATGCCCTTCGGGTTATGCAACGCCCCGGCTACGTTCGAGCGGCTTATGGAGAGGATTTTCGCTGGCTTGCAATGGAAGTCCCTTCTGTTGTATCTGGATGACATAGTCGTCTTTGCTGATACCGTGGAGGAGGAAGTGGAAAGATTGAGGAAGTCTTCCAAAGACTAAGAGAGGCCAACCTCAAGTTGAAGCCCAAAAGTGTAGTCTCTTCCAGAAGTCAGTCCTTTATCTTGGCCATGTTATATCCAGAGATGGGGTATCAACAGACCCTGAAAAAGTAAGGGCGGTGGAGGAATGGCCGGTGCCTCAATCTACCAAGGACATAAGAAGTTTCATTGGTCTAGCATCCTACTACAGACGTTACATACAGGGCTTTGCCAAAATAGCCCAACCACTGCATCGACTGATGGAAAAGAATCGGATCTTCCAGTGGACAGATGAATGCGAAGTGGCGTTCCAAACACTAAAGAAATCACTGACAACTGCACCTATCCTTGCGTACCCTAAAGAAGTAGGAGAGTTTATCATAGACACGGACGCAAGCAACACTGGTATTGGAGCAGTCCTCTCTCAAATACAGAATGGGGAAGAGAAAGTCATCGCATATGCCAGCCGCACAATGTCAAAACCAGAAAGAAATTACTGCGTGACCAGAAGGGAGCTGTTAGCGGTTATCACGTATGTAAAGCACTTCCGTCATTATCTTTATGGCCGGAGATTTGTGGTCCGCACGGACCATGGTGCATTGCGATGGTTAGTTAATTTCCGTAATCCGGAGGGGCAGCTCGCAAGGTGGATGGAGATTCTAAGTGAATACGACTTTGTTATCCAACATCGAGCTGGGCGGGTGCATCAAAATGCTGATGCACTATCTCGAAAGCCATGTAAACAATGTGGTAGGACAAACACTGATCAATACGAGCGTCAAGAAGAGCAAACCCAGGTTGAAATGGAGGATGAAGTCAGAGAAGAGTCTCAAGAACAGTCTGACCGTGGTACTAGAGTGGTCACCACCACACCAGACTGGACTTTGCAGGAACTTCGAGAGGAGCAGTTAGGAGACTCCACAATTGGACACATCATGGAGGCAAAAGAGAATGCCGATAGCAGACCGAGTTGGGAAGATATATCTACGGAGTCCGCGCAGAGCAAAACATATTGGGCCCAGTGGGAACAACTTCAAGTTCGGCAAGGAGTCCTCTGCAGACGATTTGAGTCGGATGATGGGAAATATTGCACATGGCAAGTCATATTGCCGACTAACTTCAGAGAGGATGTCCTGGCTGAACTCCATGACAGCACAACAGCAAGACACCAAGGGGTTCGGAAAACCCTTGGCAAGGTTCGGAAAAGGTACTATTGGTCCGGGATGTCAGCTGACGTTCGCTCCAAGGTCCGTAAATGCACAGTATGCGCCCGAAGAAAGTCGCCGGGGAAGAAACCCCGCGCACCCCTCCAGCAATATACCGTTGGGGCACCAATGGAGAGAATCGCTCTTGACATCATGGGTCCTCTGCCCAGGAGTGAGAGAGGTAATGCTTATGTACTTGTGGTAGGCGACCCATTCACAAAGTGGATCGAAGCTTTTGCAATACCTGACCAAAAAACGACAACTGTGGCAGAGACCCTGGTGGAGCAATTTATTTGTCGGTATGGCTGCCCAAAGGAGATCCACAGCGACCAGGGGACAAACTTTCAATCTGCCGTTTTTCGGGAGGTTTGCAGACTGCTAGGAATGGATCAAACAAGAACATGCCCATGGAACCCCAAGTCAGACGGGTTCATTGAAAGGTTCAACCGTAGTCTTGTCAATTTGGTTGCCCCATTTGTGCGCCAGGACCAGCGGGACTGGGATGCTAATTTGGCATATTCAATGATGGCATACAGGAGCGCAGTTCAAGAGAGTACCGGAGAATCACCATGTTACATGCTTATGGGGCGCGATATATCCCTGCCCTTGGATGCGTTGACCGAGCTACCGGGGGATTGTGATGATCACTTGTCAACCGATTATGTACAGAATCTTCGGCAGAGGATGGCTCAAGCACACTGTAGAGCGCGAGAAAGCATGAAAACCAACTTGCGACGGCAGAAACGGAACTATGATCGGCATGTGGCTGGCGACAAAATAAACGTTGGGGAATTCGTATGGCTGCATAACACGGCGCGCAAGAAAGGCCTGTCCCCAAAGCTTCAGTTCAAGTGGTTGGGACCGTACCTGGTGATAGAACAATTGTCTGATGTGACTTTTCGAATACAGGAGAAGCCAAGAGCCAAGCTAAAAGTAGTACACTACGATAAACTGAAGAGTTACAATGGTCCACAACGGCATGCTTGGCTAGCTGAACGGGGGCCAAGGAGCCCAACGGAGAACGGAGACATGCGCAGTGACGGTGCCGGCGAGATGGAACCATCAGAGGAAGATCCACAGGCCGCCGGCACTGATGACCACACCACCCCACATCAACCAATGGGAAGTTTTGCCACCGAATATGACTCGCAGGAATTGGACACACATATTTCGATGAATCTGCCAGCATCCACACCAGAAAAATCAGACGAGGGTACAATTGAGCTGACAGAAAATAAAGCTGAAAAACTTCCTCCCGGCTTGCCACAACGCCGCTATCCTCAGCGGCGACATAGGCAACCGGCCGCATTGCAAGGCTACGAGGTTTCCAGCGTCCACAGCTTACAAACATCAAGCACGCCCTCATGCGGTATGAAAGGAGCAGAAACTGGTTTCCTATCTACGTGGTAGGCTTTTGTGTGTATGGTTCCGGACACCAGCGCAGAATACATAGAAGGGCGTCTGTACTATAAGTCATACGTATGTACACACTAACCAACACATAAACATGACATCCGACAGTTCACGGGCATTTGTATTTTAAGCGAAGACCGAGCAAGAAGTGGCTGTGAGTTACTGTTATTTAAGAAGGCGATCCACTAGTGGAATGATCCACTGGTGACATTTTGATCCACCGAAAGCGAGTGATGTTACCTGGGTTCACTGTGCAGTTCACCTATTCTTCGTATTTGGTACACACCTCAGTGGTTGTGGAGCACCACACCAGACAATGACGGGTGATCATCATAAACATGACCGGGGCCCACAAAAGAAACGGAAGAGGTCTGACAACGACACGAATAAGAAGGCTCCTACCATGACCACCGCCACTCCCAGTACTTCTACTTTGGTTAGTCCAAGCGCTAAGAGAGCGAGATTTGATACGTCGCCCAAGAGAGTGCGTACCAGTGGCAGTGGACATCCCCACCAGGCCCACCATTCCACTCCAAGCATTTCCAAGACCAAACCGCATGATGCACCTAAAACATCACCACCATCACCAGGGAGGTACCACTACCAGTGCCGAGCAGGGGGATGCAAGCAAAGCTTCTCGATGAAGTCTAATCTTGTCAGGCATGAGAAGGAAAGGCACCAACTCTTGGAGGCTCAACTGTTTGTCTGCATCACTTGTGGTGATGCATTTACCAGGAAGTCAAGCCTGCAACGCCATGAAGAGTCACGTAGCCATGGGTGCCCTGGTAAGAAGTTGAAAGCCAAGCCATCCTCATCCACTCCTGCGACTGTGAGCTTTGTGCCCCACTCTCCTAAGCTGCCACCCGAACCCCTCATTGAGCTTCTTCCTCCACCCCTGGAGCCTACGTCATCTTCCTCTCCACATCCAACCAAGGGTGGAAAGTCACTCAAGCTGGTGCGTCAACTCATGCGGTCACCAGTGATACTTTCATCATCAACCGACAGTGACGCGAGTGCGGAGGGCGTAGGACATCGGTTGAACCAGAGTTTTCCTGCTGCCCATACCCTGTCCTCAGCTAGCCGTGTGGAGGTAACCACGATTGTTAGCTTTTATCAAGGTGAAACGCTGTGCAACGAGGAAAAAGACACCAAGTGCTTCCGTATGGCGTGATTACTAACTCAGTAACTGTTGTGACGAAAAGAGAGAACTCCTTGTTTGGCACAAAGGACCAGTGCTTCATGTGGAATAACAAACAATGAACAGTGAACTATTGATTCAATCATACAAAAATCGCGTTGTGTATTCCTGATTGTGGATGAACAATTCTGGTTAATTATTGTTAAAACGAGGTACTTGCCAAAGTTATATTGTTGAAAACGTTTTACTGTTAATATTTTCACTTTGTGATTTGGACTCTTTAAGTCCGGGTTTACACTTTTTATATGAAGCATGTCAGAAGAGGGCTCTCCGCTCTATAGTGATGGCTTATTTTTGTATGTTGTTGAAACAAAGTTAAAGTTGTATTTTGGAGCAAATGTATTTTTATACGACATTGCGTTACCTATGTTGTATTTTTAAAAAAAAAGAAGAAGTTGCGCTTTAAAAAGTAATATTTATTGAGAGTTAAAGTACTAGTTGACTAAAGGCTTCTTAGGGGGGGTTATCGTCAATTGATAATTATAATTACACATTGCAACTGGTAACTATTAGAGTTTATATATTTTCAGGGACTGAAAACTCTGGGGGAGGGCTATGTGATGAATCACTAACTACAAGTTGTATTATTGGTTTCAACTGTATGATGCAAAGGAATTGTTAAGTGGGCGGGTCTTAAGTCACCTACCGGGATTTGATTGGTTAAACTATGGGCAATGCTTTAACACTGTCATATACTTGTATTATGGATGTTGGCCTATAGGCAGAGCTGGTGAGAATAAACCTCACTTCTTCATCAGGTGGGACCAAAGAAGTCAAACTAATCTCCTGTGTCTTAATTAATTGTTGATTGTGTGATTATTGGTAGCCTAGGACAGGGGTGTGCTCCACAGTGATCCACACCTAATCCCCAACTAGTCCACCCCATCCACCCCATCCACTTTAGAGTCCACCAGGGCCCATCCACCCCTCCTCCAAAACCATAGGATTGTCCACCCCTACCCTCCACTCCGCAAGGCCCCACAGCCCAGATCCACCCCTAGTATTAGTCCACCCTATACTGTGGCAGTATTGAGAAGGCCTAGCAACACACTGTGGAAGAATCTATCACATCACCAGGCAGTGGTATTCAACCGCAGGGGCTGACGTCATTGGACCTGGCCACGCCAGGAAGGTTGATTGGCAACGCTCGTTACAATATGTTGACATTTGAAATGGTAAAACCGTAGCCTTGCTAGCCAAACTAAATTCATTTACATTTCACACCAATTTTTTGTTGAAACATTGCAGTTTCTGATACTACATAATACTTGCTATGAAATAGTCGCTTGACGAAACTTTGCCACTGTCATTCGCCTTGCTTCTTCTAATCCCCGTTTTATCCTCGTTTCCAATTACCCACTGTATACAAGCCTACCATATACCTCTATATAAAGTCTTGATCTACGTCTGTTTCATGTGGTAGGTTATTTCCAGTAAGTACCCAGACATCAAGGAGAAACATGCACAACGGCTCCTGAAAGTCAGGGGTGGATTGACAAAAGCCCAGATAAGTTCGGTAAGTTTATCTACGTTACCTAAATACGGGAGAATAATAAGATTACAATTTTCTTACAGTTTTAGTTTTGAAATACTAATAGTTTACTAATACTAATTGTTACCTGACACTCATTTTAGCTGTTAAAATAATCATGCGTGCATTTTGTTGCTATCTCGAAATATTGTATTCGTCGGTTTTGGAAACTTTGTTTTTATGAGTTTTGGCAATGCGGACTAATTGATTTCTGATACAAATTTAATATTCACAGATATTATCTTCGTCAATTGAAAGGAAACGAAAGACAAGCAGACCTGATTCAGGAGAAAAGACGTTATTCTCTCAACTGCCTATGATATAAGATGGAAGTGACAACATGACAATAGCTGTACAGTTTGTTGATGGCTAGTAGAGGGTGATAAGTTCTTCTATAGGAGTGCCAGTATACCTGTTTGCAAAATGATTAAATAAAACAATATTATATTTTGCGTTTGACGTTAGTTGGGTTGAGTCACCGGGGTAAGCCTCGGCAAGGGCTAATCAAACAACCACATGCCTTCTCCATTGAGTCACGTGGAACAGAAGAAATGTCAAAGGTTCAAGATGCCCGGTCATTTTAATTTTCACCAACAGAGCTACCATTAACCATTGTTTACTATGCAGGTTTTTATATTTTTTTATAATTAAGCGCCCGTTATTTTTGTATTAAAAAATTACCCCTTCTTAATTACCATTCGCAAAGCTGTATGCTTTTATTTTATACAATATTGTGTTGAGTTGATATCTTTTTAACTTGAACGTTTCATGTATGCCTGCACTACCCCCGCTCCGCTAACAGGGTATATGGGTTAGCCGTCACGAAAGTGAACGCGAGCTACCCCAACGGGGCTGACCCGGCAGCAATATTTTTCCCATTTGGTTTCGGAATTTAAAAATACCCACGTTTAATTGAGCGTGCAATTCTTTCGTGTCTTAAACCCTTTCTGTTTTTCACTCTTTAAGTAGGAACTGTTTGGGAAATATTGTGATTCGGGAATGTTTCTAGTTCAGCCTTATCACTATGGCGGGTGCAAAATGTGACCACCCCAAACAGTTTACCTACAACAGGCAGCTGCATTGATTGCCCGCCGAACTCCAGTCATCTTTTCTAAACGACTTTTATTTATCGTTTATTGTATATTGGTTACTATGCAATTGTAAGTGATATTTTGCTGAACTAATTATTTTTATATTAATATTGAGGTGACACCCGACAAGCGACAGGGAAGTTTCACATAAAAATGACTGCATTGTGATTTAGATGACTGTAGGATTGTTGAGTAACCGGTCAGTAAACATGGGGCTGTATTCTACGGTGGCTCATATTCGCCAATTTCTAGAGAACTTTTTTACGGCGTTATATCGCGATCATCCGTATTTTATTGCGTTATAACGCCGTATATTACGTTATATCGCCGGTGTGTCCATTACAAATTTCCCTAGTTTTTATAAATGAGACTGATGCTCGAATCAGCAAAACATATTCCGAATAATTATAAATAATAAGTAGAGCCTAATTAAAACAAGGTCACACTCACCTGAGAAGAAAATTTGGAGGCCTTCGGACGGCGTGCCTTGTCTTTTTGTGTCGTACAATGGAATGGTGATATAAAAGGCGCAATAAAAACGGCGATATAACGCAATAGTATACGGCGAAATACCGCAAAAGTACATCACAACGCAATAGTACGTCTATATGTATGTCTCTGTAAAAAAAAGGAGTTCTCTAGGAATTGGCGAATATGAGACACCGTAGTATTCAGTGAAACATTATTTGTGTATCCAATAGAAATTCAGTCACGTCTCTTTTAGATGGATGCTGTGTGTCAAAATGTCTCTCACTTTCTGCACGACAACGGTTGTAAAACCTACTTTTATGTTATCAATATGCCACTGCCATTTAATATTAGTTGGGGTGGGTTTTTTTTATAGATTGTACATTCGAGTGTTTTTGACGAATAAGAAACGTAAATAAAGTATGCAAATAGTGCTTACGAATCTAAGTTTAAAAGCTTTCAAAGGTAGATGCCCCACCTACATGGTTACACCTTTTATACATAAAACAATGTGATCAACAGATGACTATTTGACTATTTGCTGATCTTATACTTGACAAGTTGAAGCAGTTGTTGTTTTTTTTTGCTGAGAAGGATGACTGAACGTATTCGTAGACTTTCAATACGTTGTTAAGTAACAACCCCCAACACAAAAGGTGTATCCATGTTTAAGCTATGTACAAACATGTACATATTGTTCTTTTATAGTATAGGCCTAACTGAGTAGCTTTTAGGAGTATGAGTGATGAATTATTGTACTGCATAAGTGGGCTATGACGTAATCTTCAGTACTAATGCATTGTGGATAGACATTTTTTTTGAAGCCATTGTCTCTCCTCCATTCTGATTGATGAAATCCAAAGCGAGGCTTTACATGCCCCCTTTGTATAAAGAGAATCGGAATATTATGTATTATAACACCCATTACAAAGATTCTGCCTTTTGATTGGTTCAGGGCCCGTCACATGATGTGTCTTATTATTTCTAGAAGGCCGCGCGAATGCGACGCGCATACACGCATCAAACAATGTACTATACCCGTATATCTAGCAACCGATGTACTATCCCATGGCAACCAATGTACTATCCCATGGCAACTAATGAACCCAAAGCAACAGCAGCTTCTTGGTACCTTGAGGCACAATAATATATGTATGGGGTGTTATAAAACAAATACTGACTACTTGTACTCATGCTATGGTTAAAACTCCGACTCCCTCGGTGATCCCCGGAGCGGTCCATTTTCCCTCGGCTTCGCCTCGGGAAAATACAGCGCGCCGAGGAGCACCTCGAGCGTCCTAGTTTTAACCAATGCACTCGAAGCAGTCAATATTTGTATATTACTATCGTACTAATAAAAAACAATGTTATTTGGTTCTACCCTTATACACCGATGTGTGCTAAGCATTATGGGCCCTATGTTTATAATGTTTTTCCATGTGATGTGGACGCTGCATTTTAGAGCGGATGACCAATACACTTGCTGGAGTAATGAGCTGTCAGTTCGAATAGTCATTGTATCGATGTCATTATCATGTATATCATATCGATGAAGACGTCATCATTGTGGTGAAGGTATAATAGGTTTTTCAGGTCAATTTCAACAACAACTCATTCAATTTAACACCCCGCTCATTTAATTTCGTTTGAAAATGAATGCTCGATTCAACAGTCAAAAGGAGTTATTCAATTTCAACATCTAAATCACTGGTCAAATAAAGATCATTAAAATTCATTAGGTCGCAGAGATCATTCAATTTCGTAAAAAGCCAACAGCGAGAGGCTGGTCAACCATTTAATTACATCAATTTGTAAATAGGTAGTAGAAATGCAAGTGAAGAATATTGAAAAATAGTCTGAAATGCCAATAAATGAAAATAAGAAGAACGATTTGATGTGCGCACGAAAACGAAATTGAATGCAATAGTAGCAAAAAAAACACCTTGTTTGATTGGATTACGGGCAAGTGCGTGAATTTGAATGCGTGTTAATAAAATGGAATAACTTTTTTTCTGCTGAAATTGACCGGGATAACCTATACTTCATTGTTTTCTCGCAATGGAATCAGCTTTAATTAAAAGTAAAAGAAATTGTTTGAGATTTCATGTTTAAAATGTTACTCTGAGTTTTAGTTTGTTCTTTAACTCTAAATTCTCTAACCGAATGATGATCCCCCATCCCTTTGTAACATTCCTTGGTTGGTATTGAAGTACTATCACAGCATATCCAAGTACTATTAGAGACACACCAAGGTGCTATCAGATACACACTCAAGTATCAAAGACACGCTCAATCAGAGACACACTCAAGTACTATCAGAGACACACTTAAGTACTATCAGAGACACACTTAAGTACTTTTCGAGACACACTTAAGTACTATGAGAAATACCCAAGTATTATAGAAACGCCCAACTACTGCCACTATCAGAGATATACCCATTTGTTATCTACTTTCTTAAAAATCCACTTGCCAATCGAGGATCCATTAAAGTCACTCTCATAGTCCCGAATCGCTGCAGATTAAAACCTGATCACTCCTGATCACTCCAAACAAAACACGTCATAACAAGGATAAACTATTTATCCAACCAACCTGTAATTTGCTTCCAGTTATGCCTTCCACTGTGGAAAATTAGTTGTCTGAGAGAGTGGATAAAATGACACAAATCGGCAAAAAGGACAATATTCAGGTTCCAAATCTCACATTGACTTAAACGTAGCTTTTTAGGTGAATGAACTTGACCGTTTTCGGCAGCACCGTTGGATTCCCGAATCAATAAACAATGTGTGTGTATTACGGATAGGGCCTATTAGGAACTCGGAAATCAAGGTAATGACAAGCTAGAAATCAAACTATTTGAGCACTCTCATAGGATAAAAGAATTAACCATTTTAGAAGAAATTGTTGTTAGTTCGTTGGGTTATTTGAATGTTAAGGAAACAAAACAAGCAATCAATGGCATCAATGAGAGAATACTGCGACTGGTTGCATTTCAGAGGGACACCATGACGAATGGACTCGTTGATTATTGGAGATTGAGCACGAAATCATTCAAATATTCAGACAATGCTTTATCATTTATTGAAGCAATTAGTTTATACATTGGATACCGGTCACATTGCCCATAGTAGGCCTACACTGATTGAATGTTTATATGTAAGTTCAATAATTGGCCTAATCCTTTGATTCATCACTGTTACGTAACTCTTTTCTTAAATTATTCATGTTTACATATCCAAATTAACGGTATTCACTCATAATCAATATGTGTCATCATGACCAGATAATTTCTTCCCCCCCCCCCAATCTATGAGACCGCAGTCGCGAGAGCAGTTGTCTCGCGGGGCCAGTAGTCTCGCGAGAACATCGCCCGTGTCGCGAGAATCGCGGAGAGAGTGGGAACACTATCATCGCGACAAACATCCACAAGTCTAGGGCCATTGTGGTCCCAACCATATATCGAGTTTTACGTGGGCGGGATTTTGTTTCGTCAATTATTTTAGTTTAACGTAGTTTATGGCCATGAAAATTAAATATGATGTTGGGAATGTAATAATAAGAGATAAGCAATATGAAAGTAAAACCAATTCAACAAATTAACGAAGAAAACCCGAGAATAAGACTTGACCTCCGTTTCCGGTTACTTGTAAAAAATTAAGAATGTTGCCCAACTGACGTGCGTGTTGTCGTTAAACATATGGGATATAGCCGCACACATTCGGGCATGATTGGCAAATGGGGGTTTCTAAAAATAAGCATCCTCGTCCAAAGTTTTAATTTTGTTTCAATGTTAATTTGAACAAATTATTTGTATTTATATACAAACATTGAAAATTGGTTTATAACAACTTGCTATGGGTATGTTAGTTTTCAAGAATTTTGTATAAATATAATTTGAAAAGAAGATTTAATTTCATGGACAAATAAAGTCTTCGTTCGAGTTTTTTTCTCGTTTTCGATATATGCGCGAGACTTGCACAGTATATTGTATTTTGCTTGGGCGATATTCAAATTATTTTAAAGCTCTTAGTGCCCTACCCCTATAGATTTACAGGTCTAGAGCAGCCGCTGATCTTGGTATGTTTGCCGGTAAATAGACACCGCGGTCCTTTGACCGTATACAGAACTCTGGCCCTAGTTTCAGAAAAGTACAAATTAACTTAGATAAACAAAATAATATGATCAAAATTACCGATTGATTTCGGGCCAAACCAAATACCGAATTTATTTATTTATTTATTCTAACTCTAGGTATATGATTGTAAGAGTTGTATTAACGTTTTTACCAGAACTTTAATTGAAATATAATATTGGGGTAGTCAAATTTCGAACTCGTGTCGTCAGGAACAAAATTAACAAACCAATTCAATATTTAACAAACCACTTCAATATTTTACAAACCATTTCAATATTTAACAAACCACTTCAATATTTTTGTCAAAATGTTAAAACAACTTTTGTATAATAAAGTCACCTTTGTTAGTAATTTCTTTTGGCGTTAAAGGCACTGTACACGTTTGGTAATTACTCAAAATATATATTAGCATAAAAACTGACTTGGTAACGAGCAACAGAGAGCTGTTGATAGTATAAAACATTGTGAGAAACGACTCCCTCTGAAGTAACGTAGGTTTTGAGAAAGAGGTAATTTCTCACTAAAATAATAAAAATTTCTTGCAAGAAGTTTTTATTCCTATCTGAAAGCACACAAATTTGTACAACAAGGGTGTTTTTTCTTTCATCATTTTCTTGCAGCTTCGATGACCAATTGAGCCCAAATTTTCACAGGCTTGTTGTTTTATGCATATGTTGGGATACACCAAATGAGAACACTGGTCTTTGACAATTACCAAACGTGTACGATGCCTTAAATGACAAGTTTTCCAAATAAAACTCACATGCTTAATGCAACTGATATCAGCAAAAGGTCAAATTCGATTGTCCACTGTGGCCCAGCTCAAATTGTGACGTTGTGTATCAATCAGTGCCAAGCGGACATTTTGGTAAAAGTAATAATCGTTCGGCAGCAGCGTAGATCGGAGCAATATTTGGGGAACAGATTCTTTTCAGCAGGTACTTTGATCTACCCAAGAATAGTTCGAGGGTATGATCAGTTTAGAATAGCATTACCGAAGACTTGCTGACGTCAGAGGCCGACTATCGTCAGCGTGTATGGGTGGCGGATGGGACGCCTGCTCAGCAAAGTCAACCATTTGAGCTTCGGGTGTTGATTTGTCCATTGGCTGCTGGAGTTGCAACGCGAACTTGAAACTAACGGTGAATCCAGGCACGATGAACAGTCTGGAGTCCGGTATACACTGGTTAAACCATATGATCTGCATAAGTTAAAGAAGTTTTATATAGGCATAGTATTAATTGATACATTAATAGTGATGATTGATTATCAATATACGGATGAGAATAATGATGATAACGGAGATAACTTTGAATGGATATGATCTGACATTTTATTTACTTTGCCTCGTGTATCAGTAATCTCAATTTGCCAATTCTGCAGCCTGTCTGTCTTGAGGGCGGCCATGTGGCTAATGATGTCACATTGTTCATCTCTGCGGGTTACAGCTAGATCTACGCAGAACCCAGGCATTAGGAAGGTGGCCAGCTGAGACAGAAGTGTCTCAAAGGTGAAGTATGGAGGAGCGTTCACGCTGTATGTTAACTGAAGACGCCTCGTCTCTATTAAAACTTTGACGTCACGCTGCATGTGGGTAGAGTAATCAAAATCAACCATTCAAATTAAAAACGTAAACATCACGGTGAAATAAACGGCTGTCATGACAGAATACACCAGTTCTTATTATGGGTTTTTTAACGGATACCGGTACCAAGTTATCAAAGCAATGTTTTGACCAGTCTTTGCATAATAAATCGAATGTCATGAACGTTAATAAGGTACAGTGCCACCATAGTGATCTATTGTAACATCGTGAGCTTGCAGCTTCCAAAGTATCAGCAAAGAACAAACTATCAGCAAATTAATCCCAACGTTGGGCAACCCATCCCGCTAAATTACCTAAATTGAACACCCAACAACACAATCACCATTGTCGGCAAATAATAAAAATTTTAAAAAAAATATTTAAAAAGGCAATCAGCTCTCGTAGATAGTTGTCGTAGCTTTATGACACTTACATTGTGAGATATTCCATTCTACCAATTACAGTTAAGGGTTAGATTTGAATTATCACAATACTAAAATCAAACAAAATTACGATTCGTTTCGTTTGCGCTGTGAGGGAAATTTTCAGATCATGATTTACATGTGATTTTTCAAAGTTGAAATAGCTTTCTTGCCGTTGTACTTAAAACCTCGAAACAATTGTTCATGTGTTTGCTTTAATTTTATCTTTGGTGATTCGTTGGACTCTGATTTATCGATCGATAACTGAACGAATTTATGCGTATAATTGGGATACAATTCGCGAAATAATAATTAAAGCCTAAACATTTTTTTCTTGCATTGAAGCTATACAGCTTTATTTATTCAACAACAACATAAACCAAACAATTACACATCGGTCCAACAATATAGCTATTAAATAGCAATCAAGGAGAACAAAATAAATAAATAAAATAAAAACATTTATTGTCATCACTTCAGCTTTATCTGGTACGGTTCGAAGATTTTAATTGAATACAACAATCAATGTTATGTAGAACTTTCCCCCTAATATCTTTAAAAACAAGATCTTAAGAGTTAACCATACAGAATGTGCAGGCGTGTGGTAACGTATCAATGAACTAATTGCCTGCAAGCAGTATTTAGAGAAGATTGGACTAACTGCCTGCAAGCAGTATTTATATTATTCGACAATGGTGATTAGTAAGAATCGGAAGGCCCTTGAGCTTCTTCGGGAAACCAACAGCTGCATCAAAAACAGGACGTAGAAGAAAGCTTAAAATGTCCAATACAAAGCCTCCTCCTACGCAGACTGGTTTTAATACCACAGGTCATCTCCGTCGTGCTGTATTATTCATACTTTTTTAATAGCTAAATGCACCGTGGAATTGCCTGAAACTTGATGTCAGTGTAACAATTGCAATCGTATAATAATCTGCAATAATCTTTTTCAATCCCATCGGTATCAGAAGGGTGAATCCTCAGATGAAGAAATGTCGCCTATTGTTCGGACACATGACCTACAGCTATTTAAGTTTTAACGCAGAATGAAATTGATGATATTATTGCCGTTAGTGCGCCATGAAATAAAAAATCCCGCTCTTATCGTGTACGTACACGACAAGAAAAACAAAAGTGACAAGAACAGGATTGAAACCTACGTGCCGACGCTTTACCAACTGAGCTATCCAGCCCTATGTTGGGGTCCTCCCATATGTCAATAATTTTTGATCGGAGCGGTGGTTTAAAGCCATAAAAGAAAGCTTATGTTACCACATTTGCCGCTTCCCATATTGTAACTGCGACTGTGATTCCTGTCTGAGTGTAAGGTCGTTTGACTTTTGAATGGTGCCCCGAGAAAAGATATTGACATAACAAGGAGACCCCAATAGGGCTAAATATCCCAAATTGATAGAGCGCCGGCACGTGCACCTGGGGTCGAAGTTCAAATCCTGTTCTTGTAAAATAATGTTTCTTGTTTATATCCAATCAGTTACCCTTGTGGTTTATTACTTGATCTTAAACTACTCACCGGATTAAAAGTTGTTGGATGACTGCCTGGTATTTGTGGATTATCTGTTTCAGGAGATGGGAGCTCTTTGTATCCATTGGGTGGTATGGGTGGGTAAGGTCTACCAGCAAACACACCATCATGTGATCCAGGTACTGAAGTCTGTCTCACATCCTCCTCCATACTACCTTCCGTCCCTAGCAACGTGTCTTCGAGCTCACCGTTTGGTTCAATGCCGGGAATGGCAGGTTCTTGTCCGGTAAAGGAAAGACTTTCGGCATCGAATTGGCTGACTTGGCCACTTCGACGAGGATCTTGGTTGTTGATTGAATGAGGTTTTCGATCAGGTCTAGGAACGGTTCCAGGATTGGAACTAGATGGCCGTGGGGGGCGCTGAGCAATGACGGGGGATGACGTGTTGCTTGATGTTGGGCGATTGTGAGATGACACAGCTGCATCTCTAGGATTAGAGAACAAATCTGGTAACAGTGTGACAGACGGAGGGGGCTTGAATGGTGGCATGGCTTCAAAAACTTGCTGCCGGTCTGGGAAGTAAACACGACGTCGTGCACCGGTACGCCTTGTTTTAGGGGTTGTCCCACTGTAGCCACCCAGTGATAAATCAGCTGTTTCCATCATTCGTTTTCTTTTATTCTGAATGGATCCACCATAGACGGATGCAACGTATGCCTGGGCGTCAGATTTGCTGATAGAATTACGACTAGCCTGCGATACCGATAAAGAGAAAGACTGGAATGGGAATTTGCTTGAGGTATCACAAAACAACCCGCACACACATTATAGTTTCCCGCCATCCGCCTATCACAGCAATACTTTATCAAAATAAACCGAAACCCGATTTAAAAGTACGTTTAACACCATTGTTTTTGTTTTGTTGTTGTAGTTGTTGTTGCTGTTGTTATTGTTGTTGTTGTTGTTGTTGTTTGTTTGATTGTTGTTGCATGTTTGGGTTTTTGAAGAGTTGAGTTAATTATAATCCTCCATAGTTTAAATACCTTAATGAGGTTTTGTCAGCGATTTTATTTACTTTCACATTGGCCCTACGGATGGTTATTCGTTTGCGGCAATAGAAAATTCAGTGGTGTAACTAAGGGGGCACGTGCCCCCCCCCTATAGAGAGCGCTTAAAAGGAGCTTGTTTGGGACAATTTAATGAAAATTTAAGTTTTAATTGGCCAGAAGTGTCCACCTAGAAACATTGGTGCATCCCCATGTGCCCCCTAAAATTTTAGTTTCCGTGCTGCTCGAAAAAAGCAAGTATAGACCGTTACAACTGGTTTCACTTCACCGAATGGGAAATGAGCAGTCGCGGCAGCTCGATGGTATTCGATTGGCTAGCAAAGTCTTCCACAATATGTAACAGACAGTTGAAGTCAACTACTGTGTAATGCACCAACTATCTGGAGCTAAACACGTAAAACATTTCTGTTTAAACACGAAATGTGTGCAACATTTGTGGCATAAAAGCTAAACAAGCTTGAAAATATAGTTTTCACATTGTCAGATGCAGAAAATGAGATCCTACGTTGAGACTGAAGTAATTCATCACTCTAAAAAAGAAGAGTACCTAGGTACAAATGTTATGTAACATTTATCAATAATCATGGGTAAAACGAGAATTTGTGTTGTACCCCTCACTTTTGTAAAATATAATAAACAAGGAAAAGGTACACCAAGGTTCGAATCACTTAAGAAGTGGGTATAACAACATTGTTTTAACCTCAATCAGTGGAACTTTTACATAAGTGATGGTAAGAAGTAATTGAACTAAATGAGGATAAACTTATCTATGGAGTCTAAATGACTAACAAAAAATTTTCAGAAAATTTAATCTCGGATTACTGGATGATTGATTGTTGAATTGTTGAGTTGTAATCTAAAGGACAGATTCATGTTTTAAATGCTGAATACACGTTCAATGAAAGTGTTTAAAACTGAATAATTGTAACTGTGCTGGGTAAACTACACAGAGGTGATGGGTAAAACTTAATAACCCCTTTGGGAAAGACAATTACACAAAACAGGGGTAGAATAATGTATGGTTACACAATTTTAGGGAAAGGGAACATGGTCGTTAGGTAAACTTTCACCCAACTATATGTTGTGATCAATTATAACACACTATACTTTGTCTTTAACCCATTTATTTTTTGAGTATTTTTTTTGATTGAGCACAACTTACCCATTCCTCCATTAACAGTGCAACGGAATCCATGGAGTCCCCAGTAGCCCTCTGATCAGTCTGTGTCCGCTGTACTCGCTGCTTCATCTCTCTGCCGTCCCACGGACTTATCACACGATAAAACGAGCCAGGAGACTCCGTTGAGCTCCCTTCCGGTACCTCGTTGCGCAAGTAATACCGGCGAACAGACGGTTTGGACCTCACGGTCGTGGTTGGGCGGATGCTTAACGTCGGGGGGAAGTAGTTGCCTTGGGCAACCAGGGAGCATGACATGACGAGGAGGAAGAGGCGGAGGAGTCGATGACATGATGATGCGGCGACACAAGATGCCCAAAATACATGCATTTTCAAAAACCACTGGAATTACCTTTTAAAGTAAAACATAAACAATATTCTTTGTTAATCTTAGAAGACAGAATTCATCTTAAAAGGCATTGATTTCAAACGATCAAAATGGCCGTTGGTGGAAAAGTTGTTCGGTTGGAGGATTTTAATAATAGCTTCGTAGGTCTAAGTCAGCTGATTGGTGGCAGATATTTTGCAAAATCTGAACAATTTCCGGATAATAAATAGCCATGGAGGAGAACAATAATATAATACTCATTTGTCTAATGAATTTGACTTGCCAGTTAGCATTACAATGTTTATGAGACGATCACTGAAAGATCCCGTTGTTTGCAGGGTACATTTCCATTAAGACTACGTCCTAAACAAAGTCACTGGTGCACAGCGCTAGTGCTCAGTCCAACTTGCACGGTATTCTGGTTGTGAAAAGGAAGAGGGGATTTCTCCCTCGATTTTCTGAATGTCAGTTTACAAGAAACGGCGTATTTATACACTGACCTTCTTTGGTTACTAGTACATGGGGATATATTGTACGTTGACAGCTCGCCTATAGCCTTAATCGTATGCGCTATGCTATTTGTTTTTGGGAATCCCTTGATATCTACAAACCAATTCTAGTCTCTATAGAATAGTACAGTGAAACCAAACCACACACGGAATCTATACAGTGACAATACACGCCCACAGCGGAATATTGACTACGTTCGATCACCTTCTACAGAGCCAAAGTAAATTACCCGTAGGCCTAGTCCGCGCATGACAGTCGGTGACAATCTCCTGATTTGTCAACACCTCTGTTTTGTAGTTTCTCATCAAATAGCTGCAGTAAGCAAAATTCACTCCTCTATTTGCCCGAATTGAATGGTAGGACTGTGCGTATACCTACAAGTGGCCGTCAATGTAAGATACAATATCAAGCTAATTACACGCCCTTTTATCACGTCGCTGTACTTTCACCTTGAATTTCTACCCGATACCAACGATTAAGGTCCCACAAGAACAAATATCCAGGACAATCACTAACTTGTGCACTGTGCTAATCCACGAAAGTGGTTTCTGAAAAGTTAAGATCAAATAACAACCTTGTCCCAGAGTTTTAATTTTGCTTCAATAATAATTAACTAATTATTTTTGTATTTATTATAAACACTAAAACTGATTTTCTAAACATTTAATGAGTATTTTTGTTGTTCAGATTTTATCATTAAATAGAATTTAAAACAAAGATTTGATTTCAGATAAGTTTGTTTTTCTTCGCTTGACGTGTTTTCTCGTTCCGATACGCGCGAGACTTGCAAAGTCTAATCCCCGTGATGAGCGATGTGCCGCAAATGCACGGGTCGTGAGTTCGAATCCCGTGATTAGAAGTGAGATAGGGGCAGTGCATGCAGGGGTGAAACCAAACAAATTATTATTCTTTATCCCCGACACAATCAGTGGCACCTGCCCCCCCCCCCCATTTGAAATATGGACCTTCGAGATTTCAAAATAAACATTAACAATTACATTTACGAACTTTTATGTGGTAATGTCACTGCTTTTAAAATGTCAATGTTTTTACATCTACGGACGTCAGATTATCTTAATGATGGTGTTCCACCGAGGACCTCCTCCGTCGTGGTTGTACGATGCTCCGCCGGAGTTATGAATGTGCGTTGTCGTGCTTGTGAGTTTAATCCGGAGTCGTGAGTTGGCCACTGTGACACGACGGACCACGACGGACCTTAACACAAATACGACAGAGGTTGTCCTCTACGGAACACCATACAGAATAACCCTCGAAAAAACAGTGCACCCCCCTGTGCCCCCCGAAAATGTTGCTCTGGTTTCCCCGCCGAACAGTTCTATGTGGTGTGTGTTTTGTTCGAATTTGTGTATGTGTCTCTTTTTGTATAGACCTTTATCGTAGAGTGTCGTGGCCGAGCGGTTAAGAGCATCGAATTCAAGTTCTGATGGTTAGTCATCAGGTTGTGGGTTCGAATCCCGGTCATGGCACTTGTGTCCTTGAGCAAGACACTTAACTATAATTGCTTGTCTTCACCCAGGGATATAAATGGGTACCTGCGAGGGGTAGAGGTTGATATTGTGTTTGAAAAAGCCTTCGGAGCGGCTCGGAGCTGTATACTCCCCAGGGAGCTGAGAAAGGTTAAAGGAATGTTATTGGCCCAATGACCAGGGCACTAATGCAAAGCGCATTGATACGTTTATTGTAAAATGCGCTATGAGAACAATGTTAGTCGAGAAATGGCATTTAAACGCCCGTGAAAAAAACACCATTACTTGTTTCGATTGCCGTAATCATAATAAGATAATACGCACAAAACACCTGGTTTTCGATGTTTTAAAAAAAAACCGTGACCATTCTAATGAGGAGATTGTCGTGTGTATAACTAACTGATACAATTGAACGAAATACAACACATTTAGAATCTTCTAAATTTGACAGATGATGCCGTTTCAAAACAAAAAACATAAATTCCTTTCGCGTATGTCACGCACAATGCACGAACAATTTGTAACTTGTTTAATCATGGCTCAGATAGAATATAAAATGAAAACACTATACCACCAGCAATGATATCGTTTGATTTAATCGAAATGACTCCAGCCCGTGCGTGCCGTGTCACTTTTATGTCGGAGTCCGAGGGACATTGACGGCATCATCAGACCTTTCCAGACTGCTGTTTGGGGCGGCAGAGACGTTAAACATGGAGTTGAATAATGCAAGTTACTACGTTTTACAGTTAGGCCTAGGTTTATTTGCATCTGTTTCATACGCGGATCCTGGGAAGAAGTTCCACGGTCAGGAATCCGTCAACTTTTAAGGATTGTGGAAAAACCATTGTATGTTTAGTGACAACTTTGAGGGAAAGCTTCGTCTGAAAATGTTTCACCAGGCACTAGCATGCAAGCCCATTAGCCAGTATCATTGTTAAAAGCTAAACATATTGTGTAATCTTACCTTGTCATATCTGCGTCTTCTTCTTCGCATAGTTTGCTTCCATACATTGTTTTTTAACCCAGAAAGTCCATGCTTTTATAGAGTTCCCCAAACACACAATCTGTGTAGGCGAATTTAAAATGTCGCATCGCACGTGGGGCTAGCGATTTGAAGAGCGTTGGTCGGACATTTAGTGCAAAACAACCTCGAAATAGATCTGTCACTTCAAATATTAATACATTTTGTGCCGCGGGTGAAGATTGGGGTTTAACACCGATGGTTTGTTCAACCTTTGTGAAGGTTTTCTTTGGATTTACGCGAGGACAAAGTTAAGTTTGGCCTCGTGAAATATAGAGGTCTTCGTCATTAGACAAAAAAGGACGTCATCGGGTTGTTTTTCACTACATCATGTTTAACTCCTTGCGCACTGAGGAACAAGTCTGTTTAGCTTCGCCCGTAAAGTTTACTATGTAAATATTTTGTCACGTAGAAAATAAAATAAAAACAAACTTGTCAGTGAAAATATGCAATCGTCTGTTAGCTTTTGTTGTAGATACCGGACTGAGTGTTCTTTATGTTGACAATCATGGCCCAATTCCGGGCCGTGGTATACACGTGATACAACAAACTAGCAGCCAATAATTAAACCCATGAAGTTGTCTCTCTAACTCCACTGTTTCACCAAACACATTAAAGAAAGGGTATACCTTTAAAAATACCTTTACAATTATGAGCATAAAAACTTACTTGGTAAAGAGCACTGGAGAGCAGTCTGTTGATATTGTAAAACATTGCTAGAAACGACCCCCTTTAAAGTAATGTAGTTTTAGAGAAAGAGGTCATTTTTCACCAACAAATTTGAATCTGAGAAAGGCTTCAAAGCCTTTCTCAGGCATCTCAAAGCACACAATTTTATGCACCAATTGTGTTTTTTCTTTCAATATTTTCTTGCAACTTCGATGACCAATACTTTGAGCCCATATATGCACAGGTTTGTTATTTTATGCACATGTTGGGATACACCAAGTGAGGATACATGGTCTTTGACAATACCCAAAGTATAGGCCTACCCTGCCTTTATTTTGTTTAAACAAAATGTTGTCGATTCTACTTGAATTTTGTATTAATGTAATGAAAACGGAAAGCGCATGCCGGACTAAAGCTTTATTGAAAAGACGTCCGTTTGTAAAAAGACAAGTTTAAATCTTTTCCTGTTATTGGCGATTAGCATGCGTCCTTATGCACCAATTAAGGAACTACGGTCCACCATATCGACTGAAGGCTCAGTCATAATTTGGATCGACTCTTAAAGGAACATTACATAATTGGTTTTTGCTAACTGGCAGTGTAAGCACTTTATATAATCCACCATATACATAAACTGACAAACCTGTAGAAGTTTGAGATCGATCGGCCATCTGGGTCACGAGAAAATAGTGAAAAACCGATTACACATTTGCATGTGTTATACAATGCATGAATAAAACGCTCATGAGCGATAAACTCCAATCGGAAAAGTTTTATTTATTTCTCATCAAATATGGCATTTCAGACAGAAATATTTCTAGGGATGTTTTCTACTATCATCATCATTAGACCGTCTCAGTTTTATGTAAATCTGTGACCATAAAGAATATTTTATTTACCAGTTCTGTAACGTTCCTTTAAGACCCATCGGTGTGGTGTCACTCCAGGGACGGGTAAATCGCAAGATTTGAAACTTGAAACGTCCCAAAAGGAATATGCCATAGGCCCCAATGCCTGCATCGAAATGCTCATGTAGATGGTGAGGATTGCATTTCTTGCGGATCAATGTGTTTCCTGAATCGGTTGCAATCTAGAGTTTTACGGTAAATAAATAAAAACCCAAACCAAGCAAAACAATCCAAGGAAAAAGAAGCGGGTTTACGGTACAGAAACACCCAAACCACCAAACAACTAATTCAAATTAAGTCAACGAACGTGTCCGTGAAACAAGAATTATTTTCTCCAGAAGTAGTGTAGGGCGAGTCAGAGGTACTACAGAGGCACGGAGCGATAAATAACCTAACATGAGACCCACCTTTTTTCGAAGTGGTGTAAATCCCCTGGGAGTGCTACCCCTGACGCCCTCCCTGACCCCACCCCCCCCTCCATACCCACAGTCATTATGATCCCTATACCCTGATGAACCAATAATGAAAACAAGACAACAATCAAATTAATCTAAACCCCCTCGTTAGTCATCCAGTGCTGCTCGTGTATCCAGGGCCCAATTTCATAGAGCTGCTTAAGCACAAAAAGTAGCTAAGCACAACAAAATTATGCTTACAAGAATAAAGTTACCAGCCAAACTACTAGATCACATGTACAATTTGTGACTGGTATCCTGCTCATTTCTGCTTAGCAGACAATTGTTAAGCAATATTTTCTGCTTAAGCAGCTCTATGAAATTGGGCCCTGCTGAAGTCACTTCCAACCGCACATCACGCTAACGCTATACGTAACACCATTAAACACAACTACAACTTGGGTCAGAACAAATTATTTCTTCTGGGAAATGACTGAAATAAAATGCATTTTAATTGAATACAACTCCGTAATCAACCTTATTACACGTTTATTCTGTAGAAATATGCAGGGTGGTCAATTTGTTCAAATATTAAACATTCCTACCAATCCATTAAGACCAATATCAATAATGGTTTGACAAAAATGAGTAAAGGCAATTGAATAATACTCGATTGCATCCTATTGTTAAAAGTTGAGATCTGACAATTCCTCATCGTCAGCTCGTTTGGATGCTGGAAAATTTTAATTAAAAAGTTACAAAAACTGCAGGATACTTCACAAAGGCTTCGTTCGCCTTTCTCTAACAATTTTATCTAACCCTCTCCACATCCACGCATGCACTTTTTACGAGGAAATACGGCCATTTCCATCACCCAGGGATTATCGAATCCAACTGGGTCGGGTGGGGATTTACGGGCAGCACACAGAACAAACAGCTGGCTCAGCGGACCTGGCCACAGGCATGTTATTAACCGGATGCATTCATAATTACGCATTGTACTATTTTGTGTCTATAGGGTATCACAAATTCTGCATATTGACGACGTACAAACTTCACCAAGTATTAAGAAACAGGAAGTCTTTTTCAATATTTCAATCACAGATTTCCGTTGGAAGTATCTTCTGGGACACGCTTTTCAGTAAACTATAAGGATGGACGGCAATCCTGTGGCGGTGGGGTGGTTGGCCGCAAATTTATGGGGTGGGCGTCAATGGCAACAACAAGCACACATTATCATCTGGAAAATTGGTACTCCAAAACCCCCAATAAATGTGTTGATACCTCAATTCACAGTCTTTTTCTTTATACAGTTTTCGTACTCGTACTGTTGGACTCGGTACTCAGATACTCGGTACAATAGTAGGCCCTACTTGGCAAAATATCAATTTGATAGTCGACTTCAAAGTGATTAACTACAATAGTGCTGAAGAACTGGAATGCGAATCGCTGACTCTATTAAAGTTCTTTATCGCTATATAACAAGCTTTATTGGTGCAATACTAATTTGCGAGCTTAGATAAGAGCATGCAAATAGCACGCAAAAACATATTGTATTCTTTTTAGAAATACAAATTGAAGACTTTCTGCGGAGTTTGTCTGCTTTGACATTAAAATAATTAAGTTGAATTTGAAAAGGTATTCTTCTTTTTTAATTGATGAAAAGTTTTTGCTCATCATAGCGTCTTCGTTGGATGTGCACGAGAGGGTGTTTACAGACTGCGCTGAGTGAGTCACGCACCTTACATGCCATGTGTCCAGCTACAACATTTAGTGATGCAATCAAAATTGCATGCAAAGCAGTGGGTTTCAAGGTTTATTGTACGTTTGGTAATGACAATGAAAATTATTGTAAATAAAAACTTACTTGGTAAGAAGTACAGCAGCTTTGGATAGTATAATGCAATTTGGGAAAATTTTCACTGAGAAGTACTGCGGTTATGGAAAGCCATATCACTTTTTATCAAAAAAAAATTATAATCTGAAAAGTGTTACTGACACGTTTCTCAGATTGTGTATTCTAATTGCAGATTATTCTTCCTGCGTGAAACAAACAGTGGGTTCCAATTACCAAACGTATACAATCCCTTTAACCAAAATATTTCATGGTTCCTGGCTTCAAAATGTAACACTATGCAACACAGAGGTAAACTTTATTTGTTGAAAGTGCAAAACAGAAGCACACTAGACAGCTATACATGGGGGGGGGGGGGTAACATAATCATACACTTGTCCATAAACTTCATGTAAAATATCTCAGATATTTGACTTATCCCATAACTGGTTTTAACTGCTTACAATGAATGCACATTATTGGGCTATATCTTTAGCAATAATTGGATCTAATATGCATTAACCGGACATACTATGGATAAAATGGTCAATTAAAATAAACAAGACTATAGTGGTGTAACCAGACAAAAGACATAATGTTTGGGGACTTATGATTTATTGAACCATTAATTGGTGAATTTTTGTCAATCTCATTGGGGGAAAGAGGGGGGTCTCGCCCCTCCCCCCCTCCGATGGTTCCGCCACTGAAGACTAGTTACTTATAATGTATCTCAGCTTTCATATATGCAATTAAAGCTTCTAGCGGCAATACCAATCATCACACCAGCACACAGTATGTAACTAGTTTTGGTTGATTAAAATGTAGGCATTTCATGTAGGTGGCGAAGCCTGACATTGTACCATATAGAGAAAGTCCAGCTCAAGATCCCAGAGTTCCAGCATGTAGAATATTTCTGAAGTAATAAAGTCAATCTCACTGCCTCTGGTTCCTCTTTGTCACAGGCTTTTATGATCACTTTATCCCTTAGCTTAATATGTACATTGACTACTGCAGTTTGATGCAACATCATTTTTAGATAAATATCTAGAACAATCATTGGAGAGAATGTGAACAAGAGACTCACAGCAGTGAATAACACATACATGTATGCAGTTGTAGGCCAGCTTCAACACTATCTCCATGGGCATCTCCATGGGCACATAGACAAGCTTAAATGCCTCCACTACTTCAGTTCAGACTAATCTTTGAGCTGTTTTCTACACCGGTAATGCACTGGATATCGTTTTGCTTGCTGCTGCTTTACAAAGTTTTGAGAAAAACTTGAGCCCCGTTTGTCCACCAGGAATGTAACTCACTATGTACCTAGTGAACAAAGTGGTGTAAAAATTATAAATACATGAATGGATTATGGAACAGGTTTGCATATATAATGAGGTGAAGTTTCATCCAATAACATGGGTTGACAAATGCACTCCTAACATGTATAAACATTGCGTAACAAGATCAACAACATACAAAATTACTTGGTTTAAAGGCACTGAACACATTTGGTAATTGTCAAAGACCAGTGTTCTCACTTGGTGTATCCCAACATATGCATAAAATAACAAGCCTGTGAAAATTTGGGCTCAATTGGTCATCAAAGTTGCAAGAAAATGATGACAGAAAAAACACCCTTGTACAAATTTGTGTGCTTTCAGATAGGAATAAAAGGCTTTCTTACTCCATTCTTACGTAAGAAAGTCCATTTCTATTCTATTTCTCCTATTAAAGTGTATACAGAAGAACATGAATAAATGACAAAGGAAACGAATGTTTGAACTGTTGGTAGGGTAGCTGCAAGAAGTCTTCTATTATTAAAGTGAGAATTTTACCTCTTTCTCAAAAACTACGTTACTTCAGAGGGAGTCGTTTCTCACAATGTTTTTATACTATCAACAGCTCTCTGTTGCTCGTTACCAAGTCAGTTTTTATGCTAATATATATTTTGAGTAATTACCAAATGTGTACAGTGCCTTTAAAGAGGCTCAGTTAGGCCATGGACAAAGCAACCCTGCCCAGCATAAGACTTGCAGGCTGGTTTCACTGGGATGCAATGCTTTTCTGGCTAAGTTACTACTTGCTGATTGATTATGGATTTTGTCTATTGAAACTTACCAAAAAAGAGCAACAATTTGACAAATTGCACAGACTGTGGTTGGAATAGTTGCTTGTTTCTGCAAGAAAAAAACACAGATTGATTACAAATAAATTGGGACCTTTAGTACAAACCAAATCAGAATATTGACATTACTTAAAATCCCCCATTGTTTTTTCTAGTTAACTCTCTCATTAACAAATTGTTTCAACATAAACAGATGCTGGTAACCAAATTATTTGACCACTCTAACAAGAATTATATTTTAATACAAAACCGAACATACGCATGTTTCTTAAGTGTGATAAGGATTCTCAAACATTTTTTGGGGGTACACAAACATATGGCACTCCATAAAGGTTTTGGCATTTTGGATCCTGCGACTCCATTTTGAACGGACTGCATAATAGCAAACTCATTTAATTTTTACCCCCATTGGAAAAATCTGTTGTGTCTCTTTCCAGCTATTGCAAGCTTTGCTACGGAGGCTGAACATGGACAAAACTACAGCTTTATAACAAAAGCCTACAAATCATTATGCTTTCATAATGACATAATGTGGCAATCTTTTCCATTCTACTAGAGGTTTAAAAAAAAAGATAATTGGCTTCAATTTGTTTGTGTTAGTTTAACCTATGGATCCACTGGCAAAACTATACAATTTCATTTAGGAGGCAATAAATAATTTGGAGGGCTTATTACAGTACTTCACAAGTTTGCAATAGTTGATGTACTAATCCGCACATTCATGTAATATGGAACTGATGGTCTGTGTAACAACATGTTACAACTTGAACATGAAGCAGCCTTAATGCAGAACTTACAAACAACAACTACTGGAAATTCTGATCAAGTGAAAGTTTCCATGCATTTATTACGATTGGGTTAAAGTATTAACTTTTGCCATAGGATTTTATAGACTGCTAATCAATATTCATAGTTTATTTTTCTTTGATCTCATTTGGTGGAGGCTGGGGCAAAGGTTCTAAACAGGGGCTCAAGCCCCCCGCCCCCCCCCCCCCCGGACCGCTTCTGGTTACGCCACTGTGTGATGCACAAAAAAAGTTATCACTAGCGATGAGCTATACAGAAGGTGTTTTATGAACATCTTCATTTATTTAGGGACACCACCATTTTTCGCATTTTATGTTAAAGCAAGTCTGAATGAACTATTTTAACAATCTGGATAGCACAGAAGCACAGATTGATGTAGATTAAATGCAAACTCACCGCCATGGCAAAGTATAAAGTTAAGAACATGGTGGTGAAGTACACAACTGTGAATGGCAGGCGCTGTGATGAGAAGAGGTGCTTGATGTGGTACCATGGCCCCCAAAGGAGGGAGAAACTGTAGAGTCAAATTAAACACACGGAAATTATATGTCGAGTCACAAGAGGGTGCTGTTACTATTTGATACTGACCATTGCCCATACTAAAACAGCTTAAATATAATAATTATTGCGACCGTCACATGGGCAATTGAGCAGGCTTTTTCATAAAAGGGGAAAACAGTAGAACTTCTCCCATGGAGGATACTTACAATACAAGGATCAGGAGGTTCACTATGAGACTAAAAGGGTTATTATTATATGACCATTCAAAACAGCATTGGATCACATACCTACTGATTGTAAATAGGCTTCCCATGGTATACAGCAGAGCAAATTTACGAGCTTTGACAACAATAAACGGAGCATAAACACTGGCCAATACAAAGCAGAATGCACCAGCTGCCAGGCAAGTCATGAATCCAAGTATCCTTTGTCGTTTGCTCTGGAGGAAAAAGAGACAAATATGCCTACTCAATTAAGAAAGTCAAACCCTGTGGTACAAGACACTTTCATCAATTTACATGTAGGTAAATTCTAGCCCATAAATACTGCCACTCCACTTTGTACCCTTAGCCCTAGAGCATTGTCTGGGCTACATTTGTCTAGGGCAAAGAAAATGAAGTGAATTGACACTATTTATCATGTTTGGGGCTACATTTTTGGTCAAATCAAGATGTATCACAACTTTGAATATTTTTACCAATAGAAGCATCCTTAAGTTGAAAGAAATCCCAAGCTATATCAGGTCTAATATTGACAATGAAGTATGACTGAGTGACCACGGACATGACGGATTACCAGCCTGGTCATTCATACCAGCTATGTGCAACAGTCTGCCCAATCCACACAACATACTCACCAGGGTTGGACAAAATGGATCTTTCTGTGCCTGATTAAACCATCCGTTTCCATCTTCCTCAGCAGGTTTACCTCCAGCATCATCTGATGGCGATAACATTGTTTCATTTTCTTCTTCATTCCTGCTTTGTCTTGCACTTCCAGACCACCAGGATGTAACTGAATCTAATGTCTTTTTCCCAGTTGCTGCAAAACCACTGGATTCGCTTGATATGTCTTTATTAGATCCAGAGAGGTAAGATCTCAGGTCTGCATTCAAGTTTGCCATGACTCAGTTCTTTAAGATGTTCAATGTGCTGCCTTGATTAGGGAAAGGGATGCATTTTACAAACAAAATGAGATGTTTAATAACTATGTGAAGTCCTGGCAGCAGTCTGGTAGTATCTACAATATGTGTGTTGTTCAATGGTATTAACTTACAGAACATGAACTGATAAAATTCATGACTTATAATGATTAAGATCAACCAGGTCACCGACTAACACAGGTCAATGTTGTCATCATCATCAGACTCCTCAGAGCATGGGCTGAGCATGGAAAGAAAAAATGAAAGTAGTAAATTAGTTATTATTAGTGTTACTCATTGTGATCATTCACAAGTTAGTTGTCTGCAATGATCCCTTCAATCAGGGAACTTGAGGATGTAATCATCACACCTACATGTAATATTAATCCACACATCTCTCTATGATCGAGTATGACTAAATTACAAACTATAATTGTTTAAATCAGCTGAGATACAATGTAGCTCAAACTATATCGCTCTTACTAAAAAAGTGGAAAACACCGGAAAATACCAGTAATTACAGAAAAAAATACCTAAAAATCCGGAAAACCACAGGAAAATACAGAAAAACTACAGGAAACAACAAAAAACTTCCGGAAAACACCGGAAAAACTTCTCAACCACACAAAAATACTTGTAAGCAGCACATGAATAAATATCCAAAGTTATCACTGTTTGCACTATATGCAACTTCTACCAATTCTCCCAAGGAAGATTACCTGCTTCACCGCACAAGTGTAATGCCAACCGCGTTATGTCAGGCCGGAAATCAATGTGTTCTTCATGCGTTGTGTGTAATGCATACAATTACAAATGAAAATACATGCCAAGCAATTTCAAGATGTGCGTAAACACACAACGTGTACTTTTAATTTGAGCTTGCATCTGAAAACAAACAGCAACAAAAGGGATGACTTGGACTTGGAGAAGTTCAAAACCGCCCAAACAGTGTGATTTCGTTTGATCGGATACTTTTTATTCATGATGATACGCCCAATGTTAGAGAATGAATAAGCCCTCCCTGCTGTTTACCGGTATAGGCCCTATATATAGTAACAAATCCCCTACAGATCCTACTTACAGCAATTAATTACAAATATTATTAATGCAATCCTACAAATACAATAACCCTTCCTGGCCTCCACGCAACAGCAATACAAATTAAACTGTTGTGTTTTGTCTAAGTAAACTATTATTATAATGTTAGGGCGTTAGACTTTATTATTAATATTAATATAGTTACTTAACTTAGTATAGACACTGGAGAATAGCAGTTTGTGATCTCAACCCAAATGTAAACCCATTGAATACACTACAGTGGGTAAACCTGGTTAACAAATAACAGTCGAAAAACAACACAATAATTACTAAGAAGAACACTACAGTTATCCTTACTTCTGTCCTTATTCGGCGTTTATAATTCTAATTCATCAACGTTCATTTGTAGTTGACACTAACAGTAACACTAACAACAGTAACGCGTTAAGACAAACACTGGCGACAGTGGCAGTGACACGGATGACACTGACGACATGACACTCTCACTCAGCAAGTTCCAACATCATCTGAAGTTGGTTGGGAAGGGCCGGGAGCCACTAAACTAACCTCTACAGTGTAGTTGTTTGTGATGTGCGCGGTTGCAAGTTGATGAGGGCGCCCTACCGCTAAAATCTGCTCGTGTTCGTCGGGTGACCAGTTTCTTTTAGTATCGATTAGTACACAGATGAGTCTAGGTTCAGTAATTTTATTAAAACCAACATGGCAGCCACCGGAAGCATTGAAATGTTCGCAGGCAACCCTTCATCGGAAAACTGCGAATTATTTCCAGGTTTTAAAGATGTCAGCGAATATTCCCAGGTAAATTTTGGAGTCCGTATATGCTGTTCCTACAAATGAAATTTCAATATTGAATATGTATTTGAATATTACAGAAAAGTCATTGGATATGAAGGGGTTCGCCCCGGTGTTCCTGGTTTGATTGGCTGTGTTGGGCGCAAACTTCAATCCTCGCGCAAACTTCAGCCTCCGCTGAGCGCGCAAACTTGACGGCCCGATTTAACTTTGCGCGCGCAGGTTTAAGCCTGCGCACCAGATATTCCACGCAAATTTCGGGCCCTGCGCAAATTTGGTGCTTTTGCAAGTTCATAGAAAAGATATGAAAGTTATGCTGGTTTCTTAAATTTCAGTAAAAAGTAATTACTTCAGAAATTAATTGAGATGCACTGCAGCTGTTGACAAGTATAAAAGCATTTTGAGAAATGATTCCCTTTGAAGTCATTTGGTTGCAAAGAATGAGGCCATTTTCACCCCTCCAAAGTTGAATCTTAAAAAATTGTATGCCGTAACGTTTCTTAGCCATAAGAATGTGTAAAAACATTACGACGGATTTTGATGGAATTTAAAAAAATTATTTTAGGGTGTATATTTTGAAAACTTGATGGTTGAAATAAATGCATTCCCAAAACCAAATGTATATGGTCCCTTTAAATAGAAATAAAAGTATACAATGGGCAAATTCTTCTGAACTGACAGCTACCATGTTGCCGTTGAATCTGCAGCGTGCATGCAACCACGCAGCGACGCTATCAGGTCATTTTATGCCGTGCAGTTCATGTCGAGCTTAACAAATGAAGCGCGCAAACTTCATCCGCACACGCAAATTTGCTGCACGCAAATTTCAATCCCGCATGCTTGAAGTTTGCGCGGCCCATCTTGAAGATTGCCCGCGCAAGCTTCAAGCTTGCGCGGGCGGCTTGTTTGCACCCAACAGCTGCATATTGCGCCACAGCACCTTGTAAACCATTACATGGTGCTATGCAAAGGAATAGGTCTCATACTTCACGTAACTCCACTTACCTTGTAGGAAAAATACTGAGCGCTTTGAGACACCCTTCGGGAGTATAAAGGGCTATATAAGAACTGCATTATTATTATTATTATTATGATTGATTGATGATGATCCATACACTAACACATACCATATTAATTGAACTGTTGAATCGAATGCTGATTTTTGCTCAGAATTTGCTGTTCATCTCGTCCCTGGCCTGGCCCTGTAGAAAAGTCGCCGACTAGTATTAAGTATAGGGCCTATAGGCATCGGACGTACACCGTTTCGTTTCCAAGAAGACACTTAATTGACACTAATCAAAACAGCAGAAAATTATTAAGTTTTACTTTTACTACTTTTTTAGTCCGCTTCTAAAGTACAAGCGGCTTAATTTTATATGTTTTTAAAAAAAGATTGAGGGATGTTTCCCTGTTTAACTTTTAGGTTTTAAACATTTTATGATTTTCCCGAAGTTTCAATTCTATGCATGGATTATTATTATCTATGTAAAATTACTTACCAAAAAATTACACTTGTCGACCGTATACTATGGCGACTTCACCCCTCTCATGCACAAATTATTTAGAAAAAATGCTTTAGAGGGACAAACAAAAATTGAAAAAGTTAATCCGTTAAATAGTTATTCACATGTCCTCATTTGAGGACACTGCGAAGTAATGACAAGAAAACAATAATAACAATACAATGTACACATGTTTCCTTTGTACTACTCACCTAAAACTTTCTCAACACACTGTGACACTGTACATACATTCACAGTGCTAGCAAATCGCTTTTGCCGAATTACATGCAAAAACCTCAAAAATTGAAATTTCTTTCTCAATACTCGCGGCTGTCAACAAAGCACACTCAACGCTTGAACCCGAATGCGCGGACCAACCATTCTGTGAAAGGGGTGTTACAAAAGGCTTCTGGAGCACACTGCGTTGTCTTTATTTGTGCACTGTGCATGGTGAACAGTGGTGCCTGTGCACCGCGATGAAGTGAGGCAGGGTGTTTTGTAACACCCTTTTCACAGAATGGTTGGTCGCGCATTCGGATTCAAGTGTGAGTGTGCTTTGTCATGTTTGTTGACAGCAAAATAGCCGCGATGTTGAGTAGGAAATTTCTTTTTTTAAAGGATGTTTTTGCATGTAATTCAGCAAAAGTGATGCGCTAGCATTGTGAATGTATGTACAGTGTGTTGAGAAAGTTTTAGGTGAGTAGTACAAAGGAAACTGAAGTTAGTGCTGGCTGAAGACCAGAAAATGTTGAACTGTTATCAATGGCCATTTTGAAAACGTATAGCGTTACGGAGGCCCAATTTGTGTGACTCCTATAAGGCTCACTATAGTTCTAGAAGTACCGTTATACCATGTGCTGCAGTGTTTATTCAAGAAATTTGATTCTCCCTCCCTCCTCTACCCCCTCCCCTCCCTCCCCTACCCCTTCCTCTCCCTCCCCTCCTCTCCACCTCCCATCCCCCACCCGGTCCACTACAATTTTTGTTGCGCTGCTGGTATAGGGATAAGAAACAAAAGCACAGTTTTAGGACATTATAAATGGCTCAAGCTGTAAGCACTCTTAGATCCTTCTTCCAGTCGCGAGGAAGGAACTGCATATTATGGAAATCAAGCCTTTTCTGCTGCCGCACCAAAGCTATGGAATAACACCCCCCTTGTCATTCGTAAGACTGCCTCACTCTTACTGAATTTAAGCGTCTCCTCAAAATGCACCTTTTGAACACCCAACTGGGTAATTTGTAAAAAATTTCTTAGGTGTAAAATATGTTGTTGCTTTTTACATAGAATTATGGAATATTTTAGATTTTTGCTTCTTTTTATGTAAACGCTCAGAGGCCTTCGGGCATTGGTGCTATATTAAGTGTTTTATTATTATAATTATGATTAATATATTGTTTTGATGCTTTCTCTAGGAAGCACTTGGCACCTTGATGCAGGCAACTAGAGCAGCTCATGGTCTGCCAGCGTGTGGTGATGACTATGACTTCTATTCCAGTTATAAAACATTCAGGGAATATTGCCATAGCCAATCAGAGAGACTCATATCTAAGTAAGTCATAAGTCATTGGAAAGATCCAATCTTTTTCTTTTCTATTGACTATGAACAGTGAAGACTGGCCTGGAGTTACGTAGAGGGCGTAGTTAGAGGCCATGGAGGTAACAGCCTCTGTTGCCCTGGTCTTGGCCTCGTTGCCCCTTCTAAAGTTTCTAACAGACTTTGGGATTTTCCAATGGAAGTGCCCTTTGCAAAATGAAAATGGCCTTGCCCTCTTAAAGATGACATTCCAGGCCAGCTACATTGTACAGCTTTATAATAAAACTAAAAAGGCCATTGTGTTCAGGCTTAAAGGCACTGGACATTATTGGTAATTACTCAAAATAATTTTTAGCATAAAAACTTACTTGGTAACGATCAATGGAGAGCTGTTGATAGTATAAAACATTGTGAGAAACGGCTCCCTCTGAAGTAACGTCGTTTTTGAGAAAAAAGAAATTTCTCAGTAAAATATTTGAATTCATTTCGAGACCTCATGCGTGAGGTCTCGAAATCACATCTGAAAGCACACAACTTCGTGTGACAAGGGTGTTTTTTCTTCCATTATTATCTCGCAACTTCGATGACCAATTGAGTTCGAATCTTCACAGGTTTGTTATTTTGTGCATATGTTGAGATACACCAAGTGAGAAGACTGGTCTTTGACAATTACCACAGGTGTACAGTGTCTTTAAAGGGAAGGTATACGTTTGTTAAAATTAATGGCAATAAAAACTTACTTCGTTTGAAGTACAGTAGCTTTCGATAGTAAGAAGCATTTTTAGAAACATTTCACTTCGAAGTAATGCGGTTATGGAAAAAGAAAGAAAACAAATTTATCCCCCAAAAATTGAATCTGAAAAACATTACTGTCAGTAACGTTGCTCAGATCGTGTATTCCAATTTACGGATTATTCTTCCTGCATAGAAATATTCGCTCCAGATTTTCGGCGTTATCTCAAAAACACGATCACCTTTTGAATTGAAATTTTCACATGTTAGTTTTATTTTTTATAAAGGATTAAAACAATCGATTGGCTCCAAAAACTAAAGGTATACTTTCCCTTTAAGTGCTTTTTGTGTTGGATCTTTGTCAACTATAGATAAATATAGTAAGGAAGAGGGGGTATGAGTGCACTCTACAAAATATGCCTATGGTAAGGGAAATGGCTAATAATTACATTACAATGGAAGCTTTTTTCAGTCACCATTGTAATCTTTCAGTTATTTATTGACATAAATCAACTCTGTATAAATTTGTTTCTTGACAGCATCAATAGTGTAATGAGTCAACAAGGCAGTAAAACTTGTCTGACAAGTGGAAGTTCAGCTCCTGAACTGGAAGATAAAACAGATGCTATCATTGAAACAAATGACCTCATTATGGAAAAAGTGGTAGGTAGATATGTGAACTGATATCACAGAGCAATGTTTATTACTATCACCTTGACTGAGGGTTTGAAGTTTGTAGTGGAGCTCTGGATTGGGTTTAGTGTTTTAAGCCTCGTTTTTGTAGATTGTTGCTCTTTCTAGACTAGTGAACTAGCTGTGTTCTCTCACATTTATGTATAGAAAGTAGAGAACAGTGAAAAGTTTTTAAATGTAAGAGGGAAGGGGACAAACCATAATACAACATGTGTATGTGCCTCACAAGCCCCCTCCTATCATTTGTTGGTATGTTTAAGTAGCTGGTAAAAAGTACAGGATGGGGCATAAGAAATACCTTTTTAAAGGTTGGGTTGGGGGGGCAGCCCATGGCCCCCTGGTTCTGTCACCCAAGCCATGAACATATTTTGTGAATTAGGAACCCCCCCAAAAAAATTATATGTATATATATATATATTCACTCCTCTAACAGACTATGCTCAGCAATCCCTGAGCTCCCCACGGTTGCATTCCACCGACCTAAAAACCTGGGAGACATCCTAGTCAGGGCCAAACTCCCCCAGGTACAAGCCAAACACCACCCTCAACAGAAATACAGGGTTGTCACAAATGTACCCGCTCCAAGTGTAAGACATGTCTCTACATCTAACCCGCACTTAAAGTGAAGAGTCATAGCACTGGCTCTTCTTACAATATCAAGACCGACTCACAATGTAGCACACCTAATGTAGTCTATGTTATATCATGTAAGAGATGTGGACTACAATATGTGGGAGAGACTAAGACCAAACTCAGTCTTCGCTTTGCGAACCATGTCTCTTCCATAAAGACCAAGAAACCGTACCCTGTCTCCATCCACTTCAACAGCCCCAATTACAAAATCAAAGATGTTAAACGTATAGGTGATTGAGGCTTGCAACGGTGATGACACACACCGCAAGATACTGGTGGGTGTCAGTAGGTTTGCTGTATGCATCTGTAATAATGCCATTAGGGGATTTAGTCATGGTTACATCTAGAAAGTTCACACTTGTTAGAGAGCATTCAGTAGTGAACTTTATGGTGGGGTGGAATGAGTTTATATGGTCGATAAACTCATCCAAGCTGTCTTGACCACCACACCAGATGGAGAAAATGTCATCAATAAATCTCCACCAAACTAGTGGGCGGTTGGGAGCAGAGGACAGGAGTCTGTCCTCTAAGTCTGACATGAATAGGTTGGCATAGGAAGGCGCCATTTTGGTACCCATGGTGGTACCCTGTGTCTGTAGAAAATGCCTGTCAGTAAATGAAAAGTTGATGAAAAGTTGTTCTTAGTGAGAATGTGGCTGATGAGTTCCTTAATGTGTCTTACTGAGGGGCGGGATTGATAATTGGCCCTGAGAGCAGAGACCATGTGGTATGTTAGTATACAGTGATGAAATATCTAGAAAAGCAGAGTCAGGTATTTGATGTTTGACTTCCTCTATGGAGGAAGTCTGTGGTATCCTTTATGAAGGAAGGGATACAGGAGACTAAGGGGTTGAGGAAGCTATCAACAAACTCAGATACGCGCTCTGTAGGGCTACCATTACAAGAAATAATGGGTCGACCCGGGTTGTTGGGCTTGGGTATCTTAGGTAGAAGGTACAAGCGTGCTGTGCGTGGGTCCTGTGGGAGGAAATAGTTAAGCGTATCTTTCTCAGTACCGTTGACATTGTGAATTCTGACCAGGAGGTTATTGGGTGTCCAGGTGTTAGGGACCTTTAGAACCTCGGAGTTGACTGAATTGATGTAGGTGTCTAGAGCGACATCACGGTTTTTAGGGGGTACCCAACTACTCTTTTCCTTGAAGTGGTTGCGGGTGGGTTGGATCTCCACAGATGGCTCTTCATCTGTGGAGGGCTCTACATGAAAATATTCACGTAGGCGTAACCTGCGGTTGATTTGGACCATGTCTTGAGAGGAGTTTAACCTGTGGGTCGGTTAGGACTTTGTCAGACAGGTTAACTACTGTACGTGTTGCATCTGGCGACCTTTCAGGGGGAGGAACAATAGTTGGCCTCTTACTGTGGAAACGTCTATGAATGTATTTCTTATGTAAATATATTATACAATAAAATTAAAATAATAATTATGATAATTACATCATTTTTTTTATAAATAAATACCATTTTAAAAGTTAAAAATAAATAAATAAATAGCTCTGCTTCCGGTTACCCGACAAACCCAATTTTTACGGAGCCACCCTACTTAACTTTTCTGCATTGACTAATAAAAAGTTTTATAAAAAAAAGACTCATCGGTGATTTTATAAAGCTTATGCAAGTTGTTCAGTTTTGTCCCCAATTTGATTGATGTTGACAGCCCATAATACAGGCTTGTGTTAAGACGGTGCAAGTTTGCTACGATTTCCAACATACAGTTTTGAAACTATTTACCCTTTCCCATTTTACTTGGAATACAGCATGTCTCATCTAGTGCGTCTTGTACAGTGATTTGTTGGGCTATCTACATTTTTTATGCAGGTTGAATTGGTATGATTTGTAGCACCTTCTAAAATGTTTGGTTTTGTACTCCAGCTCAAGTTAATCAGAGTTTTATTAGGGAGGTTTAGCTGCACCATACGCGAGTAAAAACGTGAACGTGAACGTCAGAAAATTTTGTTGTAAAAATCTCACGTTTTAAGCATACGTGAAGTTACCATTTCTCACGTCAGGTACGTACGTGCAGACGTCATACGTGAGCATGAAATAAGCCCAAAGTGGTGACGTCACCTAGAAACGACACAATTTTCTGACTGTCACGTTCACGTTTTTGCTCGCGTAACGTGCAGCTAAACCTCCCTAATAAAGTGCACTAGCTAATAAATTCTTGACGTCATTTTGAAATGGCATGTAATGGGAAGCAGACGTTTGTTTATTTTTCATAATCAATTTTCAAGAATGTGAATAAAAGTAGTGATTTTAAAATGAAACTTTTGTTCGTTGAGATGACTAGTTAAATAATAATGCAGTGTATTTGATTGCAGGGATTGTTATTGGATGAAGCATCTGGACTAATCAAACCAGGCAAGGCTGGTCTCCCTCCTGGTTCACAACCTAAGAATGCTCCACCCAAACTCATGGTAGCTAGTTGGAATAGACAGGTATGTCAAATCACATTTATCCCCTTCCCTAATACTTGATGGAAACTACCCTCAAATTATTCATGATTATCATCGATCGAGTACAACTTGCGCTTTCCCGTCCATCATAAGTGTCAATAGCTCATCAGCAGTCCCAGCACCACTGTCCTACATCCTCCACTCTAGGATAAATCTAAACCCAACATTAAAAATATTGGTAAAGATTTGTTTGGCCTTAATGCTATGAATGGGTGGTTTGGAGATACAGTACCAAATCCATCAAATTCAAGCATATCAAGGAGATGTATTATGGAGAATTTGGGGCAGTGAGGGTGAAATAAAACAATAACATTCATTCAAGTAAATGAATAGCATTTGAATTTTAACGTGGTAGACAAACTATCTAAAGACATTTATTAATGCTGTAGAACCATGAGAGTTTTAAATCTCTTGGTTCCAATAAGAAGCATTTTATTTGTTACTAATCATTTCAATAATTTTGAAGAATTTCTAACCAGACCAATTGGTTTCTTCTTGAAATCAGAGCCAATCGGACTCTGGCAAGGGGCGTTCCTTCCACATGATGCATGCTAAGAACATCCCTCGACCACAGCTAAAGTTTAAGGACAAGATTGATAATGCAAATACGCCATTTGTACCCGTAATCACCCACAAACCTAATGCCTTAAAACCACTCAATGAAGGTAAGTAAGAGTCAACAACAATACATGTGCTATAAATTAGAGATGTGATCCATTGGGTTTGCATGAATTGACATAAATAATAATATTTTCTTGTTCAATTTTGGCAAATAAGCAGCCAATTTCACTGTCATGCATTTATTTTAGAGTAGTTTTGCCTCATCTGTTGCTACTGTATTTCAAATTAAGAATTTAAGCATTGAGAGTAATGTAAATACATAGAATAATGCAGGCGATTCGTAATACAGTGCGCCCTCTACAGTTTGCCCAGGAGAGGCCATTTTCCCAGTAGAGTGTATCATACATGTAGGGAAAAGGTCAACAAGTTTTGTTCCTCATGCAGCGCCCGCCGCACAACCCTGGTTGTTTAAGCTTGTTTGTAGTTTGCACATCTGCAAGGTCATATTTTTTGTGTTAACGTCCCATTTGAAGGACGCAGCAATAATGTTTAAAGGAACATTACAGAATTGGTTTTTGCTAACAAAACAGTTAAGCACTTTATATAATCCACCGTATACATAAACTGACAAACCTGTAGAAGTTTGAGATCGATCGGCCATCTGGGTCACGAGAAAATAGTGAAAAACCGATTACACATGCATGTGTTATACAATGCAAGAATAAAACGCTCATGAGCGATAAACTCCAATCGGAAATTAGTTTTATTTATTTCTCATCAAATATGGCATTTCAGACAGAAATATTTCTAGGGATGTTTTCTACTATCATCATCATTAGACTGTGTAAGTTTTATGTAAATCTGTGATATTAAAGAAAATTTTAATTACCAGTTCTGTAACGTTCCTTTAAGTGTCTTGCTTAAGGACACAAGTGTCACGACCGGGATTCGAACCCACACTCTGCTGATCAGAAATACCAGAGCTTGAGTTCAGTGTTCTTTTCCGCTCGTCCACGACACGCCACAGAATAACTGAATGCTGTACATGTATGTTTCAAATCTTTACATCTATTAGTGTGCATTTCTTGTCGCACTCTAATACCGTACACTCTATAAAAAGGGCCTATCAGTCTTTTCTTCATACTTTTTTAAATGCTTTTATTCTTTTAATTGGTTTTCTGACCTGGGCCCAATTCTGTATTGAGTTTTAAAGTTTTTTGCAGCATACATGTAAGATATATTGGACTGTTTCATTAGCTTGTTTTATTGTTTAAGTGTATTTTTGTTATTTTTTTTAAACTGTTATAAGGTTTTTGTATTGTGAACCGTTTTATACTTTTAAAAACCCAGGAGAAACAAAGTTTCACAACGCATCAGTTAAGTTGCTTAAATTCCCAAAAATGCCTGCCCTATAATGAATTTGATTGACTAAATACCCTTCACAAAAAGCTCATGCAAATTTGAGTGGATTGTTAAATTGGATTGTTGTTTTAAACAAAATTAATTGATGATTTTGGGCAGTATTCATTTTTACACAAACGGAATGAGAATGACACAGGGTCTAAGTAGGCTATTTGTTTGCCAAAATTGACTGGAAAATCAATGAGTTAATTGTTTTCAATTTGAGGGTTCACACATGTACACAAATATTTGTATGCTCATTGAAGGACTGACTGTGTTAAATTGAATTTAAAGTTAAAACATAGCAGTTATGAGCAAGAATTCCAGGGACATGTGAACACTCCCTTTACATAGGCCTACCCTATTGAACTCTACCCCCTTTAGATGTTCCATTTTAAAAATAAAGTTGATCAAATATTGTTTTTTCTATTTTATTCACTGTTCTTGTATTGAGCTGTTGGCAGCTCGCCAAGATGGCTTTGGCCTTGCCTTTCTAAAAGACTGTGCAGGTCACAAAGTCTTTATTTTTCTATGAAATCAAATCTTCTTTTAAAATTATATTTACACAAAATTCTTGTAAATAAAAATACCCATAGCAAGTAGTTAATAAATCAATTTTCAATTTTTGTATTATACAAATAATTTGATTGTTCAAATTAACATTTAAAACAAAATTAAAACTTGGCATGAGGATTCTTATTGTTAGAAACCCATTTGCCAATCACGCTCGTCAGTTGGGCAACATTCTTAATTTTTTACAAGTAATCGGAAATGAAGGTCAAGTCTTATTCTCAGGTTTTCTTCGTTATATTGTTGAATTGGTTTTACTTTCATATTGTTTATCACTTAGTATTACATTCCCAACATCATATGTAGATTTCATGGCCATAAACTACATGTACGTTAACTAAAATAATTGACGAAACAAAATTCCGCCCACGTAAAACTCTATTTGGTTGGGACCACAATGGTCCCAGAAGTTTGAATATGCGCGATTTGGATCCCTGTTTTTCTTTTTATTACCATCATCCTTATCTTTGTGTATTTTTTCTCTGTTTGAATTGAAGTAGTTTCTTCTGTGGCTAAGACGAGCTCCTCAGGTGATAAGGGTGTTTCAGATGCTGTCTCAAACTTCATCCATCAACAACGAGTTGGTAATCAGGATAGCCAAGACATGTAAGCAACTGTTGGATTACAGATTGTCCCATCCATAAATTGAGGAATAATTGTGAAAGTATTAGCTTCATCTCTTGGTGAGGAAAACAATCAAAGAATATTTCAAATAATAATATAATGGATGATTATTGGCTACCTGATTTGAATACCTTTGACCTGAACTATTTGCCAGAGAGCAGGCGGAGTATTTCAGTCTTGTAGAGGCAAGATCACTTTCTCTGAAATAAAGGCTATTTTTCATTAGGAATTCGGGAAGTCTATGAAAACAATTTCTTTTTCTACTGTACACAGTGGTGTGTTGCAAAGTCAATAAATGACATTATTTTATATGGTAACATGTATCTACAACAATTGCCCTTAAAAAGGCATCATGAGACCTGACTGATCTTTATGTATTTGAGTTATTGGGTGTTACAATGTATTTGATGTTTTTTATCTTCACAGTCTGGCACATCCATACCAGTATGAGTTAGACCATTTTAAACCTGACGCTTCGATGCTTGTTCCTGTTGACTCACCATCATTTGGTCCTCTGGACGTAGTCCCTGTCTCTCTAGTAGATACCGTCCAGCAGTTACTTGAGCTAAGTCAACTACTTGATAAACAGAAGGAGTTTGCTGTTGATTTGGAGGTAAGTCTTCTGCCAGTAGAAACCTTCACTGCACAACAATCTGAATGCAGTAAATGAAACTACATTCAGCTCTCATTGTTTATAATCCTTTTGTAGCTAGAGTAACAAAATCTCCACCGAACGAAGCACCTTCAACAGCTTGAGAATTAATGTTCCATGATGGCTGTAAGTGTTGAGACCGCAACTCGGCACTGTTTATTTTCTTAACAAAAACTAAAAGTTAAAATTCTTGTTTTGGGTGTTGTTGATTTTTTTCCTGTTTTTTGTCAAACTAATTTATTTCAATAAAAAACAGTTTTGTCAATGATATTTTAGTCTGGCCTGGCCAACTGTCTGTGTCCAGCCTTTTATTATACACACACACAGGTGACAAAGGTGGAAATATCATCGTTTTGACATACCAGTACCTACTAAAATGTGGATCCTAGTTTCAGACCTTTGTGCAGATACCAGTCACAAATTGTACATTTGACATGGTGTGCTGAAGCAGCTCTATGAAATTGGGCCCTGGTTTGTATTGCACTTTAGTAGTCTTCATTAAAAAACAGTCATTGATTGAAACTGCAACATGATCATGATATACAGATTCTTGTGTTTTATTCTGTGTGTGTGTTTTTAGCACCATTCTTACAGGTCATTCCAGGGATTCACATGTATAATGCAGATCTCTACCAGTCAACATGATTTCATCATTGATACACTGGCATTAAGAAGTGAATTACACATTCTCAACAACTCCTTCACTAACCCAGCAATAGTCAAGGTATATGCTTCAAATTTATTAAACCATTTACTTGAAAGGTAAACATTTATTATTTGTAGTAGAAAATAATGAGAGACCTTTGGATGTATTAGTCCCATTGTATCATGTGGCAAATAACTTGTAAACATACAATTTTAATATAACCATAGACCTTTATGCATTGATGTAAGATAGAAATGTTGCCAAGCTACAGGAAATGTAAAACACAAATTTTTGGAAATCCAACTCAACTTGGTTGTTGTTTATTTTGTGTTAGCCAGTTTTAGATAATTGATCATCTTTTTCTTTGAATGGCCTGAAAATGATTGAATGTAATATCATATTTTCCAAATAAATTGTCACTGCATTTGCATACCCATATAGTGACCCCATATGGTGACCCCCATACAGTGACCCCCTATAGTGACCCCCCTATAGTGACCCCCATACTATGACCCCATATGGTGACCCCTCTATGGTGCCCCCATATGGTGACCCCTCTATAGTGACCCCTATAGTGACCCCACTATGGTGACTCCCCTATAGTGACCCACCTATGGTGACCCACATACAGTGACCCCCTATAGTGAACCCCCTATGGTGACTCTATACGGTAACCCCCCTATAGTGACCCCCTATGGTAACCCCCCCTGGTAACCCCCCCTATGGTGACCCCATACGATGACCCCCCTATGGTGACCCCCCTATAGTTACCCCCTATAGTGAACCCCCTATGGTGACCCCTATAGTGAACCCCCTATGGTGACCCCCATACTGTGACCCCCCTATAGTGACCCCCTTACAATGCTTCTTCTCAGGTTGTATCATAACTGTGGTGTGATCCTAGCTAGGCAGATGTATATAGTTTTATGACTTCAGACTGATGCCCTTGAACATAGATACTGACATACATGTAATAGGTAGATGGCCAACAAAAGAATACATGTAGGTAGCTCAGTCAGTAGAGCACCCGCACAAGAAACTGGGAGTCGCAGTCTCAGATCCCATTCTATTCAATCTTCTTTGTTCACCCAAAATTAATTTTGCTTTTGTTAGCTTATCACAAAATTTATTTATTGGGAACAAATTTGTATTTTCCCCGTACAGATTATGTGATAATACATTTTCACAAAGCACATCTTCTAGATAATCGATTTGGAATGACCCTCTTATTTAATTAGGTATTCCATGGAGCTGATATGGACATTGAATGGCTCCAGAGAGACTTGGGTATTTATGTGGTCAACATGTTTGATACTGGACAAGCGTCTCGCATCCTAGGCAAAGCAAGAAACTCTCTAGCTCATTTACTTCAGTTGTACTGTGAAGTAAATGCTGATAAGAAGTACCAGCTAGCTGATTGGAGGATACGGTAAGTTGACTCACTAGATGTGTGTACAAATGGGCCAATCACAAAAGCCTTTATATAATGCTTGGATCAACTTGACATGTGCAAGCTGCCTTGAGAATCAAAATAAAATTACAATGCAAGTATCTCTTGACAAGAGCTTTAATAAGAAACATAAGCAGTTATATTCATAGCAAAAAGATGTACTACATGTATACAAGCCATTCATAATACAATGTGTACTCCACAGTTTGACCAGGAGGAGGGCCACCTAGGAAACTATGGAGGGCAGACTTTATTGTGAATTGTCCGTATTGGTAACACTTGGGATTTAATAGATGTTAAACAGCTTCTTGAACGAATTTTTTTTAACGGGAATGCTATTTAAACTTGTTTATAATGTGTTTGTTTATCATTTAATTGTAATTTTGATTTTTTGTACACTTCTGAATTTTTCGTAATTATCGATCAAAAAATTAGGCCCCAACCTCAAGGTTTCTAAAAACTAGAAACACTTCTGGCGTTGACGGCGTTCGTCAAAATGACAAAACTTTGACGTCATGTGTGGGATGTTGCTTTGTTATACCTCCATGCTGCAACAAAGCGGCTATACAAAATGGAGCTCCCACATATGACGTAACATTAGTGATGACGTAACAGGGCTTTTCGCAAATCTTTCTGAAAAGCACCGGAGAAGGGTATTCAAAATGATTTTTTTTTAACAATTTAAATCTCTTATATCTCATGTGAACTCAATTTCCTTAATAATTGAAAACATTTTAAATGAATTACAGCAAAAATCACTTGTTGCCATTTTCGTTCAAGTAGGTCTTTAAATTGGCATCAGGGATAAAGATTATTTGTTGTTTTACCCATACACGGATGTGTGTGAAGCACTGTATACTCAGCACTTTCCCTGAGTCCTGTAAACAAAAAATCCACAGCCATATTTAATATTTGGGTTGGATTCGAACCCACCTTTGCCATTCTAAAGTAAATGTCTGCTGATTGATGTATTTTTGATCCTTATTGTGAGTGCAAACCTTTCTGCTAATCAATGTATGTCTGATCCTTATTGTGAGTGCAGACCTTTCTGCTAATCAATGTATGTCTGATCCTTATTGTGAGTGCAGACCTTTCTGCTAATCTATTTTTGTTTGATCCTAATTGTGAGTGCAGACCTTTCTGCTAATCTATGTATGTTTGATCTGTATTGTGAGTGCAGACCTTTCTGCTAATCCATGTATGTTTGATCCTTATTGTGAGTGCAGACCTTTCTGCTAATCTATTTTTGTTTGATCCTAATTGTGAGTGCAGACCTTTCTGCTAATCTATGTATGTTTGATCCTAATTGTGAGTGCAGACCTTTCTGCTAATCTATGTATGTTTGATCCTTTTTGTGAGTGCAGACCTTTCTTCTAATCAATGTATGTCTGATCCTTTTTGTTAGTGCAGACCTTTCTGCTAATCTAATTTTGTTTGATCCTTATTATGAGTGTAAACCTTTCTGCTAATCAATTTATGTCTGATCCTTATTGTGAGTGCAGACCTTTCTGCCGATCTATTTTTGTTTGATCCTAATTGTGAGTGCAGACCTTTCTGCTAATCTATGTATGTTTGATCCTAATTGTGAGTGCAGACCTTTCTGCTAATCTATGTATGTTTGATCCTTATTGTGAGTGCAGACCTTTCTGCTAATCTATGTATGTTTGATCCTAATTGTGAGTGCAGACCTTTCTGCTAATCTATGTATGTTTGATCCTTATTGTGAGTGCAGACCTTTCTGCTAATCTATGTATGTTTGATCCTTTTTGTGATAACAGACCTTTCTGCTAATCTATGTATGTTTGATCCTTATTGTGAGTGCAGACCTTTCTGCTAATCTTTGTATGTTTGATCCTTATTGTGATTGCAGACCTTTCTGCTAATCTATTTATACGTATGTTTGATCCTTATTGAGTGCAGACCTTTACCAGAAGAGATGCTGAAATACAGTCGTGAGGATACTCACTATCTCCTGTACATCTATCACATGATGAAGAATGAATTAATTGAGAGAGGAAATGAGACCAATAATCTACTCCTTCAGACCATTGAGCGGAGTAGACAAGTCTGTCTCCGGGTAATTATAACTCTATCTATCATAGGCCCTTTTCCAAACTGCAGCTGCGGCTCTGGCTTAGGCTTTGTCCACCTGTTTGAAACCTGTACTGAAAGCTATGGTTTGGAAAAGGGACATCACAAGAAGGGAATGAGAAGTCATTCTTGTAATTAGACTGGCTCAGGCATGAGAATCTTCCGGATTTTTCCAGATTTCCGGATTGTTCACTTCAAAATATGTGGTCTCCGAGTTCAATGTGAATTTGATATAACATTTTTGGGGTAGGATGTTGGGGGTATGTATATTTTGCTAATCTCTCGTCTTTGAATCAGAAATTGTAAGTTTACCTTTGTAAAATCATACCGCGGATCGACACACCATTCGTGAAAAAACGGCACGTAAACACAATTGCCACCCTGCTTCCATGTGCATCGCGTAATCACAGTGCGGTTTATTAATTGTTTGACCGTAATATGTTTACTGCTGCAGCAAAGGAACATGTGTGGAGACTTTGGAAAGTCTAAGGACAACAATGCGCGGTGTTTTGTACGGATGCGTGCGCATTGTTAGACTTTTTTAAGCACGTGTGTGGAGAATCGTCGACGTCTGCATTCACCGTTAAGTCTCACATTTTTTGTGAGCTTTTTGAGATAAGATACGTCTAGCATTTTTATGATTTCATTATTTTGTTTTGAGTATTTTCCTCCTACTAACTCGACCCATGGAGGTAGGATTATGCTTGGTTCAACCACTGAGTGCCTCTGAGTGTGACGCGGACGCTGGGTCACTTTGCCCAAATTTCGGACATTTCCCAAAATCCGGACATGCATTTTTAGCGATAAATTTTTTCAGTTTTTTTCCGTACGAAAAGGATTTCCGGATTTTTCATCATCGCCCATTCTCATGCTTGACTGGCTACAAGTATCTACACAACAATTCAAGCAATTTCTTACTATCAGTTGACTGTATACTATTTATGCAGTTACCAGGAACTGCATCTTTATTAATTTAACAACAGAAAACATTGATGTTAAATACTACAATTGGGGCAAAAAAGCTTGTAAATACTTTCACAGATTATGCTTTGCTGAGATGAGACTCTTTACTTCATAATTGAAGTCACTCATACAGGTTGAATTCTGTCAAACTAGTTTGAATTCTGGTTTTTATCCAGATTGATAAATGACAGGGAATACGGCTCCATTTTGCTACCATTGTGGGCAGAGTTTTGTATAAACACAGGCGTGTGATCAATAGGCCGTCTGTGCTGACTAAACACTGTGTGTCTGTAGGTCTGTAGTAGACATCAAATTGTGTCTGTGGAAAGAACAAATATATTTTTAAAAAACTAACGTTTCTTGGGTAGCATTTTTCCAGGATAGTGTTTGCATTTTAATTATTTTCAGCTAGTTATTTAGGGGATGTTGAACAGTACTTTGATACTGTTTTAAATGAATACCCTTTTTCAGTTACCTTGCTAATTAACAAACCCTCTAAAGGTGTATTTCTTCTTGTGTGTGTAAATACAGCGCTATCAAAAGCCAATCTTCACTGATGAATCTTACCTAGCACTGTGGAGGAAAAACAAGAAAACTTTCAATGCTAAACAGGTATGGGTTTGTTGGTTAGATGGAAGAGCTAGTGATGTAACTGCCAAGTTAAGCACATTGACTGTGGTCAGTCATTAGAAGGGAAACCATTCCATGTATTGTCATGGGTGGTGCCTTGTCTGGAATATAACATCATCACTGTTGGGATTGGACTTCAAACTGTTGGTCCTGTGCATTGTGTAATGCACATGAACCACCCAGGGCACTTATCAGGAAAGAGAAAGAGAAGTGTTTCTGGATCGGCTGCATTATGCGCCCTCTCTGAGCATTTGGGGTATAGTCTATTTGAACATATTCATATTGAGTTTGAGCAATACAAATGAATAAATTTATTTATTATAATGGGGAAGGAAGCAAATCTTGGAAGTTGACAAACAATTTTCATCTTTATGTCTGATAATTACCCCATGTAACTGCTATCCAACCAAAATGAGGTACAATGCACATAGTTGTAATGGCCTGACATTTCAATCTTAACAGAGTCTTTCATAAAAACTAAATACTAAAATATGTAGCTCTGAGAAAGACTCTACTGGTATAAAACATGAGGCCATTATCACTTGAGTCCTACATTTTGAGATAACGAGAACAGTTTATAGCTTTTTGAACAGACTTCACACATAAGTCTAAAAAATTAAATACAAATTTATAAAAACTGACTTTTCATGACGATTGATGTGCAGACCTAATTGCAGGATTGGATTGATGGATTGTTACTTTTGTTACATGATCAAAGCAATAAACACCACATCTGTAGTTCAGTTCCTGCTGTGAAGGAAATTATGTTTTTTCCAAATTATTTTTAATCCACTTAAAGTTTTGAGGAGTTCTATTTTTCAGACAAGCTTCGAGGATGTGTGGCTGACTACCTTGACCATTATGCAATGTCAAAGTTTGTTATTAAATAATTAATAAATCAACAGAATATACCTGTTGTGACCCCCTTTGTATATTTTTTCAAATTTACTTAATCCAATATATGCTTCAGAAAATAGAATTAGCTGTTGCAAACTGCTTACCATACCAAAAGGATCTATAGTTAGTGGCCTGACGTTTCGACCCTAGCAGAGTCTTTCTTTAAAGATTCTGCTAGGGTCGTCGGCCTCGACGCTAGGGTCAAAACGTCAGGCCACTAACTATTTTTTGGCCAATCTATGCTTTTGGGAAACAGCCACAAAAACAAGCCTGGCTCATGATGTAATACATATGACGTCACTGGTGGAGTGAGAAATTTTAAGAAATTCTTTTGTGACCACAATAGTACATTCTTGCATATGTACATAAAATTCAAAGGTTTTGGTTACATTCCTTGTTCCACCAGCATGTCACATCATCAGCAAGGTTTGTTTTTGTGGGTGTTCTCAGAGAGCAGTATTTTGAATGAATTAAATGTTAAAAATACACAAAGGGATAGTAACTGGTTTTATTTTCAGCTGATTTTACATTGATCAATTACAAACGTTTACATGGCATATGGACAAGGCACTCATCAATAAGGAACTTGGAGGAGTGCAAACTTCAAAATGATGGTCTGCCTCTTTTTTGCACAATAAGAATGTATGTATAAATTGATAATCATTAAGTGTGAGGTGTTTTAGATTTGTGTATATTTTTATTTGTTGAATATTTTAGTATGAGGCATTGAAGCTGTTGTATAAATGGCGTGATCGTACAGCAAGACAAGAAGATGAAAGTACTGGCTATATCCTGCCTAATCACATGCTGTTACAAATAGCTGAGAATCTACCAAGGTTGGTTGCATTGTTTCTATCCCAATGATTCAAGCAATAAGATTGGCAATGTAGCGAATCATATTTATTCTTGCTCTTCGTCCCAAAGGACGTTGGCTCCATGGATTAACTTTCTCCAGTCTCCACCCCTGCCTGTTTTGTGCTATACGCTATGCCAGGTAGAAGGTGCTGTTAGCATTGTTGTTATTTTCCCATCTCACTCTTGGCCTACCCTGCCTATTCTTCCCAATGACTGTTTCTAACAGAAACTAGACAAGTTGGGATATGTAGATGTGTGAGGTGATTAACTATGGGCAGTTACCATCGGCTGAAATTCTCCTTAACACATACCAGGAGATGTGTAGGGTTTCTTGGTAACAGCAAACCTGGAAGACTTCCAACTTCTTGTCTGCGCTTTACACCGGATCTCTTTTAATTTCGTTATGAGGAGTTAACTACTTAAAAGTACTGAAAATCATGATAGAGGATATGAAAGTGAAACTGTATTTTTGCTCTTTTAATCATTTAAATCATTCATTTGTAAATTATACAAATTCCCTGCATTTCAGAGAAGCTTTTTCTTGGTGATGGTTTTCATTGTTGATGTTTTAAATTGACTAGTTAGTTACTGGGAGCATTCAATGCTGTACAATATTATTTGGTTTTTACCCTGCACCAATGTGTGATAAGAACTGTGAGTATACAGTTTTATCACATACTGGTGTGGTGTAGGGTCAAAACTAAAATGTTTTCGTTATCCTCAATGCAATTATTACATTTGAACGATATTGTTAAGTTATACATTTATACCACATTTTACAATATATTCTTAAAAGGTGAGTTTTCAATCTAGTTTTTAAATGGTATGTTGCAGGGAGGCTCATGGTATCTTGGCGTGTTGCAATCCAATCCCTCCACTTGTTAGACAACAGCTAAATGAGGTTCATCAGCTAATCCTCAAAGCTAAGGCTTATCAAGGCAAGATTAAGGTAGGATTAACTGTAGAAAGGATTTACTGAAAACTGTGTGAGGCTCATTAGAGGTTGGAAAATAGCAGCATGAGAAAAAATATAAAACAAATAGTTTAGTTCCTTTTATTACCCGCAACAAGGAAGTCATGTCTTTGCGCTTGTTTGTTTGTTGGGGTGATTGTTTTTGCCTGTCTGTCTGTAAGAAGGATCTGTGGTGGTGTGTCGTGGCTGAACGATCAAGCGCACTGGACTCAAAATCTGGTGTTTCTTATCAGCAGTTTCTAATCAGCAGAGTGTGGGTTCGAGTCCCGGTCTTGACACTTGTGTCCTTAAGCAAGATACTTAACCATTATTACTTCATCCTTCGGATGGGACGTAAAGCCATAGATCCTGTGTGTTGTGTCATGCATGTAACATGACTTAGTACACTTGTCATTAAGAGCAGGGATTGTCCCAGTGTTTTCTTGCCTGGTTTGGCTGTAGATTGCGCCTTGTAAACCCCTACAAGGTTTCTATATTAATGGGTCTTGTATTGTAAACTCTGTATAGCTGTTGTAAAAACAATGAATGAATATAAGCGCCATGAGGGCCCATCTGTGGCAGATATCAGCTCACTCTAAGTTTTCATCATTATCTTAAAAGTTAAGAATGGATTTCTACAAATCACAGCGCATTTTGCCTCTTTTACTATTTAATAGTTTTGAAACAACAAGTGGCAGGTGAAGCTTTTGGCACCCTATTTTCTAATATAAAGTTGAAATGGATGCAATTTATTTTGAATGTGTATTGTTTGTTTGTCTTGTGAAAAATAAAGTCTTTACTAATTTAACAAAGCGTCCTCTTTCTTTATTCATTCAAATGTAGTAATAACAATAAATGACACGTTTTCTCTGGAGCCTCATTTGAATAATGATTTCTTTCAGATACCAAGCTCAACTCCAAAAATTGCCAGCCCACCTGGACAGAAAGGGATGTTTCCATTGAAGCCATTAACCGCAGTGTCAAATAGACTGTTGTACTGTCCTCATGATCCTACACCTCAACCTAAGAGTCAGACTGATGATCAAGGTCACAGTAAGTACTTCACACTGTGTGTCTGTCTCTGTGTTTATCTACACATTAACCCATTCCTTACTTACCATAGGCGACTTGGATCAAGACTGCACACAAAAAAGCACTCAAGCCTGAGCACAAAGGCCATTAATTTGTTATAAAGTTGCAGTTTTGTCCATGTTCACTCTCCATAGCCAAGCTTACAATGGTTGGAAAGAGAAAGATGGGATCTCTCCAATAACAAATGTTGCTTTTATGCAATCCTTTCAAAATGTTTACAAAAACGTGCTTGAGAATCCTGATCATACTTAAGAAAGTAAGATCGGGAACCTGGCTGTTTATTGACAGATCTCTTTGATTTTTGTGTCATATGAAAGGGAATGTAATAAGCCAAAAAAGTGTTAATTTCCTAGTTTGCTCTAAAATGAAATCTTCAAGGTGATAATAGAGTGAGTAAAATTGGCCTGTGAATACACGCGTGCTGTTGTGAAAGAAAATGTGCCACGCACTTTAGTGGTCGAATGGTTTGGTCCTCAGCGGTTGTATAAGTCAAAACAATTTGGTAATGAGAGGGTTAATGGCATGTACATGTAGGCTGAGCTTCAGTACACTTAGGTGAGGACAATGCTGACTGTTGTTTGCTCTGTCCTCTCAATAAAGTAAATCAGATTACAGATGTTCCCACAGGAATAACTTGTTGAACTGTAGAAGTGCTGATTAATTTAAACAAGTGTATTTCTAACTCTATCCACTCCAGGTATACTCCATGCCTAATTGATCGCAAAAAAAAAGAGTTTCAAGACGACAAAATAATTTGAGTTGAAAACTGTCCATTTGTCATAGCAACAAGTATATGTAATAGACAAAGGGCAAAAGTTGTTGGCAGTTCTTACAGCTTCTTGAGGATGCTATGGCTATCTGAACATAAGAGACTCAATATGTTACACTTACATGTAAACCTTGCAGGCTGGTTTAGGATAGGAACCCCAACATTCATAAAATAATCATTTTGTTTGCTTGATACTTTGTATTTAAGGTTATTTGGTCGCTTTCAGTTTATTATTCAGTTTGTTTGATAGATATTCCTCGTTGGCTTTATCTCCATCAATCTGGTACCTCTAGATTCAACTTTATATAACACATTGTTTTTATGGAATTGTACATGTCTTTCTTTGTTGACAACTAAAGAAATGAAACACATTTTATACGAGTCAATTGCGGTAACTAGATTAGATTTTAGTTTTTTAAACAAAATAGTACATGAATCAATGTTTGCAAGAACTAAGTTACTGATGCAGCATTTCTCTTATTTGATGGATGTATTTGGATGATAGACCAGCCCACTCCAGTCGCTCATCATTCAAGTCTCTTTGGTAGTGAAGCCTGCTCTGCAGAGTGCCGAACAGCCCAGGCTATCATAACTGCATTTGGTGTGAATGACACTGATAATGAGGCTGAGATGACAGCTGGGCAGCTGAAAGTGGCTCAGCTTAAGGCCTTATTGGTCAATCCATTTGAAAAGGTTTGTTTAGTTTCCTCTATTTTGTTTTTATATGTAGAGATGTTAACCAACTCTCTGCCTACCACAGGCTGATATCAAGGTACTTCAATGTATTCTGGATAATCCTCAGATAATCTCAGAAGCAATATTTACACTCAGTAAGTCATAAGCTTCACTTTGATACTCGACCTTCAGTACTCAAACAATTGTACCACTCTAACAGGTTGTATTTACACCTGATGCCCCTTACATTTTTAAATATTAAGATAATTTGTATACATAATATTCTTAAGCAATGCAATAAACATAGGAATCTTTGGTAAAGAATGAGCTAATTTGCTGCAGTTAAAAATGCAAAATCCATGTTGTACGAGGAGTAATCCATGCTGTACGAGGAGTGTGCGAGCTTGAATTGTTTTCTGCTCATTTTTGAAGGGTAATTTTGGTGTTTATAACATAGAACAGTATGGTACACCAATGGTTAAACTTGTAAGTGTATACATGAAGATTGATTAAAAATTAAATTTAGAAAGCTGTTGTCAGTCTTATTTGTTAGACTAGGCTGTATAGAATCTTGTTGATTGAAGAGGAGCTGTAAGTGCATGAAGTGATGAAGAATATTGGTTGCTTTGGTATTTCCATACAGTATCTTCCACCCAAGCACCCAGTCCAGATTAAAACGGATGTACTAGAGGCAGATAAGATCTCCCTATCTTTAGCATTAAGTAAGCAGAGTTCAACAGCAACCAAGATCTCTTCATTAGAGGTAAGATTACACCTTGCATTATACCTCAATCATTGCCTTAAGGGGACTCCTAGCGAGTAGTGACACATTTATCATCAATGTTTTCACTACATCAAAAATTTAATGTTTTGAGAAAAGCGCATTTGAAACTGCTTCAAACCGTTTCAAACTGCTTTTTAGAGACTGTTAACTGATTTTACTTTAAAATTAACCACCGAAATAAAGCTGACTTTTTCAAGATTGTCCACTCTTGCAACTGTTTTACTGAGTTGTTAATTCCTAAACCATGTAAACATGAAAACAAAACCGGCCTGAAAAGCACTGTGTACAAAACAAGGCACATTGGGACATTTAAAAACTTAACCTAAATAGGTCACATGATTCGCCTCTTTGTGAAAATACTACCTGTGTTTGACAGTGTGCCAGTGATATGTATTACAATGCATAAAGTGGGAAATGAAAATGCAAGGCAAATCTAGTGATTCTCTGTTTATTAGTGTCACCACAAAACTATTACAGGTTAGGTCCTGAAATTTGGTGAACAATTAACAGCATGGAATGTTTGAAGAATTTGTACAAAATTCATTCAGAAATTTTGTTGATTTTGGACGGATTTGCTACATTGTGAAAACGCCAATTGATTGTTTTTGTGGTCAGTGGCCTTTGTTTTAGGATAACAATAGAAAAGGGCAGAAAGTAATATGTGCATATTTCTGATTGTGAGAAGAAAATCATGCCACAGAGACAAAAATACATACAGCCATATGTTACTGATGTAGTAGGGTTACAGACAGTGAGCCAATGCTATGGATATTTCTGTTATAGAATCACCTGCAAGGATCAACTACAATGTGGAAACTCAAGAAGATGACACCTGCCATACCCACTGTAGGACAGACTCCAGCCAGTAAGAGTAATGTGACAAATGCTAACAAGAGCAGAACCAATGATGATGAGACTAAGACTAATGAGGATCAGGCTGTACCACTAAGGCAACAGGTTAGATTCACTACAAATGTCGAAGTGTCAAGTAATTATGGTGTTGTCAAATACAACAAAGGACTTTAAACACAACACACTGCTAAATACCTGGAGCCCATTGGATGGCCAGGGAAAACATCTCAAGGTTTTAGGAATCATTAATAAAGAACTCAACAACAGAATGAACATTGTAAACATGGAAGCATTGCTACTATTGATTGTTAATATCCATCACAAGTTGAACCATTCTTTGAATATTGATTGATTCTTACATGAGTAATTACAGACATTATTAGTCTACAAGCTGTAATTTGATTGCTATTATCTCTAAATAGAAGCGTAAAGCTCCCCCATTGGACTCTGCAGTCATGACTTACAGGCCACCAGCCAAACGGGAGAAGGCAGCACAACCCCACATGGATACAGAGGCTGCAGTATTCAAACCATTTGACTACACTATGGTCAATACATCAGAGAGGAATGGTAAGTAATGAACACCTTGCTTATGACATCACAAGCCCAAACAGCGCCCTCACTGAGGTCAAAGGAAGACCTATCATTGGCCAAGAGTTGTGTTTACATTGTTTGACCTTGTAGCTTATGCACAGGGTCATTTTCCAAATAATAGAATGTTACACTTGGCATACATACAAACCCGCTTTGCATGTTGATCAGGTGCTGGTTGTATTACATGCTCCTTCTTTGAAAAGAGAAGAAAAATGGCATCACAATGTTTATCAAGATTCAGGAATCTTCGCACAAGATTTTAAGTTTACTTGATTCGCAAGCTACGTGTATATTCACCAGGATTACACAATTACTCTTTCAAGTTTTTCAGCCTCGACCCCATAAATAATTTTCATCAAAGACTTTCAATTATTTCTATTTCTATTATTATCATTATTATTGAATTGATTCATTTTTATTGCGCCAATTTGATATGTTCAGATGTGCATCACATAAAAGAAAGACATGCTTGATGTTACAGGGCCTGAATATGTCCCAGACAGGCCACCAATCATGACAATACATGGATTTATCCAATTACTGATCACTGTAATTGATACCACTAGATCTTCCACTGAGCTAACTGGCTGTCAGAGTTGTTTAACACGTTTTGAGTACCTTCTACTTTGAGTACATTGGGGAAACCCTTTGATTCGGTCAAAAAGCAAAATTAGTCTTTCTTACAACTTGCCTAAGAAATGACAATTTCTTTCACTATTTTTTATTTAAAATTGACTTTAAACATTGATTTTCATGAGGCATGAACAAGAATAAAAGTGAGACATATTTTGAGACACATTTTGAAATATTCAACCAGACAATTGTGCTCATTTTCAATGCAATCTTTTGCTCATTATCATCTTTATCTTTTACTCATTATCATCTTTTTCTTTCGCTCATTGTTATCTTATCTTTTGCTCATTTTCATCAAAATCTTTTGCTCAATATCATCTTTACCTTTTGCTCATTTTCGTTGAAATCTTTTGCTCATTTTCATCTAAATCTTTTGCTCAATATCATCTTTATCTTTTGCTCCTTTTCATCGGTATCTTTGCTCATTTTTATTGTTATCTTTTGCTCATTTTCATCGTTATCTTTTGCCCATTATCATCGTTATCTTTTGCTTATTATCATTGTTATCTTTTTCTCTTTATCGTTGTTATCTTTTGTTAATTTTCATTGATATCTTTTGCTAATTTTTTATTATTATATTTTTGCTCATTTTCATCATTATCTTTTGCTCATTTTTATCATTAACTTTTGCTCATTATCATTTTTACTTTTTGCTCATTAATGTCTTTATTTTGTGAACACTTTCAGATACGAGTAGTAGAGGAAGGGGTAAGAGTTATCAAAGAGGGGGACGAGATGGACGTGGTGCCCATGGGCGTGGACGTGGTGTTGGAGGAAAAGGTGTGTCACAACAGTTTGACCCATATTCTCATACATCAACACGTGGTCGTCCTGATTTTAAGGTATGAAATGTATTTTACTGCCAATTAGTTTGATAATTTGTTATATATAGCCCAAAGAGTGCCATACCACTGATACCCAGAATACAAGATAATTTATTACACCAAGATGTCATACTGACTGTGATAATTTAGCTTGATGAGTCGACTTACTGAATGAAAAATGTTGACTTTCCTGATAACTTATCTCACTGAGATGACATTTTAAAGGAAAGAAGTCGACTTACTTTGATAATTTACCTTGACAAAGCGACTTACTGAAACTGAGATGGTAAGCTGACTCCTAGTTTTAGTAAGTCATCTTGACGAGATAAATTATCATGAAAAGTCGTCTTATTCCAAAAAATAAGTCAATTTGGCAAGATAAATCATCTTGCTATCTGGATAAGTGCCATGGCCTTTCTGGAACACCATAGTTTTCATCTTTTTCCTTTTAAGTAGTTTACCAAAGTTGTATCTTTCCTTTTAGGTACTGATGCAAGGTATTGTTATTCCATTCAAAGTACTTGATTGTTTCTTTACTTGATGTTGCTGTTTGTCTGTCATATAGAGTAAGAATCGTCCTAACATGCCCCACCCTAAAGGAGAGCGAAGTATGACGTATACAAAGCAGGATTCAGGAAGGTAAACGAGCCAATAACCTCAAAATTGGCAAATCAATTTAAACACCCTGGTGTTTCTGGTTCACATAGCAAGCACCCTTGTTTAAAGGTATCATCAGGCTTGCCAACTACAGTGATTAAGTTATCATATGAGGCATCCTTGTTTTCATTACAAGATATATATAATAATATAATTTAAAAAATGTTTAAATACTCATAATAATAGTAATAGTGGCTTCTTATATAGCGCACATATCCGTCACTCAGTGACGCTCAAGGCGCTTTAACGTTCATTATTTTCCTGCAAGGTATTGTGGAGCTACGTTTTGAAGTATGAGACCAAGTCCTTTACATAGCACCATGTAATGGTTTACAAGGTGCTGTGGTGCAATATGCTGCCGATCAAACCAGGAACACCAGGGCGAACCCCTTCTCTTTTCGATAAGTGCACTGGGTTCTTTTACGTGCATTACACAACACACGGGACCTACGGCTTAACGTCCCATCCGAAGGACAAAGCATGTGGTTAAGTATCTTGCTTAAGGCTCATGAATACATTAACATGTTTTTCACATGTTTTTCGGATACAAGTCCTTAAAAATGAATGCAAACTTCTGTAATGATAACAATACACGTGTATATAGCGCCGATGTCCACCAATTTTGAGGCTTGTGGCACATGAACTTATTTACCCAGGCCACTGGGCTATTTATTTCATTTCTTAAACCATCTCGGCTCCCTGGGGAGTACAGCCTGTGCTGCCAAGTATGTAGTACACCAAGCTAAACAATTTACAAGGACTATCTCTGCCCTCACAGGTACCCATTTACTCCTGGGTGAAGAGAAGCAATTATAAATTAAACCATAAATTAAACTAAACTTGTATATTTTGTTGCAGGCATTCCAGAGGCAAGCATCATTGGCCTAAGAGATAAAGTTATTGTCACATGCTTTCTGAAGGTAACAGTCAGCAACGTATCCATCTATGGTATAGCCTCTGTTTACCTACCAACCAGCTAGAAATCTGCACTCTGCCCATAAATCTATTTTGACACCCCACATGTATGTTGCCTGCTCTTTCCAATCTGCTGCTGTTTTATTATAGAACAATTTATCGGATGTTGTCAAACTGGCAAAATATCTTATCAATTAAAATTATGGGTTAAAATATATCTTGTTTTCAATTGAATATAATTGTTGAGTTCATAAGAGCGCATAGGGACCTCACGGTGATAACGAGCTATAAAAGAATGGTTTCGTTATGTTATTATTATTATTATATGGACACACTTGTTTTGATTGTAATTTGCATAACTGTTCATTTTGTTAATAGCAATTTGTCCACTTGGTTAATGAGTTACATGTTGTTTACAATAGACTATTGAGCTCTGCCTCTTAATGCATTTGCAAATTTTACATGGGACTTCGCATCCAGAAAATCACCTGACACAGCAAAATTCTATGTCAACAAACTGCAGCAAAAGGATTGCTGTGTGGTGCAATTTGTGTGTTGCTTGGTGCAAATAATGGATGCCTGTTCCAACTTCCAATGGAGCTGTTGGTAGGCAGTTTCTATGGATGGGAGGAGCTTAATGGAAACTCATAGACCCCCTTGCATATCATATGCCATATGATATGGCAGCACAATTTCAAACAGTGCCCTCACTGAGGTAAAAGGAAGAGCCATTATTGGCTGAGAGTTGTGTGTAGACTTCAGCAATGGTGCAGGGGGGTTAGTGGAAGTTTGACTTTCAAGGCAATTGGTGAACTATCCAGTCAGTAAATGAATACTGAAAATGAAGAATAACTGCATGTAAATGTAATAGTTGAATTGAACGTTACCAAATCTATATTCTTGAAGTGCTTGGCTCTTAAACAATCCTGGACCAGTTTGTCAAATCTCTTGTGTTTCATTTAAATATGAGGTGAAAAACTTATTAGAGATGAAAGCTTTGTCTTTGTGATTTTCAAAAGCATAAATTGTTCTGTAATTCTCAAACTCAAGTTAAAGAGCACATACTTTTGTTTCTTTGTACCTTAAGGTAACAAAGAAATGATAAAACTCATTGAGTATGGAATTGTAATTGATCTTCCCCTTGAAATAAATAGGAATAACATTAATAATGAGATAAAGTAATAATAAAATGAACCCATAAGTATGGGTTCTGATCACGTGTAGAAAGACTTGCTGTTAATAACAACTTTTGTGTTTATTTTGTCAAAGATTTTATTGCAATGAGCGCTGTCCTCAACTGTTGATTTTTTAATGAAAGGTAGAAATGTAACTTAGAGATTATTTCCCAGAAAGAACAAATGACATGAGAAATATGAGTTCAAGCATTAGTTTTATCAACATACAGAAATTGTGCATACATAAACGTTATGCTACTTGGCGTGTCGTGGCTAAGAAGTCTAGTGCATCAGACTCATGTTCTGATTGCTGTATCATACAGTGTGGGTTCAATTCCCGGTCATGAAACTTGTGTCCTTGAGCAAGGCACTTCCATAATTGCTTCTCATACCTAGTTGTATACATTGAGACCTTAGAGGACTTGTAAAGAGCGTTGATCTAGTTACTAGGATATAATGCGCTAAAAAGAACCTAGTATCATTAAAACATGAGAGGTGTTTTTTTGAAAAAAATGCTGTATTACTTAAACATATTCAGCTTTTATATGTTTTTTACTCTGTGACGAAACAAACCAAAATGTTTTTAAGTAGTGTACTTACATCTTGAAAAAACACAGAGGGTCTCGTTCTTGAGCAAAACTCGGTTAATATCAACGTTTAGTTGCACTCCCCCCCCCCTTTTCTTCTTCGGTAAGATTTGGGCTCTTCCCTTCTTGTTAGTGTTTATGTGAGATTCATTATCTGAAATCACATTGATGTAGGGAAACACCCAAGTAACATTTTTATCCCTAATGCAATGATGATATCAGTTAACCTCATTCTGTTTGTTTGTTTGTTGGAGTGTTGGGGTGTTGGGGTGTTTGTTTGTTTGTTAGGGGGGGTGTTTGTTTGTTTGTTTTGGGTGTGTCATCGATTAATTTTTGTTTGACATTATTACATTCAGAGTATAGCTGTTGTGTATTTGCTAAATTCAATTCACTCTGTATATCCTTCATTCTGATAAAACATTCACACTAACTCTGTGATACACTGTAGCACATTAATGCTTAGCAATATTCCAAAATGGCCTTTTGCCCAAACAAATTGAAGAACCTTTATTGTGATAAGTCATTCACAATGTGTGCTCGGTAATAAAACAGTATCTAGTTTTACCTTCCTAGATCACACTAGACCTAGATCACACTAGACCGTGTTATTAGTACAGTGTGTTTTGATGTACTTGGTACCTGGGTACATTTTGCCTCCGGAACACTTCCACCAGGGACTATAAATAGCAGGTATAACACCTTGAAAGGAATACTAGGTGAGGTAGCAAATACTGCTGCAGACCCCGTCTTATCATACCAAAATAAAGATGATTAACAGATTATCCTCAATTAAATAATAACCAGCCTGTGCTGTATTAGGTTATAAATAACTTGACTATGTACTTTATCTCTCATAATTTACAGTTCACAAACCAGAGAAATGTATTTTAGAAGTCTTTTTCTTGGGTGGTATATCATGCAAATTCAGATTTCTATTTGGTTTATTTACTGTAAATTCATATGTTTATGTTTATTAGGATTATTACGAACATAATGCATTTAGATACATTTATATTTCACGTTTGAACTGTGAGTGTTTGTGGCCGTAAGGTTCAAGGTGTTCTTGTCTTGGTATGTCATTGTTATTATCTGATGGTTATCAACACTTTCTATTTCAATCATGCTGGTTGTGTTTCAAAGAATCTTGTGTGTATTTTTGTGGAAAACAACAACAAACGGAGGTTAAGTTCTTGAAATATAGGTCTGTAAAATTAGTTCCTGCCGGCCTCAAAAGCGGGTGCGGGTCACGTTTTCAACATGTATTTGTAACCGCAGTGTCGGGCGGTTAATTGTGTGGTTTTCCCGGTCAGGAGTCAAAGGACTTTGAACTTCAAGTCGTGTGCTCCATTAAAGCTACATTCTAAATAGCGTGACATGGTGGCGCACTCACCCTCAAGCCAGGAACTAATTACATGTCACATGGTCACTTGACGTTTTCAAATTCATTTATTATATAGGAAACATCTCCAACTTGATAATTAGACCTACTTTTGTTTTAATTTACGTTAGCACCATGGGTGGAAGGCCGAGTAAGCAATATCAGCTGGACATGAAAACTTTATGACCAGATCTACTGACCGATCACATCATGGTCACATGGACATCCCTAAAAATTCATTTAACAGTTTCATATTTTATTTCATTCTTTGAAAGTTTAAAAAGTTTCCTTACCCTTTTTTCTCGTGACACGCAAAGAATTGAACCCTACAAAGTTGACGATGTTTGTTTGGGCTGTGCACATAATATTAGTAACATTATTGAATAATTGTATATGTGTTGTCGGTCGGGTGACTGCTCTATATTCCGACACCCCTATAAAGTTCCGACACCCCTATGTTCCGACAACCCCCTCATGATTTACATAGGGTTAGGGTTAGGGTTAGGGTTAGGAATTGGAAAATACACCAGGGTTGTCGGAACATAGGGGTGTCGGAAATAGGGGTGTCGGAATATAGGGATGTCGGAACATAACCGTGTTGTCATCTTAATTACAGGGTAGACAATAAACAAGTGGGTAATGCACTTGGCAACGATATGTGACAGTTTTCATCATGGAGGCTGTTTTAAGATGTAAATCACAGTTGGAGTCGAGACACACTTCAACGGAATATTTAAAACTAACCTGTTTAATAGAGAGATCAATATTGATCGTCAAAACGTATCAGATGGCTCTTTTATTTGAAGGTATATATTTCATGTATGTCAAGGCTTTTGTTTGCAATCAATGTGGTGAACATTTAGAAAAGCTCGTCTTGACTTTTTGTCCAAGTCACCTTTAGCATTTGTTACTTATTATTCACTAACAGATATCCCTTGTATATATTCAATGAAATTCCGTCTTATACAATTCTTTTTCTTTTCAATTTGTCACCATTTCATTTTGTAAATTAGTCAGTATATAAACATTTACTATCATTTGGCATACATACACGTGTACACTTCTTAACAGGAATTGGTAAATTTATTTTAAGTATTATTGTTCCCTTATCAGCCGATTACATTAGCATATTGCCACCATATGCTGTACATGTACAGTATATTGTCAGGAAATTTGTGCATGGTTGGGTGTGCCAAGTTTGTGAAGATTTGCTTGAACGCAGACGGGCCGTTCCCTGTGCGCTAACTGTGCTAAACCCACCACCGGGCCTATATAGCTCTGACCCCAACAAAGCCTAGTCACTTCATAAAACAGACCAACCTCGAGAAAAATAACACTGATGCAGACTCAGAGGTGACCCCGGGGTCGGTGCAAGGTTCAAGCTGTAATCGTATGCCCATACCCCCGGGGAATCAAGCCTCGTCAATTGCTCGGAATATGGTCGAGATAATCTTGTAATTTATTACTAGCGGTTCTAGCTAGTACCCTAAAATGGCGCTTGTGCGTAGTCCTGCCGCCAATGGTTAGTGATGAGGCCTTGTTTGCGCAGTTAGTTTGAAGTTATTTCACATTAATTTTTATCTCGATATATGGATAAAGCAACAACCATCTATATAGTCCATTTATGTTAACTCAGAGTAACCTAATATTTGAACCGAGTTGGAACTAAAATGTGCAATTTGAAACTGGCAGATTTTTTTTAATGTACATGTAGGCCTATGATCCCTGTAGTGTCAAATTTGTTTTCAGATTTTAACTTAATCAGGAAATTTAGACATTCCGTGTATAATGTGTCATGTCATGCTTTGTCGGGGTCGTTTTCGAAGTGGGCCAATTTGTTTTTTTAAAGGAAACGGCCACTATGCGGATGACAAGGTTGTGTATCGTATTACTAGTCTGCTCGATATATGATATATGGGTTTTTTACTCCAAAATGGGAACTAGTCCTACTTATTATTTTCGTGATCGAAAGATTATCGAATAGGAATTTTTTTTTAAACACGGATAGGCCTATGGCTTAATATTAAAGTTTGCTGGTCAATTTTAACTGATCTTAAAATGTCAAGAAAATGTTGTCTAAAAGTGAAAGACTCATTGCACTATTTGTAACCAACTATTTCCCGATCAGATTAAAGTGTTTATTCTAATGAAACTTGATGCCATGTTCCAAAATGATCTGCAACTTGTAGAAGGAACATGGCAATAAATCGATGCCAGCGAAGCTCTGCATGATAATTACTTCAGCAATAATCTTTTTAAAATAAGCCTTCGGTGTTTGAAGGACCAAGGCCTATAATGGTCCACAGGGTTCTTGTCACAGATTGGTAATAAAATCTCACAGTATACCTTTGACTCCTACGCGAATATCAGTTTTCAACCTACACAAGTAAAAAATAACCCGAGCAACGATCGAAGATGCGATTGCGTTTTGTGACCCTCCTTTCTTTGGCAATTGACCCTTTGACCCAACATGACCTCTTGAAGCTGTCCGGTCATGGTTATATGTATACTACTTGACCCGAGAGTGATGAAGCTTCCGTAATAATCCTAGTGTCGCTTAAAAAAATTAGGATCACACCCATTGTCCTAAAGAGTATGACAAAATGCGTTTAGGAATAGGTATCCAAACAAAAGGTCAGGTTTTTTTCTTGAATGGAAAACGAAATATTTAGGTTATAGGCACTGTACACGTTTGGTAATTACTCAAAATATATATTAGCATAAAAAATGACTTGGTAACGAGCAACAGAGAGCTGTTGATAGTATAAAACATTGTGAGAAACGACTCCCTCTGAAGTAACGTAGTTTTTGAGAAAGGTAATTTCTCACTAAAATAATAAAAACTTCTTGCAAGAAGTTTTTATTCCTATCTGAAAGCACACAAATTTGTACAACAAGGGTGTTTTTTCTTTCATCATTTTCTTGCAACTTCGATGACCAATTGAGCCCAAATTTTCACAGGCTTGTTATTTTATGCATAGTTGGGATACACCAAACGAGAACACTGGTCTTTGACGATTACCAAACGTGTACGATGCCTTTAAATTTTTGTGTGGGTGCAATTTTTGGTTTGATAGTCTTATGTTTCATGGCAATGTTATTGTTTAATTTCAATATCGTAAGTAACTTTAAAACTAAATGCAGGCAAGTTTGACTCTCCTGTTTCATTTTCACAAATGATAACCGCCAGTTAAAATTTATTACTGAATCATTAGTAATAGTAAAATCGCAAAAAACGAGAATGGATCTAAAAAATAACGTAGGCTACTATTTGGATTAAAGTCTGCATGTGCTTGTCACGATGTTGTGGAACTTTTGTTTAATACAATAAAACGTTTGCATGGGAGAAAGAGCAAAGCGATGTCCGTGGTCGGCGTAGATCAAGTTGAACTCAGTAAATCAATCACGATAATAAAGAGTTGGGATGCCTATCGTGCCACCTTTTGTTTCCTCTTCCAAACCCTGGCGCCATCAGTTCTGGCTTATAGTTGCCCTGGACTCAAAACAACCTTGGGGTCGCCACTGAATGTACGACTTGCTTTGTTGTAAAAAAAAATCAACTAATAACGTTACAAACAAACAGATACAAACAAACAGGCCGATGAAAAACAGAGCTACAATGTGATATACGTGTTACTTTATTACTTCAATGAATAAATCAGCCATGGCCTGGCAACATAAACAGATGCGCAACTTGTCTAACGAAACAAAACAACTAATGGGAATTTACGTAGGGAGTTGGCTCTATAATAATACGCCCTCATAAACAAAAACATAGTTGTTTGGTTTGGTATTGCCAAACTCCACTTCCAATGAAGAATATGTGTCTATATTTCCCCATAGTAAACAATATCAAATAAGCATTAAAAACAGTATTTGAGTGGTGATCACGATTGTTCCAAACATCACGGGTTGTTATTTTCACGATGTATTTACAATATTTATTGAATATTCCACAGTACAGTATCAATATTTATGGTAATGAAACTAAGGGGTTATCAAAAGCGCATATAATAGCACTATACTGTGGAGAGTTAAGACAATAAAGAACTTTCCGGTTTTAGATTTGGGAGGAAAACCCAAAATAGGGAAAATACACGCAATCAGGTTGGGACTGAAAACCCAATCCACACGCAAGGCTCCATCCGAGGTGGGATTGGAACCAGGGTCAAAGAGGTGAATGAGGGGGCAAGATACAACCAAGCCAACCTGATGATCCCTAAATCCCTAATGAATGAAATGGTCTAAGTCTCGAAGGTTCAATGTCTTACATACCTCTCGATTCAACTTGTACTTTATTGTAGGCCTACGTATCTCAAGGTTCTCGCAGCATGAGGAAGTCAATTTTCACTTTTTTCCTTTCAAAATATTGCCTTTTTGCTTACATTGTTCAATTAGCCACGCAACGTCTATTAACGGCTACAAGAACGGGGCTGTGCATGAGCAAAATCACAAGGTAAAAACGAAAATATAACAACGAAGTCAAAATCACTTTTAATACAACTTTTTTTAGACTTATTCTCGTCATTGAAACCGTCACGATTCTGTTGTCTAAGATTAAGAATACCTGTCATGTTATTCGAATGATAGTTAATAACGTGCATAGTTTCCTAAATAAGTTGCTCTCAAAATTAATGTATGTATTTCGAAACCAATTCATTTTGTTCTGAAACAACTGTATCTAGTCTGTAAGAGATCTATATAAGAAATCAGTTTGTTAAACAACATGAATTTCGCACACAAAAATGTAACCCTTCGCCATTGTTTTCCCGTATGTGAATTTTACATTTACATTAAACTTAATTGTTCATTTGCCTATTGTGGAATGAAAGATCTCTGAATGTGGAGTTGTAACCAATTGGCAATATTTCATTCCATTCCTTTGATAACTCCCTCACAGTCCACGACCTGGATTGATTTATGCCTATCTTCAAGTTCACACCATCCTCATGACGGTACTCAATGCTGGAATGTTAAGTGCATCATGACGTCATTGATATGTCATGGGATCAGCTGGCTTGTGTAAGCAGTCACAACTTCCTCATACGGATTATGGTTATTTAGGAAATATGGCGCCTCATAAGGAGAACTTGAAAATAGCATCACATTATAAGAAAAACCAACTTGAGCTGTTAATGTCCCTTCTGTCGAGCGTTCTGTGAATAGTGTATAATTGTTAAGATACACGTATTGATATTACTGTACTACTGGCACGCAGCAGCATACTAACCGTTGACATCTTGTAGTGATCATGCACGAACCCAAACATGAAACTTTTTCAATTTTATTTGACTCGTCTTTTTCTATCTCCAGCCATTTCTCTTCTACAAGCAAATTAGTAAATTTCCACCTAAAGGCTTTAAAAGATGCTAGGTCTGATTTGTTGCCGAAAATTTAGATTTTAAATTGTAATTAGCTATTTTTATTAATTCGAAAATGTTATAGGTGTAATGCTTTCATTTAAGGCATTGCACAAAAGCATCCACCAATGATAAGTGGTAGTTAATTCAAAACTGAACATTGTCGGGATCCTGACATTATCCCACGTCCATCAGCCATGTACAACATTTTGTGCATCGTCCGTGATATATGAGGAAGTTTGTATATGGTTTTCGTTCTGAAACAGCATCATCTGGCAAAATTCATTCCGAAAAAATAAATATACTATAAAACATTATTTTGGCGAAAATCGGGCCATGCAACCTTAAGGGGAAACGCATGAAACAGTTTACTTTTGATACTTTATAAGAATAGGTTCATTAGTTTCTCAAAAGGGACGGCATTTCAGACGGAGTGCTTCTCAAGTCTATTGGAATCGACATTTACATTAAAACTATTGAGCTTTCTATTTATTCTTCTACCAATATCAGCCCAGAATGAGATGATCAGCTGTTAAGTAACGAAAAAAAGACTCGAACAATCTCAATGAATTTTTGTTTTTTAATGTATCATCCGTTATTCATTTTTCAATTTGTTTTGTGTGTATTTTGTTTTATATTTTCCGCAACTCCATTGCTTCTTTTGCATTATCACTATCACTATCAGGCCGTAAGCTATACTATTACACACTCAGTCACGTAGGCTTATAGAGCCCTACATGAACAGCGCATTACAACGTACTATTTGCCCCTTAAAATTATGTGAGTTTTTGTAATGCTCTTTGCACTGAAAATGCAATCGGAAAATAATTATGAAAAATATTAGCAGTGCTTTGTGTAAAATTGGATTTTACATCGATCGCATTTAATCGATAATAATTTAATGAGAACAATACCCTCAAATGAACGATTATTGATCTCAGTTAATATTTGACGATATACAAATACTGATGGCGGTCTGTGTGTACTTGAACCCAGCCAAGTATACGTGTCAATGGATGGGTGTGACTGATTGTATGTCTCTTGTAATTGACATAACCCCATTTGTAGGGAAAACATGATGCTGTAACATTATTCTGAACATCAAGAAATAAAATGAACGGGAAATGTGAGGGAAACAAAACAACAGAAAAACATATTATTCCTGATTGGAAAAGAAATTAGTCAATGTTTTTAATCACAGTTGTCATTTACATGGTTATAGTTGTACAACAAACGAGCTTGTTATAAAAACACAAAGGTTTTGTATTTTTTAGCTGTGGACTTGTTAGGTCTTTTGTTGTTTCGGTTGTACATGTACAATGTTCCGTCGCGAATTGAAAACATCAATGTTCACAGATAACTTAAAAGAAGGTCATTGTGGAAAATTTCACTTTTTTGCCTTTAATATTAGTATTTATTTAGATTTTTTCTTTAAAAAACAGCAAAACAATATGTTTTGATCTCGCAACTCTGATATCCGATCTTTGATAACAGTAAAAACTAAGATGGGTTTTTCACTATTTTCTCATGACTCCGATGACCGATTGAGCAGGTTTGTTGTTTCATGTAATGTTGGATCACACAAAGTGCTGATGTCTTTAACAATTGCAGTTATCTCTTTGTGTAATCGTGCTGCGAATCTAGATGCGTGTCGTGAAATTATTCAAAGTGTAGGCTTCGTTTCTCGTGTCGTTGTTTCATTGTCACTTCCATTCTTTCTCCCAAATTGATTGAGTATTGTTTGCTATGATCTGTTGAACGTTCAGGGTATGATGCAAATAACATTGCACTGTTTATAATAAACGAATAATCCATTATATTTGGTAGTATTAATACCCACACTAACACCTTCCTGCTTTGTTGTATTTCTATCATGGAATCCCGCGGGGAATTTATGGTAAATGAGAATTGGAAGGGCAAGTACAGTTTTTAGTATTAATCGACTTTGCATAACCATGGAGAAATAAGAACCTCCATGGTATAACTGTCATAAATATTATTACTGAAATGTTAGAAATGGGAAGGGAAATGGGTTAGAGAGGCAGTTGAAGCTATGTTAGGCCTGCCAAAGTAAACCACACCCTATAAGCTACATTTGCTTCATTGCTGCAGGGTAGAAAAGATTGTCATGGTATAGGCCTATAGTTCACCTTTAATGCGGTTGCGCGTTCGTAAGCACAGTCTTACGTTTGGCAGCACCAACGGTCATGGCCTACCTCTGTGGTCGCTGTCGACCGCTGACGTCTCTGCTTCGGCTGACGATGGGCAAGGTGGCGGAGGCCATTTACGGGCCAAGGATCTTCGTGTTCATTCATAGATTCATCGATTCATAGAGTCATCTACATCTACATGTAGGTCAGCTCTATTTTCTAACGATCAGATTGTGGTTTCAGCTCGTAGGCCTATATGTTTTTTGTTGACATTTTAAGAAGCGGGTTCAACAACAATTAACTTATATGTAGGGCCTACATATAGTTATTTATTAAAACAAGGATTTATTCATTTTGTGAAGTTATAAATTCGCCACCACAGTTCTTCATGCTGGAGGAGTGCTATCGCTAGCAAACATTAACAGATGAGTAATTAGTGTTACATTTGCCATGTTTCTATTTGATAAGACAGTAAACCAAAGAATCCTATTGGAAGTAAAAACAATGCTAGTGTCCAATATAGCATTTTGATTGCATGTTTTCATCAATCTGAATTGATGCAATCATTCACATCATACTGAAAGAGTTAATCAAATTTAGGTTAATGAAACCTGTAGACTTATTTCCTATAATAGTCTAATGTTACATTCAGATAGTGATTATTGTTGAGCGAAAAATGTACGGATTGGATAAGTTTGAAATACAACTAATGACGCCATGCATTTATGTTTAAGATAAAACCAAAACTAACATATCAACACAATGAGAAAAAGCGTCTTCTATTTTGGCATCTGAATGTTTTACTTGAAAATCCAACATTTATTACAATCTGACAAATTAACAATTTTTTCCAAATTAATTGATAGATCGCTAAGCACTCCCAAGGCTGCAACAGCATAGAACAATCTGACTCTCCCCACACACTTCCGGGTCAGAATGTTTGGTCAAAAGCTGGAGCACGTGAGACCCTTGATCTGATCTAAAAGTGTTTGTATTTACAAGATTGTTTCAATTTGTATCTATAACTGTATTTGTCTTAAATTAAATCACACACGATTGAATTATCATTGAGTTAAAACAACACATAGACTAGGTTTTTATTTTTAGTTTTTTTTTTTAACGAAAAAACATGTTTAGTGAAATTATTCAAAACTTATTTCTACATCATTTCATGACGAGCAAAATGGAAAAAAACACACAATATTTTAAATAAACAACGAAGTTTCAAGCAAAGAAAACCCATTTTGGTTTAACGTTATGCAATAACGTGGCAAGCCTTTCTTTTCTAAAATATAACGATCACGTGAAATCATGCTGGAAAATGTAGTTAACAACTGTTTAATGTTTGTTTTTTAATATAAAGTTTTGCATATCTAAGTACATTCTACAAACAAAATGCGTGGCTTTATCTGCTTGTTTCCATGAAACCGAAGCATTTGAATAAATAATATAAAGGCCAATGATAGTTTTGCACTTACGTTCACAAAGAAGAAATGCTATGTTTACAGTGCTGTCTGCGACTGATCGATTGATCAGGATTTGTTCAATAAATAATAATCTAGTTCGCATTATTTTGGTACATCTTTAAACACTGTCATTACTTTTGAACGGAATGCCATTTTCTAAAAAAGTGTAATGGAAAACATTTTAATATACAATGGAAGTTTTGTTTATAGTTGTTAAAAGTTGCTTGGTTCAACATTGGTAAAAGTTTAAATTGAGGCCGTTGATGGTAGGCCTATCTCTGATTCTTCAAACGGACACGTGGTCTGTCCAAAATGAACAGCCCCGTTATACGAATAGGCTTATAGGGCTCCTGGTCTCATGGTTTCAAGTTACAGAATGTCTTATCTAGATTAACTTTACGAAATGAGAAAGGTATAGGCCTATAAGCTTAGTCATTTTCTCTGTCAGTTCCATACCCCTAAAAACACTTTGGTAAATGTATTGAAATCCACCAGTCAAGCACATGGTGACCATGTGACCACGTCCGATGGCTTGACAGTGGCTATGGCCGGGACGCTGGAAGGTATTTCTCAACGTTGCAGTCAACGGCTATAGCAGCCGTAGCCGAAGTCACTTAAATCGGACGTGACATAGTAAACTATAATAACGTGGACCCAACACTTGGCAACCCTAAGATGCGTGTCAAAGTTCAAGTAGGTCAGAAATGTTAGATATAGCAGACTATTTTGAGAACAAAGTATGACCTTTCTGAACCCTGTCACAAACCTTGTCAGAATAGCTATCCATTATTTGATAAACCTCGGTCCACGAGATAGAATGTAATATGAACGTGACACCTTGTCGATAATGTGACTGCAATCTCTGGTACACCGACACATGCCAAAGATAGAGCGTGCGTGACGTGACCTCACCGAGCTTCACCGAAGTGTCAACTATAAATAGCACTCGAGTTTCTATTCAGTCTTTGAATTCGGCCATTTTAACTTAAAAATATTATTTTGTTAAATGGAGAACGATGTGCATAGACATACGGGAGAGTTACTGAAAGTTAACAATTGACAAATCTACAAAAATGTCTGCAGCCAGTGAAGTTATCCAGCAGCATTTTTAACAGGCATTCCACATTTCTTAGTCAAGCTTGGGCCGGGAAATTATTCCGGATTTTGCACCCACCCCCAAAAATGTTTTATATGCCATTGCCCAGAGTGCAGATGAGATAGGTCAAGGCTCCAATGTCATGGCAACGCTTGCTGTGTAAATTCTCTGCTTGTTGATGAAGGAATAGTCACGTACCTGTGGCACAAATATTTCTTTCTATAAACTTAACACTGGTCACTTACATAACAAGGCTGATAAGTTGTCATTAAAATACACTGAATGATCGAAAAACTTTAAGATCTACGTAACTCTGTCGATTCTAATACAAAAGAAACATTCTGTCTCATTGGGTTTCCATGTTAATTCACTGAAAGAACCTATGCACTCATGATAAGTTCCTTTGAGACCTCATAATTAAAATAGATTAGGTAAAACCGCTCGAACCCCGGCACCATGGGAATGTGACGTCACAAGAGGTTTCAAACCAGCAAATTCACTTAAAAACAACGAGTAAATTTACTCTCCAATGTTTTGTTTGTTATTGTAAAAAATAATTATAGGTTTTTTTTCTTCCCACCGTCCATATTTATCGTTCGACATACTTTGGTATTTTACGGTTTTCTGTATTAGATAATAGTATGCTCTATTGTCGTCAATCTCGCAACATCTCTGCAAGGACACCCTCAACGTTCAGATCTCGCGTCAGGTGTTTGAAGAAGAGGTTCTCGAATACCTTGGTGCTGAAACCACGCACACCGGGGAGTAAGAGCAGTAGATGGGACAGACGAAGTGGATCACGTGGATAGCAAGTGTTCTCGTATTCCATCAAGGCTGTGTGTATCCTCTCATTAGCTGCTTCCACAGACGTAGAGCTCGTCAGACCGCGAAGATCTTAGACACAAACCAAATGTCTTAGAATTAGATCAGTTACCTAAACTATGTACAAATGTGGGAACTATACCTAGGTTAATAATACGTGAATTAGGGTAGGGATTCCTAAATGATGCTAATGGGAAGGATTGTTACAAGGGTTGGTTGAAACATTTACGTTTTGATTTAAACAATAGGGGTCATGGTCATTTTGACAACTCGTGTCAGCGGTGGGATCACTCTTATAATTCAAGTAATAAAACATTTGGGTTTAATGTAGAGTCCCTACATTATTCTGAAGGTGAAGTGATGCTTACAATTAATGTATAGTTCTTGCACTTACCTGCATTAAATAATAGCAGCACCCGAAGCAATGCATACTCCTTCCCATCCGGTCGAATCTCCCGGAATTTATGCAAGATAAACCTGAGCTGCTCAACGCTCCTTAATGTTGGAATCCCTTCGATCCAGCTCCAGTGTATACAACACTGACCATGTCGAATAGGGATCGTTCCAGGGCCAGAAAGCTTCTGAGCCAATTCATCCAAGCCACTCTGGGGTATGAGGAATTCAAAGTTAAAATGGCTCTGTGCCATGTAAAGGATAACTAACTCCTTCCAAGCGGCGGACAGAAGAAGGGTGCGATCAGCGGCGGGTAGGGAGGACAGCCCCGGTACAGTTTTGACAAGCCTGACACATTTATTCAGCCAGTCTAAAAGTTCCAAGTCTGTCTGGTCGCACCGTGACATATCAAGCAAGACGGGGGTTCGACACGGACATGTTGCAGCAATGGACTGATCGATGATCGACCTTGAACAGACCGTATCTCGCGTTGTCTCTATAGCGGTTGGTCGTTCCACCGATGAGGGGCCAGTTGTTGAGTCCTGCAAAAGTCGTGACAAACCACTCGACACTCCAGTAGACATGGCCACGGGGAGGCGCTCTGCGTCATCATGTTTATCTACCATTGATACATCTGGGTGTTGCATGATTTAATCTGTGGATATCAATAAATGAAATAGTAAATAATGTTTGCTTTTCTATGGTGGCCCTGAAGGGCCATCGCATGTTGCAAATATTATGTGCGAATACGTATGCAACGTTGTGAAATTAATTGCAAGTGCGCAGACGTATGCGATGCCGTGAAATTTATTTCAAATGTGCGCAGACGTACATGTATGCGACGTCGGGAAATTAATTGCGAATAAAAAGTGTGCGCAGGCATGTGCGATGTCTTGAAATTATTCGCGAGTATGTGCGCATACATTATTTTGTATGCGAAGATGTGCGATGTCGTGAATTGTATTGCATACAATACATTTCACAACATCGTAAATAATATTCGCATATGCGCACATATTTGCAATTAATTGAACGACATCCCACGCAATCTGCGCACATTTGCGATTAATTGCATGACATTGCACACGTCTGCGCGCATATTTTTGCGAGTAATTACACGACATCGCACACGTCTGCTTATATATTTGCGATATACGATGTCTCTTCAGGGCCACCATACTTTTCACAACTATGACGAGAACATGTTCCTGCCACTCTTTATTGAGCTTGTTCCGGGAGAAGCACATCATAAAATAAATCTGATATTAAAGGGGGGAAAGGAGGGTTGTCCGGGGTATATGACCAGCACTGAAATGTTTCACAATCAAATAGCTTGAACAATGCATAATGGATACAGCAATGTACAACAATACAACATACAAGCTTCCCAGTCCAAATTACAAAGCAGAACCGTATATACATGTAATGGTTGGTCTGTATACAAAAGCACAAAAAGGTTAAACATACAAACAGAGAAACAAGCCGTTCTATTCTGTGTGTCCTAGATACAGCCCCTGCTGAAGAGAGGCCGCTGAAAGGATCCATTCACGGTCATTTCATTTGACATTGGTTGGCCAACCTGCAGGTGACATTGGTGTCTGGAATGAGTGCTATAGTTTCGGCTCTTTGTGGTAAAATTACACTCCCATAGTTTAAAGATACTAGGTCCGATTTTAAAGATGCTCGGTCCGACTTTTTGCCAATTGACACGAAAATGTTGATTTAAATTTCAAATTTCTATAAATTTGAGAAAGATAAATTTATTACTTCATTTGCATGAACAAATCCATCAATGGTATAAAGTGGTAGTTAATTAAAAAGTAACAATTAATTATTGTCGGGATCCTGAATCCCACGTCTTTCAGCCATACAAACAATTAGCCTGTTTGTATTGTGTGCATTGTTCGTGGCATTGTGCGAAACCGGGTGTATGTTTTTCGTTTCGAAACAGGAGTCATCTGTCAGAATTCGTTCAGAGAAAAATTCTATAAAAACCATTCTTTCGGCGGAGATCTGGCCAAGCAATTTTGAAGGGGGATACCTTTAGTAATTACTCCAAAAATTAATGACCATAAATTCTTACTTGCATGGTAAGAAGCACCGATGAGAAACGATTCCCCTCTAATGAATGTGGTTTTACTTAGAGAAAGGGATTCAAAAACATGCAGAAACGTTTCTCAGATTGTGTATTCCAATCACAGATTATTCTTCCTGCATGGACCGAGCCGCTCTAGATTTTCGGCGGTATCTCAAAAACACTACCAAATGAAATTTTCACATGTTATAGATTTATTGATTATATTTACATTTATAGGATTACAACATCGACGGTTCAAAAACCAAAGACATACTTTGCCTTTAAAGACATGTGGTTTGTAAATTCGCAGAAAGTTGAATATTTCGGTTGTTTCAGATAATTCGGCCCGACATTGGCCTATAACGTCAAAGTGCAATTTGTTCATTATTCAAACCACTGAAAGTGCGTATATCGAGTTGGAAAATGTTGTTCTATAGTAAAACCAGCTACATTAACAGATTATTTAAAGCTAATATAGAGATTGATTTTACCTTTCTAATTTGTTTTTATTTAAACAAAACTGCAGTTTGTTGTATACTTGCGGATGTCCTTTTTTCAAATTCCACTTATGATTATAAACTAAAAAGCAAGTTCTCACCTATCACAATCCAGAGCCTGAATAAGATTCAAACCGTTTGAGATGATTTTCATGTTTTAAATGTTAAACTCGACTCAGAGATTATGCTAATCAGACACTACAACCACATTGCACGCGATGTCACTCGTGATGTGAAAGTACAGTGGTATCGATTTCACTTCCTTCAATTTCACATGTCATCTTGACGCACAGTTAGCTTTCTTTTTAATTGAGATCAAATGTTGCTTCATGTAATAAACAGTCCCTGTGTTTGTTTGATTATGAGAGTAAAACAGAGACAAGTTTTGTGCAGACGAAGAAAACACCCGAGTGTGCATTGTTGTGTTTTGGTCCCATGCTCCAAAAATAACTGAAAGCTGTACCGACTACCTGTAGCTGTAAGAATTCTTTGTTTTCAAACGTTCAATGAAAACACAATTACAACTGTTGAAACTTATATTAACCCCAATGCTGGTAACTTCCTTTGAGTGCTTTTTATCCTACAGTGTCTTTGAATTACTTTTTATCACGATGTTAAAATTTGTTCTCACTGGTGTATTACGAATAAATCATAGTCATTCTCCTTTCTCCTTCAAAGGCTGCCTCTGTGCAGTTGCATTACCTATTAAAAGTCAACGGTAGTTGCGGAAGGCAATATTCGCTACTTCGCACAGTACCGGTAGAGCAAACTTTTCTCAGTTAAATTTTAGTTGGAAATGACCCACACCTTCACACGGTATAAAACTATTTGAGAGCTACTCTTTCTTGTTTTCGATCACCATCGGTTCTATCTCTTGCAAAAATCTAGGTAATGTTCTGAATTGAACGCCCCCCCCCCCGCGTCATACTGAATGTTTTGTATGTAAGTGACAATTTGGTCATATATATGTCATATCGACAGACCAAGATTGGATCATGTGGTTGTTGCAACATTCCCAGGTGGATCATGAAAACTGGTTTACAACTCACTGTTCATATCACCTATGACCGCAAGAAATCAAATGTAGAAGCACATGACGAGGGGTATTGTGTTTACAGACCTTAGAATTATAGGCAACTGCGATTGCTTTCAGTAGATCTATGATCGAATTTATTTTTATTACAAGTGATGTTTTGTTAACGTTTTGAAAATCATTACAAAATTGCCTTTGTACGTTTTTGCTTCTATTTTTTCAATTATTTCAGTATACTAATACACTTGGTCTGTTGCACGACAAACTCAACTTAATGAACTTACATGTGTCCAAATCACGTAACGCCGTGTTTTTTCAGTTTCCAATGTCTTGCTCAGGAGAATATTGGAATAATTCTGCACTCCATTGTCTGACGTCCATGTATAATTTCTTTTACTATATCAACTTAAATTTTCTTTGACGATAACTCTTTTGTCCCCATGCTCAGCTGCAACGTTCACTCAATACGAAATTTAAGTCGGTTTTATGATCAACCACCGAGTGAGGCTTAGAGAGTGTGTGAGTGCTACATACACTGTGTCAGACCATGGAGGACTTACACTAGATGGGGTTGATGCGTACGTGCACATGGCGTAACATTACTCAGTATCTTACTGGCCTTGGGTGACTGGTAGGCTGCTGGAGATGATGAACCATACTATTTACTAATGTAACATCCTTCCATGGTACCCGCTGAAAAGCTGTAGGCCTATACACCTGTACAGGTATGTTTCCGAACGTATTTCCGGTCGGTACAGTAAGGTGACAGATAAAAGGACATTATTTTTCCATTCGGTATAAAGAAATGCTAACATGAACGCTTCTTGTTTGGTAAACATGCATTACATGTAGGCCTACATGCCTCGTCGTCATAATTTGGTTGTCATTTATTACAATATCACCGTAAAAGAAGAATAATTTCATCGTTAACATTTTTGTTGACCGTTACTTTCAAATATAATTATAATAATGACATTTTATTTTATTTTATGATACACGTAAACAACAACATTTGAACAAAAAAATGGTGAAAAACTACAGTCGATATTCTATTCTCCTGTTATGGTCAATGACATCAAGATGGATTGTTGATCAGTGTTATAGCTAACTCAAGGGGTATTGATGTCTTGTTTTCGTTAGACTACCCAGGGTATTGTAAGACTGTTACGCAATAATGTCTAGACGGGTTAGCGCATGAGCACAATGCGACACACATTACACTGAATGAATATGTACCTCGGCAATGGACACTAAAGTCTCTTCACATTGTCTTGCAATGAACGGAAAGGAGAAAGAAGGTTAGGACTCAACTGGGGGTGTGGGATGGGGTGGAAGCAAGGCTGCGAGTTGGAATAGACCACGAGAGGATCATGGGATAGACATCAAAGGTCTTCACAAGTCAAGTTGTCCGCCTTCCAAAGCCTTGAATAGATTCGTGCATCTTTATGAGGCGTTGAATAATACAAGTCCAACAAACAAAGAAAATAATGTTACTCCAGAAATAAAATATATTTTAAACGGCTAAGATTTCAGTCAAAATTTCAAAACATCAAAACATATACTCGTTGCTTCAACTCTTCTGCCAATTATAACCTTCGGCCATGTTTGACTGACAGATATGAGGGTTTTTTTAATGCAGGGGTTGACAAATTGTTCCTATCAAAAGAGCTTGTTGTCCAGGAACTGCCCTGCTGTCTATGTGGTTGTCGGGTCAATTCCCTTGGCTGTCCCAACCGCTGTCATTATAAAATTATTTGTTCCGCATTTGTAAAACGTGTAAACAAATCATTGGCCAGGCCATGACACCTAAACAACTGACCATAATGAAACACTTATAGGCTAAATAATTGTACATTATGACCGACTTTGAAAATAGCAGTCTGACCAAAGGAGTTCCGATAATGAGTGGAGTTAACCCCTCCCCCAATATTTCAAAAGTATTTGGTTGTACCTCTAGGCCTATACGATGGAGTGAATAATGAACACCCCTTGCAAAAGATTCTGCCTTTTGATTGGTTTAGAGCACGTCACATGATATGTCTTATTTTTAATGGGAACTGTGCGAACGCAACGTGCTATACACGCATCAAACAATGTACTATAGGCCTAACCGTAGCAACCAGTGTACTATCCCATAACAACCAGTGTACTATACCCATAACAACGGCAGCTTCTTGTTACCTTGACGTCTAGGCACAATTGGGTTATAAAACAAATAATGACTGCTTTTACTCGTGCTGTGGTTGAAACTACGACTCCCTCGGTGATCCCCGGAGCGGTCTCGCCTCGAGAAAATAGAATGTGCTGAGGATCACCTCGGGAGTCGTACGTAGTTTAACCAGTGCACTCATAAAAATTCGTTATTCGTATACTATTTCGCAAATGTTTCTTGCTACATAATTGAGTCATGATGGAGTTCTGACGATGGTTGAGCTGATCACCCATATACACACCATGTCAAATACCTATTTGATTATCTTATTTCCTCCAACATGTCTGCCAAAGGGGCTCTGTATGTTCTTGCTGCAACAATTTTTCAGCATAGTAAATTTAAGTTGCATGGCTCGATGTTTGCCGAACGAATTTTGACAGATGATGCTGCTTCAAAACAATTATCCATACAAAAACTTTTCGCATAATATGCGGCCGACCACCGCGCCGACAATGCACAACACAATTATTCTTGTTTGTATGGCTGGTGGACGTGAAATAAGGCCGGGATACCGACAATAATTTAACTTCATTGGCGGATTATTTTGTGAAAGACCTTAATTGAAAGCTAATAACGTTCCCGAATCTATAGAAATAGCCACTTAAAATTTAAATCTAAAATTTCGGGTCAAATCGGTTCGAACTCGCTTAAAGAAAGTCTAGATTTTCCCATACTACTGTTGAAATACAAGCCGTAAAACGCGGTCCCTGGTCACACAAAGCGTTATGGCCATTGTCCTTGGTTGTAAGGTAAGCTTTGGTGCAATAATGTTCAGCCGCAGCAATGAGCAGACGGCCGCCGAGGCTAAACTATACAAACACGGTCGTCTCAAGGGCACTCGAGTCGCTTCAACTACATCGTCCTCGGACAATACAAATGAATGTTTTGTTAGATAGATATAAAATCAGTGTAAAATCAGCTATAACAAAAATACCCACGATGAATTTGCTGGTCGAGTTACTTTCACAATACGGATGGAGAGACAATTAAATTAAGAAATTTAGAGTGTAGATACACATTAAGGTTTCAGTTTTGGGCTTTTGTGTTCAAGAAAAAGCTATATACCGACCTGACGTAACCGACTTTTGGAGGTGTTCTATTTGTTGTGAAATTAATAAAACGAAACAGGAAGGCAGACCGCCTGGATCGTTGATTCCAAAAACTTCTTCTAATTCCGAGGGACTATTTCATTAAAACTTCATTTCGCGGCATGCGTGCTTTGTTATCCAAACCGTGATTCTAAACATCGAGACAGCCTCTTTAGTCACTACTAGGCTATCTCAACACAGACACATCTACATGCTGGAATGGAATATTTTACTGTTATATTTTCAGTATCATGTATCATCTTATCATGTAACATCAAAAGATCCAACGACTATTTGCTGTCCAGTGACTTTAAGACTGCCCTATATAAACTCAAAATACGAGGTATTATATTATTTGTTTAGAAATTTCTATTAAAATTGAGAATTAGCCTGTTGAAAATTATTTAAAAAAATATCAAATGGCCGAATAAACAAAATGGCACTCGAGTAACTATAAAGTTCGGTTCACAAACTCCCCGACCTAATTTGTTCTTATCTTTGATAAACGTCGGGTTGTTAATATTAAATTGATATTGGCTTTTAGGTTAAACTTAGAAAACATGTAACGTGAAACACGTAAAAAACTATGTTTTCATTATTGTAGGTCAATATTTGAGGATCATTCTATACGTATAGTGCACAACTTATGAATGCAGTAGCTTTCCACAACGTAACATTTGATTGCCAGAGATGTAAGCCCAGTAACATCAGAGCTTCAGTGATTGTTGTTTGATCCTCATCAACAATTGTTCGAGCATGTTGAATTGTGTTGATATCCACATAAATTGATGAAGTAGAACCAATCCCAATCTTTTTATAAAATTAAAGGGAAAGTACATTGATGTCGTTTAGAAGAGTAAAATAATTCCAACCCTCTAGTTTTCAATAAACACACCATCCAGGACCAATCTGAGATAAAGTTTTTCATGGTGAATACTGGTAATATTTTAGTTTTAAAACGGGGTTATATTTTGTCATAGATTGTGTGCAGTGCACTTTCATAAGAAGCTTATTTCGATGACGGCCATGAGTGACAATTAATAGTGATTTGTGGGGTCTTCAAACAAATGCTATTCCCTTCTTTGACAACGTTTCAGATCGAAAAATTGCCTGCCTTGAACTTCTTATAATCATTGAGTTTTCAGATTAAATCTGACCATTTTATCCCAACAATCACGCTCCTGTTCCTTGTCTTTCAAATGTCATGCTTTCTCAAAATACACTTGAGGTACCGGTACATTTTCAAACTCACACTGTGGCACTTAATGAATGTATACCTTTCTTTCGCCTTTAATTTTAAAGGCATCGTACACGTTTGGTAATTGTCAAAGACCAGTGTCCTCACTTGGTGTATCCCAACATATGCATAAAATAACAAGCCTGTGAAAATTTGGGCTCAATTGGTCATCAAGTTGGGCTCAAGTTGCAAGAAAATGATAAAAGAAAAAACACCCTTGTTGTACAAATTTGTGTGCTTTCAGTTAGGAATAAAAACTTCTTGCAATAAGTTTTTTATTATTTTAGTGAGAAATTACCTCTTTCTCAAAAACTACGTTACTTCAGAGGGAGTCGTTTCTAACAAGATTTTATACTATCAACAGCTCTCCGTTGCTCGTTACAAGTAAGTTTTTATGATAATAGATAGCCTATTTTGAGTAATTACCAAACGTGTACGATGCCTTTAAGGCTTTTCTACCAGGCAGGCCAAAAATTATACAAGTGATTTTAGGAAGGGTACAGGCCCTAAACTCAGCACTGGTTAACTTATTTATATAATTCATTTTATGTTTGGAAGAAATCGCCATGAATGCATTTGACTACACTAATCACTAGTGAACAACCCCAGTAAGGTGAATGAAACCAAAAGGTCTTTCAGCGCAGATTGGATAATTGATATGTTGTTCCTAATTGTGTCGGGAAATGACTGGGTGTTATGTGTGCTATTCAAGAAATAAATATTGTCTGTTATAACAATCTAACATTATTAGCGATCCAGCTGGTAAAATCAATCCACAAAACACACACACACTGGCCAGACATTATTTCCTGCCACGATATACCTCAGTGGAGGGTCTATCCTGAATTGTTTACCCTTAACTCACTCTAATCAAAAGAACTAAAAGTCGAACAAGGCCTCAATTTTATTTTCAGCATACAATCTAAATTCAATTGCCAATGATTTCTAAAGAGTAAACGTCTTGCTCTTACATAATACAATCATGTTGTTAACCTGAATTATGACACGTTGGTTTTAACTCAAAGCATACAAAAAACCCACTACTCGGACATTTTTATTTAAATATACGTTTGTGCTCCTTGGTTGTATTTTGCATCCCACAAGATACACATCAAGCCATTGCACAAAATGCACGGGATAATTATTGTAAAGAAAATACTCCAATCAATTCCATTCAGAAATAGGTTTTTTTACTTGGTTTCATTGTGTCAAAAATTATTTACCTGATAATTGTCGTCAATATTGAAAAATGTTTCCTGTAACGTTTTTTCAAATCCAGGGTTTTTTATTTCCAAAACGCCTATTGACGAAAACGGTGCAATCCTAGATCCAACGCACCAACGGCCACCGAACCGAACTGGAAAGGAGAAATGAACCGATCACACTGCAGCCGCGCCGATTCTGTGACAACCGCAACAGCTATAAATGTAGAACTGATGTGTGTGTTAGCAGACGGGACGCGATGATATTGAACTTGTGGATTGTGAGGGCTACTACAGCACATTGAGCTTACAGTTCATAGGTCCCCTTGTCTCAAAAATTATACATTAACCCTGCACGTCAGCAGTGCACTCTGGCTGAACTCTGCATGCGCCGAACCTTGCCGCTTTTGTGCGGTCGGGTCGGCCAGGGGAGCAGCTTTCTCGACTGAGTCCAAACGCTTTAGCATGCGCTGATGATCGTGACCGCTTGAACGGTGGTCTGAAAAACTTAATTAACGACTGTTTTATGAAGACAACAATACGCCTCTACAGCTTTGTTTTGCGGGCGAACACTCCACGCGTCACTAGCTGATCAGTCTGCGTAGCTGGCCGAGTTGTCTTTTAGCTGAGCCTACTTATGGTATATGTGCATTGGTGGTATTTAGACCCTTACAGTTTAAACAATTCTAATAATATACAAATATACATTGTTTTTATCTACATTTATGAATGGTTAATTTCCAGGTTGAAAATCATTACTGGAAAATGTTTTGAATCCAGACAAAATTATTGTCGAACCAGCACTTTTCCTTTCCAAAAATATTAACAGTTTGTATAAGAACATTATCTCCAACATTTAAATGTTGTGGTGCCATTATTGAACATGGAGAAACGATCAATTAACAGGTTATTTGTGGGTAATTGGGGAAAACAACCTTTTTATGATAGGTTATTGAATTAAATAATTAATTTATTTATTTGTTCTATCTATGCAAGTGCCAGATTTATGATAAAGCTAGGATTCATGCCCAAGTTCTCCATATAATGGTTAGAGTCGAGGGTCTGTAGGTAATGACTCTGAAAATGAATGGCAATAACAACTTACTTGGTATAAAAAGTAGGCCTATACAGCAGCTTTGGATAGTATAATGCATTTTGACAAACTTTTCACTTAGAAGTACTGCGGTTATGGAAAAAAATATCACTTGTTATCCCCAAAATTTGAATCGGAAAAGCGTTACTGACAGTAACGTTTCTCAGATTGTGTATTCCAATTGCAGATTATTCTTCCTGCGGGGACATAACCGCTCCAGATTTTCGACAATATCTCAAAAAATGTATAACCTTTTGAAATGAAATTTTCACAGGTTAGTTTTATCTACAACTATTTAGGATTGAAACATTATAGGTTCCACTTTTCAGGACGTGTTTTGTATTTCACGGTTAAACTAAATATACAAAAAGCAGTAGAGATAAACAAAAGGGCCAATAGATAAACTTGCGCTTAAAAGACGTCAGCAATATAAAAGAGATTACCTCTTAGAAATAGAAGACTGAAAGAGGAACACATTTTCAAACCGAAATAAAAATTGGGCACAAAGAAACTTAGGATTTAACTGGATTTTCAAAATGTAGATATTAAAAAACAGAAAAGTTTAATATGATATAAAAAGATGAGACATACATTTATTTAAAAAGGCTGACTACGAATTACATTAGGGTTTCCAAGTGCATATCCAGGTTATCATTTTCCCCATAGGACAATACTCCCGTTTGGAGTGCTGGGGGATTCTACATGAGCTCAAGAATGAACTGCACATAAATTTGAAGGTCTGTCATATGTGGCTTAACAGTTATGCGATAAAAAACCCAGAAATTCAATAGAAAAAGTAGTAAAATTAATGTCGGACATAAAACAGTCGTCATTTCGGAGTTCAATACCCGTCCATTTTAGGACGTGACTAGATGTTCTTCGACCTTCATTTCAGTTAAAACCGTCCCTAGCGGGTCTTTAAAGGGGGACTTCATTGAAATGGCCTCAAACGATGCGAAGCATTATTGTTACAACTATGACAGGCCACTTAAAAGTTCATGGTAAAAGTATTCCTGGGATTGTTGTTTATTGAGAAGGTGGCAAAGCAATGCAGTGTAAAACATTGAAATTGATTCGTTAATGACGATGCTCATTTAAACTGGTGACCAGTTTACCAAATTGGCAAGATTACATTCAAGACTTAAGAAGCTAACATATCATAACAAAACGTGCTACAGCATTTAACAGTGTAGTAGTTTAATTGTAATACACAAAATTACAACAACAATTTAAAAAACCCGTAATGATACAAATAAAACAATTAAATAAACGAACACACGCTATGGAGAGGAGCAGGTTTATAAACAATAATATTGCGTATCGCATTTTGACATGAATGACGATATTCAGATTGGATATGCATAAATGAAGGCCTGTGTAGGCCTAAAACAAAACGTATTGAAACAGTCACACAAAATTATAATAAAAACGCCCGCAAATTTTTACGAGCAATTAAAATATTGATATTATAGCCATTGGAATAAACTTGACCTAAATGTCGCATTATGATGAATAGATGCATGCATGGTCTCCAAGTTGATATGTTCGTTTGCCGGGATCTTAATTATAGTGCACTTAATTTATTTGTTTACAGTCTCATTGGATCTGTACGGCGATCGATCCTGTCTTCAAAATAAAACCATGCAGAAAGGTAATTATACTCCACCAAAGAAGATGAGGTTTTCCCGAGAGAGCACCGAGTGGTTAACTCCAAGGCTGATTCCCAGTCCCTTTGCAGGAAGGTGGTATTAAAGAACACAACATGAGTAACATTTAAACACGTGTTGTTATTTCCTCAGAGATTAAAGGGTTTTGGGGTTTTTTTTACGGGGTGCGACGTGGGGGTGGAGGGTGTATTCCATAATATTGCTTGGGCTAAAAACATTGTCATTCACTTTTGAATAAAAAGACAGGAATACCTTTCTCCCACCCCCGCAAAAGTCCCGCTTGCTCCACACCTCTCCATAAAGGTGAAGTGACCCCCTGTGGACTGACCACTCACTGCCCTTGGATACTCAGTTTACTCCCGAGTCCTTGGCGGTAAGCCGAACATAACAACTGTATGAAGAACTTTTATAAAGTTTTAACCATGGGCCGTGGCAAGGTTGAATTGATAGTTTCCTTGTTGGTAAGAAGCTACGTCTATTGGACACAGAAAATTGCGTGTTCGGTTGAACAATTGTCATTTATAAGTAATTTATTCCGACCTCTGAGATGAAATTGTATTGGAGATTGTCCCCTTTTCCCTGAAAGTGAGGGCGGTTTACATACAAGTTACATTACGTGTATAACAATCCTGGAAAACGTCAACATCGATGGCTTAAAATAAAAATTAAAGTTAATTTTGTACATTGATTAATTCCAAGCATTATTTTGATAATACAATAGTACGCAAAAATAAAAAAATTCCGGTCTACAAGAATGTTACCTTAGTTAGCACGAAATTTTGTTTAGCATGTTTACCTTGGTTATAATGTTAACCTCAGGGGTCTATTGGTTAGCATGTTTACCAATTGGTTAACCTTGGTTAGCATGTTTTCCTTCATGGTTAACAAAACCCTTTACTGTGGCTAATTGTTTCATATTATGGCAAAGGCAAATCCTATTATGAACAAAAGTCAAAACCTCTCAAAATCTTGTTTACCAGATTGCAACTCATAGGATAGCGAACCAATAAACCTGTCAACTCTTATTCAATCAGATTCAAAGGAATATTAATTATTGAACTTCTTCAGTTAAAATGAACACGACTTTGCCGATTATGATTATTATGTGGAATATCTGGTGAGCCAAGACCAGCTGATGTGAACACATGCGTATAATGACTGTGGCTAAATTCTGCAAGGTCGAGTTGAATTAATAATGCGTGGTCAAAGATCAGCAAGTGACCAGATCGTCAGCTGGTCATACGGAACAAAGATCGTAAAGGTATAAGATAGTTGGCTCCATCCGCTGCACTGGACATGCCATTTAGTTGATAAATGACCTATATAGGGGAAACGCATTAATATCATCAGTGCATTTGCATTTAATGAAAGGGCCACGGCATAACTACTCTCCTCATAGTGGCATATAGACATTTTCGTTTGGGGCGTCAGTCGGCCAGGCCGAGGGGTGGGGGCTTTGTGCTTCTACCAAGAGAAAACGTTCGCGAGAAGTGCAATGGTCTACAAGAACCCTCCATTTATGATTTTTTCAAACAGTCTTAATTAGTTTACATGTTTCTCCCAAAAGAAATTATTGCGAAAACCATTTTCTTATCTTAAATTATTTTTTCTTTGACCTCCTCCCGCCACATTATTTCCAAACAAATCGTCAAAAAGGGGGGAAAATCGTATACAACTGATTAATTAAAAAATAAATAAATAACTATATACAGTCCATTCTCGTTATTAAATAATCCAGTTGTATCGTTCTTGTATTTATTTTGCTGCACTTAATTGACTTATTTTGATTGATTGGCAATCACAAACTACTTATACGAATGTTTGTTTGACGTATCAAACATTCACCAGCATTAAAATAGTCTTCTCTAAAATATCTTAAATGTTGAATGGTTGTATTAAGTTGAATGGTTAGGATGCAAAACATAATAACTATAAAACAATAAATGAATTTGAAGTTGGTGAAAGTTTTTGAGATTTTGATTGTGTTTGTTACACTTGAATAACAGCAAGGTGATGTATAGCCCTGGTAGGACGCCAGTGTCCGTTGTATACAACGGAGGATGAGTCCACTGGGCTAGGTGGAGTAATGTCGTAATAAGGCATGTCTGTTTTACTACCATTGAACCATCCATTCAACTTAATAAAACCATTCAACATTTAAGATATTTTAGAGAAGACTATTTTAATGGTAATGATATAAATTTTCTTGAAGAACAAGGCAACTCAATTTTTCATCAAATATCAGTTTGACAAAACTTTGGCAAAGAAACCCCTTGTCGAATGTTTTGTGTCAGCAGACATACCATGTAAATGTCATTGTTAGTGTTGAGCTGAACATGCACAGATCGGAGGCCTCACACATCGCCAAGATCGTGGATTAGTCTGCTGCCACCTAGTGTGCAAAAATCTCCCATTGAAGGTCAGAAAAAAAATAAGCAAGTTAGGCCTACCATGTGCATAATGATTAGGTCATGACTTTGCTTGTAACGAAAACAATAATCGTTATGTGATTTACAGGGTCTGTATACGTTTGGTAATGACTCTGAAAATTAATGGCAATACAAATTTATTTGGTAAGAGGTACGGCAGCTTTGGATAGTATATAATACATTTTGAGAAACTGTTCACTTTTTAGAAGTACTGCGGTTATGGAAAAAAGATGTCACTTTTTATGCCAAAAAGTTTGAATCTGTTCTCATATTGTGTATTCCAATTGCAGATTATTCTTCCTACGTTGATAACCGCTCCAGATTTCGGCAATATCTCAAAAACGCTAGCACCTTTTGAAACGAAATTTTCACAGGTTAGTTTTATGGTGTATATCTACAACTATATAGGTTTGAAACAAACAGTGGGTTCCAATTACCAAACGTACACTGAACTTCTTACATAAACAATTTATCTAAGTGCTGTACTTTTGGTAACAAGTTTTAAAAAGTATTTCGGATATGAGGAATAATGCCATTACATTAACTTAAAACAGAGAGGTTAAAGATAACATTTCCAATGTTACTAGTGCTTTGGATATTCTTAAAGCAGACAGTAAATGGATACATTCTGTAGTAAAGAGAAGTATGTGCACACACATGTACAAAAGGCCCGCCTAGCCCAAGCAGTCTAGCCCATCAGACTCGAGTTCTGATGGTTGAATCATTGGGGTGCAGTTTTGAATCCTGGTCATGAAACTGATGTCCTTACACAAGACAATTAACCATAATTGTTTCTCTTAACCTAGGTGTATAAATGGGAACCTAATAGGGCCGAGACAGTATTATTTTGGATAACCCCTTAGTGCTAATATAAGCAGCTTGGGGTTGTATGCTACCTAGGGAGTTGAGAAAAATTGTGGAATGGTATTAGTATGCCTGATGCACAGGCATAATGTTGTAAAGGGCATTAATCTCGACACTAAGGAATGTGCGCTGTATAAGAACCTAGTAAAGTAATATAACTATAATTATGCCAACGCTTTTTAATATTCAAGAGATATGAGTTAAACGGAAACTACTGCAACAATAGGGTACAGTTTTTGAGAGAGAAAACAAGAAACCTCTGTAAGATGTGATTACTTGTTGAGTAGAGAGGTTTTAATACATAAAGATGTTTTTTTACAGAAACTTGAATGCCAGTGGTACAATATTATAATGTCAGGTAAAACAACCTTGCATTCACCTTCAAGTCATTGAATTTGAATTATATCATGGACAACTTTACTTTTAGATTTGGACTGAAAACACAAGGGAAAACCCTTTCAATCAGGTAGGGAATGAAAACCCAATATACTAATATCATTGGATTTCAGAATTCTTACACAAAGTGTTTGAAGTTCACTTCATACAAGTCTGGTATTGATCATTCAAAAACAAGTCTTGCACTCTCTGTTCAACATGTTACCACTGAAACTGTTTTCCATTTACATACTTTTGAAGACAATTATTGCCTTATTGAGTGGTAAATCAACATGTGTACATTAATTAACAAGACCAAACATTATCATAATACTCACAGAATAATATTGTTTTTGTTTTACTTTACACTGATGCACAGGTGAAGCACTACAAACTCTTGAATTCTGTGGGCAAAAAATCCACACATACATTCTCAATCCTTATGCATATTATTATATCTATTAAAGTGTTTCTGGTATCCACTGGATGCTATAAGTACAGTATTCGACTGACCTCTTGTCACCGTCTTGTCACTAGCTTTTCAACAGGTTTCGGGAAGCACCGAGTATACAGTACTGATCATGCATCTAAGTAGGGTAAAACCCGAAAATATTAAGACTCACAGAACATCACAGGTAAACATCCATTTCAAATTACTCGTTTCTATCTAATTTCTACTTGCGTAACTGTATATATGTAGCTCATGCATCCCTGCTGTGCACTAACTTTTGTGTTTTCAACAGTGAGACAAACTGTCATTAAAGCTCACAAACTTCCATGGGGATGAAGACGTGTTATGTTAAACAAGATACACTGCAAACTGTATGAAACAAGGAACCTCGGAACATAATATACAGAGTGTTGTGATGTTCACAAGGTGTATACTCCAAAAGTCACACTGTGCTAGCATGAAGTTTGTAAATAAAAGACAAGTGTATAGATAAGGTGATTCAATTCCAATTTCTTTTTTGTAAATCTCATGAATCCACTGGACAAAACAAAACATAACCAGCAGTAGTTTACTTAGACACATTACTTTGCAATTCTGCATGCTTTTCCCAATACAACAAACAAACATTGTCTGAGCATTACTGAAACTGTACTGTACTCATAAGGCCTCCACGCTCTTTTCCCATTTCCCTCTATCTTTTGCACAGCCCCATGCTTCAGTCCATGATTTCCAACCAATTTCCTTCATTTCCTTTCCAACAGTTCTTCTCCAAGTTGTTTTTGGCCTTCCAACTATTCTCTTGCCCTACGGTTGACATATCAAGGCAGTCATGCAACGGTAATTGTTCCCTTTCCTCAGTACGTGGCAAAATTCAGATCCATCTTCTTTTGACCTTAATGATGGTGATGGTGTTTGTGTGCTCCAATGACCTGAAGAGTTATGCCATCTAGAGTCTAGTACTCCTGGTAAGGCAGAGAGATTGACGGAAATAAGCCAGACAATTAATAGTAGTCTCCTGGTCCTCCAGGTTGGGGTTGGGCAATGGATTAATAACCCATTCCTGTCAAAAAATGTCTATTACAGAACAAAAGAGATGCTCGAAATGAAAGTAACAAACCAGGGCCCAATTTTATAGAGCTGCTTAAGCAGAAAATATTGCTTTACAACATTCTGCTAAGCAAATTTGCAGGAAACCAGTCAAAAATGGTGCATATAGAATGGAATTTTGGCTGGTAACCCATTTTTGGTAAGCAAAGCTATTTTTTGCTTAGCAAAGTTTTGTGCTTAAGCAGCCCAGTTCTTGGAAAAGTGACATGCGAGTTACCCGAAAATGAAAACATCCAATTCCTTGATGACAGTAGCATGACAACATCGGTGGGTCATCTAGACACAACCAGACTGAAGATACTTGTAACACTATAGAGAGGCTGGACTTACATTCTACGGTAAATGGCATCTCTACATCTAAACAAAAAGCTGTATTTATGAGAGAAATTGGGCCTACTGTGTACAAGACAGTCAAGAGCTTAGCTGAGCCAACACCCATCTCTGAGAAAAATTACGAGGTATGTAAGATGTAGATATCTCATTATAGGCTAAAACGTCTAGTTGCAGAACATTTCAGAGTTTACAAACATGATCAGCAATCTGAGGAGACAACAGCCCTTAAGAAATAAGCAAGCTTGGCTCATAACTTGATGCCACCCTGCATGATTCAGCCATGTGTGGAATTCAAAGTGAACAATTATGTGCAGAAATGGTTTGACTTTTTAGAAAGTCGCAAAAAAACTTTGAGATGATACCGCTACCAAAGATCTTCAAGAGATAAAAAGGAGCACAAACTGGGTCTACTGTTCAAACAGTCAAACAGAGACATCACCAGAATACAAACAGGCGATAATGAAACAGATGATGCACCAAAGGATCTTTATCCAACTGAGACTCCACCAACCCAAGTTTCAAAGGCAGGACTAAATTGTTTTCAGAAATTAGCCACATTAGTCTAGATTGACTGGACAATCTTTGAAAGAAATCGACATGCATGTAAATAGTTTCAGGCATTATAATTGTAGATGCTCCAATGCAATTTCACTGGTTGATCCACCCAACTGTACTTTCACACGTTTCTCTGCTCATTCACATCCTTATACTCTAGCTGTCCCCAAAGGTAATAATCAGTAGTACTCATTAAGCTTCTTCCCACATACTGCCTTACTTGGGAATTCACTCCCTGTATCCTGCTTCTCTTATAACCGATCACAATTGGTCATCTTTTCTACTTTTTTATTTCCTCTTCTTTTGATCCCCTTTCCCCTATTTAGCCCTCATCTTGGGTAGCCTGTTTTTTAGGGCCTTGTAAAGAAGACGACAAAAGAAGAAAAAGGATTTTTTTTTTTTTACGATCTAAAGAACACTTAAAAGTGAAATTCCACAAGTTCTAAATCATCAAAGTCATCAAACCTCAAATCTCCCACATTAGTTGTTTTTTGCAGAAAAACTTGAGTTTCCCCTTAATTCTGAATTGAACCGTTGCATAAATTTCAGATGAAACCTGAGACTCACAAACACTTAATGTTATTTTTTCAAACCCCCAAATTACCATGGATTTAATTTCATACCATACTATATTTTAGAAACAGTTCTGTTTCCTCCTTAGAAAAAGGGGTGACGTTGTAATTTGTATGTAGTGTAACTCATATAACGCAGTTTTTGAATAAAATATGCAAACCTGACAACCTGCTTCACAGTTTACTGGTGAGTCTGTTCAAACGGTATTGTGTTCATCTCATGAATCCAATTAAACAAAACATTACACAGAGCTAAATTTTTGACATGACCTATGACCTAATTACCTGAACATCAGGCATGTCTTGAAGGTCAGTGCGGGAAGGATATACAACCTTCAAACTTCCATCAGCCCCTATGACCTTAACTTGTTCAACAACTAATGACCTATGACCTCCTGAAGCCTCCAGATCATCCGAGCTGGGTTCAGGCTTCACATCTCCACCAGGTCCTTCTATGCCCGGTTCCTGAGCTTCTCCAGCAGCTGAACCTGGTTGACTGAGGAAAATCTCCATGCTTTTCTGGATCAAAGCATCCATGACTTTCTTACAGGTTGCGAGGTCAGTGCAGCTTGTGACTTCAAGAAAGATGTGATCAGTAGCACGAGAAATCTGAAGAGTTCAATTAGAGACAGAGATTACGTTTCTTGCCAGGTTAGTGCAATGATGTATGTAGTTTTAAAAGACAAACAGCAAAATAGAACGTTTAAATTTATTCTCAAGCGAAATGTACTCTTGAATGTATCACATTCAACCTTAACCTTTACCCCGTAAGGTTATTCATTGGAATCCTTCCTCACTCTAACAAAACCCAACACCACATGGTTGATCAACACCCAAACCGTTGGACACTGATTATGGTGGTATGAATGATCCTTTGTAAAGCATCAGTTTACTAGTAGAGTACTCAGTGCAACAGAGTCAAACTAAATATGCCACTGGAATTAGATGGGTCTGGGGTGGTGGAATTAGAAGAAAAGCAAATACAAATTATTTTGTTTCATTTTCAAAAAGATACTTTCAGAAAGTGCTTGTTAAAATGTTATACTATGTAAATTTTCTTTCTTAGAATGAAGCATATGTGAAGTAAGATTTTTCATATTGAACAGTTTGAAGAAATATTAACTAATTTAATATCAAAAAAATAAGGTGTTTAAAAAACTCCTCTTCAGGATTTAAATAATGGAAAGTTTATTTGGTAACAACCTTAGTGATATCAGCATTTGTGATTGGTGGAAATGAGATCACCTGACCATCATTATCACACAGACACGGATACTTCTGATGTCCATCAAGTAACTCGAGATATCTGCAAAAAGAAAGGATTGTCTTATGTTATTCCACTACTTGGATGGACTTTAGGTCTTACAATAGAACAACGTCAAATCAATCCATACAACAACCATTTGTGAGCTTTTTGATACAGAGAGCCTTTGAACAAAGAGTACAAAAAGATCACCAAAAATTCACAGGTGGCACTCCTAATCCTATGAGCCCATTGTAGCCTACAAAGCTGATTGGCTAGGTGGTAACCCAGTTGCCTTGGTAACTTCCTTCTGATTGGTTAAGGCACCCGGTGGGAACATTCAAGTTCATTCTTTGATGAGCAGTAAGTAATTAAACATCCCCGACAGTTTCTTCATGCAACCATTCCTTGCTACATCCTTTTGCTTATTTTAACAGCTTTAAGTTTTAACACACCCTTCCTGGGCTGGCATTTATGTGATGTATCAAAGAATCTTTATTTATTCATTATTCTTGTTCAAATTTGTACATAAATTAGGAATGCAAACTTCATTCCTGTTTTTACTTAAATCCACACATTGCAGATGTAAATGTAGTTTAAACAAATGTACGCTTTAAGGTATTGTTAATACAGGATTAGTGGTAATGATAAAAAAAACATCATTGTTTAATTTAGTCTGAAAGCTTACTGATTATGAAGTTCATCCTACATGTAGAACAATTTCCCTCTGAAATGAAGTCATATTCGAGAAAACTGTATCTGAAAACCTAAAAAACGCAACAGCTGATTTCAGTTGTAACAACCCAAATTAAAGGACAATGCTGGAAATTGTGCATGGTTTTCACCATTTTCTCCTGACTCACACAACAAATTAAGCCCAAATTTTTACAGGTTTGTTATTTCATGTATATGGTTGATCACACAAAACATGAACACATTATGTGACTATTTTGTCAGCTCTACCAATCCTGTATAATACCTGTAACCTGTAAGATGATTTAATAGGATTTCTCATTGATCCAGATTACTTTTGAACTTACTTATGGATACCAGACACGGTGTTTCGCTTTGCTTCCTTGCGCATGTCATCTGCTTCTTTACCGAGTTGTAGCATCAACACATTGGCTGTAGTGCTCTTGTTACGTCCTAGAGGAACCATCTGAACAAAAGGCCAAACCAACAGCATTAGAACAAAAAAGGAATTCCATATCAACAGAAACCAGTTCAACATAAGGCAAATCAAAAACAAACAAAATAAAATGATTCCTTGGGATTGGGAATAAAACATTCCGCTTAAAAAGTACAAATACACTAGTCAATTCCAAGACAAACTAACCACAGGAATGGTAGTTCATTTTTAAGTGTGTATTGACATTCATTTGACATGTTTGAGTCACATGTACATTTGATGCACCATTGCTATACATCTGACACAACTCAACCGATTTGTTGACTCATTGAAATCACTAATAACACTTTACACACCTGGATGGCAGACGGTGTTTTGACTTGATAAGAAAGAGGAAACTTTACAAGGCTGAAGTCATGAGTAGCGATGGTTGCTTTGGTACGTTTAGCACACAGTGGTCCATCATGTAGCTTTGTCTGAAAAGTAAAATGAGAACAATCAAAGCTGTTGAGACAAACTTGGGTTCAAATCCAGCATTTGAAAAGAACATACACTATAAACACGCTGTACATGGACAAAATACATGGAACAGATAAGAGTCCCATTTTAAGCTTTGCTTTTTAAATGCATAAAGTATGGGTGCAGACAAGCCAATTGTTTAGTTTATCTTGCATTGTATGCAATTCTTTCATTGTCACATGATTGGCCAATTCCTAACGTCATACATTTTGAATGAAGTACTTGTAAAAGAAAACTCATTGTACGAGTACTCTTTTACATTTCAACTTGAATCCAAACATTATTGACTTCACAGAGAACCAAGTTTCTAGCATGAGTTAACCCTTACCCTCCTCAGTCATCAAAATAAAGATTTTGACGACTGATTGAGGCAGTCAGGCAGGCTTGTGAGTTAACGACATGTTGTGTTTTTAACTGCATGTTTTTTTTTTGGGGGGGGTTGTTTTTGAGGATTGAGGAAGGAAGGTTCTCCGGATGATTGTTAAGGGACATATAGGAAACCCCAACACTGTAACAGTCAATAAGGTTTATCGCGATTCAGAACCGCAATGCATCATGGGAAGGCATAGGGGGCAAATGCATACCGCGGTACACGATGTTTGCACACATGGCCTAGGCCCTGCGCAAACTAAAAAAGTAAACAAGCTTATGAATTGAACGTCGCAACAATTTTATAAACAACACAGTCGGTCGTCGTGCGCCCAGGCTACCGCTTTCCCGGGTTGCCCCCTTTTACTACACCCGACATGCTTGGCAAAACAGCGCCCTCTCTTGGTATTTTGCTAATCGCGATAAACCTTATGCCTACCAAGTATGTCTGTATGTACAAGGTTTGTAGTTTACATAGATCAGGAGGCTACTAAAGTTCACATGACTTTATCAGTAAATTCTTCTTGAATCAAAATGATTTCCGTAACATTATTGGAGCTCACCTGAGCAGTAATGAATCTTTTGAATGCGGTTCCTTGCTTCAGGTTGACATCCCTGAGGATGCAGCACACAATGTAAGGTCTGACCTCAGCTACATCATTACTAACATTAACCTCTACACCCCCATCTGATGAATCTTTATAACTCAAAACTCTCAGCATCAGCTTGTCCAAGTCCTCACTCAAATCACTCCCAACTGATGCTGCTTTCTTACGACCTTTCTTCTTCTTTGATTTAGTAGAACTAGAATTCTCTTGAACTGTTGCAGTCTTTGTACCATGACTTCGAATGTAATCTAGAGTAGCCTTTGTACTCCGAGACTGCTGGACTAACTTACCAAGACGGCGGTCTCGAAATGGATTTTCTTTCATAAGAAGTTCCTTCAACTTGGAGCAGTCAGCCAAAGAGGAAGGAACCTCACTGATTTTATTGGAGCTAAGATCTAGCTTTTTAAGAGACTGCAGTTTGCTGATGCGCTCTGGGATATTAGCAATGACATTTTTTGAACCGAGGAATTCACTCAGATGTGTCAATTGCTCAGTGCAAAATGGCTCCAATGAGTCAATCTCATTACAAGAGATGTTGACCACACTCAAACGGTGAAGTTTGTTAATTGACTCCGGGAAACATAGGAGACCATTCTGATTCACATCAAATGTGTGCAGTTCAGACAAATCACTGATCTCATTTGGTAATGATTTAATCGAATTGTGAGAAATATCGAGCAGACGAAGTGCTTTTAAGTTCCCGATCGTTGAGGGCAGTGTTGTCAATTTGTTGCCACGTAAAACTAGATTAATCAAGTTTACAAGATTACCGATATCGTTTGACAACTCAGTAAGAGTTGAATCACTTATTTCTAAATAATTTAACAGTTCCAGTGAGAACACGGTATTGTCCAGGCCAGATCTTGCTATACGTTCTGAGATTTGTGGTCCATGAAGTAACAATTCTCGCCTGTTCTCTTTGCGTGCCTGTTCGATTTCCTCCCACATGGCAGCGGCCATCTTGAAAATACACACAAGCATGGTAACTGGAAATGCTTATGTACAATCGAATTTATTTAGTTAGGGAACCAGACTGTAGCATGCGCTGTTGAAATAAGCACCATGTGCTCGGTCGTGGTTTCAACAAACACACGCCTGCCCTGAGTATGTTCTTTTGAAGACGTTTGATCTCGTCTGTATCTGATCTGAAACTCACCACACCACCACCAGAGAAGGTTCTTAAATATACAAGATGGGGAGAAAGAAAGATTTGAATGAGCTTGGGAAGCGTGGACCAGGCAGAAAATCTAGAAAACAAGGAGAACCAGGAATGCCAGAACACTTGACAAGTGAAGGTTTGCAATGAAGTTGAATTGAATGTCGATTATTATATAATGTAGGCCTATGGGAGTATGTATATTTTTTTAATATTAAAATATATTCACATTAAAATAATTAACATTATTATTACTTGTGCCATAATGACATCATCAGATCATACATCATACCATACAATGATACATGTCGTATTTACAGCCATGGTCCGTCTCTTACCGACGAGAATAACTTGAAATTGAAGGCAGTACATTTATTGGATATTTTGCCGGAACCAGCTATAAGTAAACGTTACGTTATAAAGCCGGAATGGGGTTCTGTGCTAACAACATTGTCATTGTGACTTCGTATTCACGAGATGGGAATCAGACCAATTTTTTAAAATGAATTTCAGACTTAGGCTAATATAGTAGTTCTCTTTAAGAAAACCTTGGGAGCCACAAATCAGGGAAAAAAAAGTTAGATTTAGTGTAGACCCGGTAACTGGGGCGCTGTTGTACTCGTTTTTCCCCGATATTTTGACATCTGCGGTCGTACTAGCGCCCCAGTATACGCACAGCGATCTTCAAATAAGTTGATACAAAAAAGGCCTCAGAACGACAAAAATACCTAACAAAAAACGACTTTAAAAATGCCTACTGGCTTCTTCATATGTCTAAGATGCAACATCAGGCATTTAAATGTACTCACGATTTGGTTTTGAGCTGCAAATTTACGATTTTCGGAGAAACCACCATGACGTCAAACTCTCAGTTGGACCGACATTCATACTGTGTGCACTCGCCGCGGCGTGCGATTGCTATGTGATACCTGGGGCACTTATAGGGCGAAAAAACGAGAGAAGAGTATTCTTGTTTTAAGGGAGGAAGAAAAAACATTAGTTGGGAAATATGCCATGACTTGAACCATGGCCAGGATGGAGGTATAATTCGGACGTGTAGCTCTACATAGTAAAATTAGTAATAGTAGGACTAACCATATAGTACTACCTTTAGACAGGAAGGCTATGCAACGACGTGCTACGCAACAATGGACAACATTTAATAATAATATAATAATAATAATATAGTCTTATATAGCACATGTATCTACCAAGAAGGTATTCAAGGTGCTTGAACAGACGAACAGTAAGTTTTTCCCGCAAGGTATGCGGGGCTACATTTTTGAAGTATGAAACCTATTCCTTTACATAGCACCATGTAATGGTTTACAAGGTGCTGTGGCGCAATATGCTGCCGATCAAACCAGGAACACCGGGGCGAACCCCTTCTCTTTATGATAAGTGCACTGGGTTCTTTTATGTGAATTACACAACACACGGGACCTACGGCTTAACGTCCCATCCGAAGGACGAAGCAGTTGGTTAAGTGTCTTGCTTAGGGACACAAGTGTCACGACTGGGATTCGAACCCACACTCTGCTGATCAGAACCACCAGAGCTTGAGTTCTGTGTTCTTATCCGCTCGGCCACGACACTCCACAGCATTTGTGGCAGTTTTTCTTCCTTTTGAGTGCAGCCTTCAAATGACTAAAGTTGTACGCACATAAGAAACCTTATAATGTCAGCCACTCATGTACGCGTCAAAGAGGGTGCTACATTGGATACTGTAAACTGGCTGAATACTATGTTTACTAAAAATAGCCGGTATCGGTGATAGTAATAAGTACTACCTAGTCCCACTGCCTATTAACTTAAACACGTTAAATTACTTAAATTTAACACCACAAAAATTTAAGATCTTCATGGTCTATTCTTCGTTGTCATCATCCAGCAAGGGGTGAGGAAAGACACTTATAACTTGTAGTCAGTGTATGTTTATTTAAATGTTATGCCAGATGGTGATATTTTAAAAGCGTACAAACAGCCGAAAGAGAAAACTAGAGGAGTCACTCTCACACTAAAATCACAGAAAATGGTTCCAAAGTCCATCGAAAGAGCATTGAAGACGAGGTACATGTAATACAATTGTGTCATTGTTTTGGGGAATAAAGTAATTTTAGCTAAAATTTGCACTGGTGGCTATTGTTTTTAAGAGGACAATCATAATGTCATATTGCGCATCACTCTCTTGTTCTTGTCTTGATTGATGCTGCACCAACATCTCTTCTCAGCAGGGGTCACATGGGTCACAACTCTCTCATGAGAGTTGATCTTCCCGTGCTATAAAAAGTTAATGTCAATTAACTTTTGCACAGATTCCACCATATTTTTTTTGAGCCCCGAAAAGGGATAAACAAAATACATATATGACCATCAGCCTTTTCGTATGAATCATGTGAGAGTGAGACAGCGGAAATGTCAAAGGTCAAACTTCACCGGTTGTTTAATTTTCAACAGAGTTAAAACAAAATATTGTTTTACCACTACTAGGCCTAACCACTACCAGGTTGGTTCTTCCATAGTTAGGCCCCCATGTACCATTATTTTTGGTTTGAAATTCAGGGACTAGTACTACTATGTTCATGTCAACTGTTCAATGACAGGGCTCGAAATTTACAGTGGACCAGTCACCATTGGGCCAGTAAACTCATTGGGCCAGTAAACTTCTGACTGAACAAGTCCAGCAGTCTTGTGTTTTTGTTCAAATGTTTACTTTCAGTCTGATAAATATCTTTGAATTCAGTTGAGTATCGAAGAATACTTACCCTTAATAAAAAGAGATACATCTTCTTTTAGAGCTTGTTCAAATTAAGACTGTTAAACTGTGTAAGTTGTTTTTTTCTTTCTCTCTCATTTCAATTCTGGTCTTGTAAACAAATTCTGGTCCAGTAAACTTTTTACCTACAAGCCTTGTGAATTTTCCTCCCAAATTCAAGCCCTGAATGAGAGTGCAGAGAAGATAGACCTTTATAACAAGATTTGATTTCAATAACTAGACATTTTCTTAGATGAACATTTGTGATACCTACTGTACATGTACATGCATCGAATCTCGCACAGTTACTATGGAATGACCTACATGTATCAATCATTATTAAAGACACTGGACACCTTTGGTAATTGTCAAAGACTAGTCTTCTCACTTGGTGTATCTCAACATATGCACAAAATAACAAACCTGTGAAAATTTGAACTCAATTGGTCATCGAAGTTGCGAGATAATAATGGAAGAAAAAACACCCTTGTCACACGAAGTTGTGTGCTTTCGGATGCTTGATTTCGTATGAATTCAAATATTTTACTGAGAAATTACTTTTTTCTCAAAAACGATGTTACTTCAGAGGGAGCCGTTTCTCACAATGTTTTATACTATCAACAGCTCTCCACTGATCATTATCAAGTAAGTTTTTATGCTAACAATTATTTTGAGTAATTACCAATAGTGTCCAGTGCCTTTAACATGTTAAATGTTTAAATTACACTGTGTGTACATGAGATTATTATAGTGGGCACCACGGAGGAAGGCCTGTCATGCTTCCATGCTTTAACATGTATGTCAATGAAGCCTACTGCTGACCCTGAATGACAGTGTGATGACAACCACAAGCACAATGTGCAAATGTACAATGCCCTTCAGCCCTTACATTGCGTGTAGTCCGGATCAATGCACCTATGATGACCGTGGTATCAGAGCTTGGACTCTTTGAACCCATGTTCAATCCAATCATTGTGTTCCTTCCTCCATGGTAGAACCAATAGCATCCCTTAGAATTGTAATTGAGGGCCTTTGTTTAGTGCAGGGACATTGTATATGTAGATTGATCAGCAGTCACATGGTGGATTGCTGGGATGTATTGTAGATGTAGATGAAGCTTCCCATCGAGTTTTATCCTCAAGAACAACTTAAGATCCACATTAACTTTTATAATGTGTAAAACTACATTGTCAATTATTATGATGGTTGGTGTGCATGTTCCATCAATGTTATATTACCTGTACTTCCAATTTTCTTCTTCTTTTGTTAGATAAAGCTGATAAAACGAGGCTTGGTCGGAGAGCTAGACAGAGGTAAATACTTTAATCAACATGTGAACCATTGCTATTAAAATGTACACTTAAAGTAAGCATTTCCCAATACCGTAATGTTTGGCGTATAAGCCATCCGGTGTAAAAGGCGCAGTACACAAAAATCGGCAAATCAAGATTGGTGTCAATGTTTAAGCCGCATTATGACTGCACACAAAGGGGTACTGAATGGTAACATTGGTATACTGAACGATGTCTGTGTGTGTATATTATGTGAATCCATAATGGTCATGTCTCACTTTCTACCCATCCCTTGATGTATAGTTATGAAGTGATAAATGTTACAGATTTGCAATTATGGGTTGGACTATTTTGTCAATAACTTTGTTTTAAATGAACTGTGTAGCTATCGACATGCACATATTGTTCATACAATTATCATTATAATGTTGCATTAAAAAAATGTCATTACAATGATAAACATTTTGCATTTGAAACAAGGCAGTCCAACATTTTCACAGATCAGGATGTGATCCCGCCCATTTCATTCACAAAAAGACAAAGCATCCATGAGTGCTTCGTCACAGGTTTCTCAAAAGATTGCTCAGCCGTGGAATTCCCTGTGACACGTAGCCCGCTCTTGCGTGTGGATTCAAGACCCATGGAGGCGAGCTTGCCCTCGTCTCGCCTGCGCATTGTATGAATAATGACTTCATTATCAAGCTCATGGAGTGCGGCCCAATTGGCAGCCGGGAACATTTTTCCGCATGCTGCCCAATGTGATTTACGTGAAACTTGATATACAATGTATCAGAAAAGATCAATAATTTTTTTTTTACACAGGTTTCTGTTTTTGTTTGTGATAGAACAAAAGGATTTTTTTTTTTTACCAACAATCTGTCTTTAAATGCGCACTACATTTTGTTATTTAATATTACTATGTCTGCGTATAAGCCTCAGGAATGTTTTGAGGTCCAAAATCAAAGTATAAGCCATCATGGTTTATACGCCAAATATTAAGGTAAATTTGAGATTTGATCACTGGAGATTGACTTTATGTGGTTAAGGTTGTTGTAATAATAATGTAACACAATTCATATAGAATTCCAACTGCCTGTAGCTACCGGGCAATCTCGCTGGTCAAGTTGGCAAGACATCTGCTCTAGAATGGCAAAGGTCGTGGGTTCGAATCCCACCCGAGTAATATGCCTGTGGATTTTGTTCACAGGACTCGGGAAAGTACTGAGTATACAGTGCTTTACACACATCGGTGTAAGGGTAAAATCAAATATAACAAACATTTTGCTTATAATTTTTTTTTTTTTACATATTTTGGTTGGGTATATGTAGGCACAGGGAGGCCTGCATTTTTGGAGCACCATATTTTCACTTCAACCCATTATTTGCATGTTACGTGTATTTATTTATTTAGTTAGTTTTGTTTAGTTACATACATTTTTTATCTTATTCGTATTTCTTTCCTCAAAAAATGTTATTGAGGCAATAGTTTACATGAAACAGTGAAATTGGCTGCAGGTACATGTAGATTGAGCTTCTGAAATGGTCTTTTTGTGTTTTTGTCTTCATCAATTATGTATAATTAGGGAATTTTGCAATGAGAAGAAAGATGTTGCAAATGGCAACTGAAAGGAGATTTCCTTATCCATTTCTGATCCTTGTTTCTGCATTGTTAAACGAAAAACAAAGAAGAAAAGTTGGTACTGTAATTTTCAGATATAGTTGTTAATTGTTAACCAGTTAACCACCTTGTTTGTTGTTTTTTAACATTGTTTTTAGTAGCAAAGAAATAAGTACAATGTATAACATAGTAAATTAACATTGCAGTTGTATTGATTTATGTACATTCAGAGCTGTTCGTAGGGTTGGTGGAAAACAACAGCAACAGCAACAAATCACACAACAAAAACTTCAACAAAGTAGAGATCTAAAGCAGAAAATAAAACAGAAAACCAAAGCAGAGACAAAAGCACCTGTTATCAAGAAACCAGTGACAGAGTTAGACAGTGATGGTGAGGGAAGTAGTGGGGGATGGAGTGATGATGAAGGATGGTTGGATATGGAGGCAAAAGAGTGGGATGAGGAAGATTCAGAAGAAGAGGAAGAAGACAATGATGGGGAGGAGGAGGAAGAGGAAGGAGCTGATGGTCAATCAGATGAGGAATCAGATGAAGGTATCAACCTTTTAACCAAATTATCCACAGTAATTAAGCTGCCCGGAATATGTAGGTGCGGCTAACCATTATGCTCAAACTTCTGTCTTAACCTTAACACCTGAACACTCCCAAATCGTCCAAAATCCTCATCAGGAAGTTTTCTGATTGTGTTTGGATTTAAGGACTGTAAGCCCAAATAACAATTGCTTGTCACTAGTCCAGGCATACCAATCTTATCTAACATAAGTCTAAACATTTTGATGTTGAGTTACCACACAAGGGAGGAAAGCAGGGGATTGAGTTGCCTGTAGACTAGTGGACCTTGGGAATAATGGTTTTAATAACGGGGACCTGTACACATACATGTACATGTACATGAATACATACATGACATACTATATATATATTTTCAAATGCAAGTACATTTTTGCAGTGATGTATTGTACACAATATATCTATTGTACATGGTTTATGTAGCTCATACTAAAATTAAGAAACAACAGAACAAGACTAAGACCCAACACTACTACGGGTCGAGACCTAGATCAATACAAAATATTACAAATATTTTCATGATACAATTTACTCCTAAATGCAACAGGAGATATTGAGTATGAAGATGATGATGGTGATGATGATGCTGCTGGAGAAGGGGATGCTGAAGATGATGAGGACGGGAGTTCAGAAGATGATGAGGAGGAGTTTGCCGACAGTGATGATATGAAAGAAATAACCTCAAAAGGATTCACAGATGAGAACAAAGAGTGGCTGACACCAACCCCATCAAAGACAGCCAAGAAAGAAGATACTACAAAAAAATGCAAAATACCAATGGATCTCCTGGAGGATGATGAAGAGGATTCAGATGATGATATGGTATATTAAGTTCATGTCTTAACCATACACTAGTGATCCACAGTTTGCATGTTAACCTTGAGACTAGGCACACTACCAGTATCCAAATTAACTTACTGTGGTGCTAAGTTACCATGCTTTGAGCATGTTGTAATTGAAATCAGACTCAAATAGGGGGTAAGTTTGCAGTAACATCATTTGATAAATCTCTTTTGAGCATGTTGAGTAATGGGAGCTCTCAGAAGAGCCGGTTTGTATTGGATGTTTTGACCAGAAGAATGATGGAGAATGATGGACTCTGTGTCTGTGAGCTTAAATAATCAGACTCTTCTCTTAAGGAGGAGAATGCTTTGGGTTAGGTTTATATATAGATTTAAAACTGCTAATTTAGGGGAAAGTTGTTGTGTGGTGACAACCAGGTGTGTCATTGTGTGGCTGGATTGGAAGAAGGGACCACATGGATTTGGGCTTGGCTTGACTGAAGATCCATAGGAAGTTGTGTGATAGATGAGTAATGTTAGGGAACATGACTTGTTTAGTGGCTGCTGTTCTGATTGAATACTGAGCTTGGCCTTGTTGATGTGGAAATACTTTGTATTATTGAGCTTGGGTAAAGTGTTCATGTGTTGGACTTGTTGGTGGAGACTTGCTTTGCTGTAGGCCCATCAGATGAGTGTGTCCTTGACTCTTGTTTGGTGGAATAAAGAGCTGTGCAGGTAACTATCTGAAAAGAGTTGAGTTACTGTTTTCTAGCTACATGGTAAATTTGATTAGAGGATGATGGCATTTTAGGTGATTTTAGAATTCTTGAAGAGGTGCCTTTCTATAGGGCAACACTGTTATCATCAACCTAGCATAGCCATTTACTAGGACAAAGATCTAACTATTCCAAGGACCTGGGATTGATGAGATCCCATGACGGCCCCGCAGTTCTACCTTTAATAGATAGTTTGTGGTGGCCGAGTGGTCTAGTGCATCAGACTCAAGTTCTGGTGGCTAAGTCATCAGAGAGTGGGTTTTATCGTGGCCATGACACTTGTGTCCTTGGGCAAGATGCTTAATTTAATCATTGTTTCTCATCACCCAGGAGTATATGGCTACCTGCATGGGTAGAGATTGTTAACATAAGTGATAAGCAACCTGTGGGCCCATTTGCCTGCCAGTGCTGCTTACTCCTAAGGAGTTGAGGTGGTTTCAGGAATGCTTAATTCCCAATGAACAGGGGTAATAATAGTGTAAGGCACTTTGATACATTTGGTTTCAAAGTGCCTTATAAATGCCTATTATTATTTAAAAAAGGAATAAGTCTTGAATTAGGCCTGGCGTGGGCTGGTTTTGACTTGTAAGGATGTGTCATGTTGGAGACGTTCTTTATTGATGAGGCAGGTTTTATTGTTGGGTATAAAAAGTTATTAGTGAAAATGGATACCATGACAAACCTGACTATGTATACAGTGATTTTATTTGTTAAATGCAAGTTTATTTGACACTATATGCTTTATGCGTGACTATCTGATAAACGTTGACATCAAAAAAGAACCCTCATTCAAGCTGAAAGATCTTTTTAATGTAAAGAACATTAGTTGATAGATCTTGTTGCATAAAGATGGCTGCATGCTTGTCTTTTATTTGGTCTTGTTACATTAGTGTGGCTTTCTTTACTCCTATGTGACTTTTCTCTAGCCTGGTGATGATTTTGGAGCGATGGGGTCAGATTCTGATGAAGAAGAAGAAGACGATGAGGAGGAAGATAGTGAAGACGATGAGGAGGAAGATAGTGAAGATGATGGGGACCTGCTTCCCATTGAAAAAGCTTCAAAGAAACTTGACAAAAAACTCAAGAAAGCGAAGTAAGCAGACTTCTTATTAGATTAATTAACTGAATTGTGTTTTGGGTTTTGCCATTCATTCATTTCTTTCAAACTGTCTGCATTTTCACAAAGTGGAGAATCCAACCAAAATCAAGTTTCAGGACCTAACACGTAATAGTTTTGTAGTTATTTGGAATTTTGCATAGCAATACACATACTTGGCAGCACAGCCTGTATACTCACTTGGGAGCTGAGATGGTTTAGAGAATGAAGTAACCAATGACCGGGTAGTGATGTTCATGTGCCTTTGGATACCAGTGGCTGTATAAGATTATTAATTGTTACCCAAACTAAATATAAATTAATCAGTGTTATCACAACTCGTGCCAAGAGAGTTGGGGTATAGTAAGGAATTTAAGTTAACATTCACAGTTTTCTCCTTCATTGTTTGATTGACATTATTTGTGTTTTTCCTTTCAGGAAGCTAGGTGAAGCAGAGTTGAGAGCCAATACTGCACAGTATGATATGTTTCATCTGCCAACTACAGAAGAGCTGCAACTAGAAAATATCCTTTTTAATGCGTGATTTTCAGCACTGTTTGTAAATTAACCAAGCAAAGTATGCCCAGACAGTTAGCTCAACAGAAGTGCTAGTAGCTGTACTAAGTAAAAGTAAAGTCTGTCCCGAGCCAATATGGCTCATCAGGCCGGTGTTTATATCCGGTTTCCTTGGCATTAAACAAATGAGAATATTTCTATTCTTCCTGGACAGGCTGCCAGTCCATCGCAGGTTGCTCCCCAGCTCTCGCCGGTACCCATGTGTACTCCTGGGTGAAGAGAAGCAACAATGGTTAAGTTTCTGCTTAAGGACACAAGTGTCACGACCGGGACTTGAACCCACACTTGCTGATCAGAAACACCAGAGCTCGAGTCCGGTGCTCTTATCCGCTCGGCCACGACACGCCACTATAGTTGTACTTCTGCCAAGTTAAACAACACCATTGACTGTGGTCAGTCATTGGAAGGGAAACCATTCCATGTATTGTCATGGTTGGTGCCTTGTCTGGAATATAACATCATCACTGTTGGGATTGGACTTCAAACTGTTGGTCCTGTGCATTGTGTAATGCACATAAACCACCCATAGGCCATACAGGCTAAACAGTATCTTTTCGTCCCATTCCGACCCCTGTGGGTCTAAGAGAACTCTGCAGGTTTTTCAATGGGTAAATGCTGGAGATTAAGATTCCGAAAGTTCTCCACAAAAACGCCAGTCAAATTTGAGTAATTAGAAACCCAAACATTGCACTGTTGGGCGCATGGACGTGACAAAGCTTTGTCACAAGAAATTCTGAACTTACAGTTCGTGAGCAGACCTATTTTTCGACATTCTTCCCAAGTTTTTGAACAAAAGTATCACTTCAGATAGAAGTTAAGATCTAGTAGAACGCTACTTCGAACTTCGAAATGGCTGATTACTATACTTGACTCAGTTGTACTTGTTCAGAATGTGTTATTTGAGAATATATTTCTTTGAATATATTTCTTTAATGATCAACACGCAGTCGGCCTTTGGACATGTCTCAGATTCATCAAAGAATAAAAGAAATCATGGAAGTACTAGGGGATTTCAAGACGAGACGAGAGGCCGACAGGTTAGTGAGTGTAACAATGTTTCTTCATAGTTGAATTCCTTTGTTTAGTTCAGTAGTTTTAGCACTTAATACTTTGGAAGGAGACAGCCAACAAAGGGCTAGATAGCTCAGTTTGATAGAGCACCAGCACAGAAATTCAGAGGTCGCAGGTTCAAATCCCATTCTATTCAAATTGCCTATGTTCCCATAGTTGATTTATATAGACCCAGTTAGTTAAAAGAAAAAACTGCATCCCCTTTTGGTGAATCTCCTTGCAATGCTGCTTCCCAGGTTGTATTGTAATCCTGGGCATGATCCCTGGCTTTGCAGCAGTATAAGGTTGTAAGAGTTCAGAAGACTGGTGCACCCCAACAAGATAGCTCAGTTGGTAGAGCACTGGCATGGTAAACCTGTAGGTCAATTTGTCTTTTTTGTGCATCCAAAATTAATTTGAAAGGAGGTACATGTAATATGTTTTGATTAAAATTTGTTGATTGGAACTTTGTTTGTGCTCAAACATTGGTAAGATTGAAAATATAAATGTTCACAGATTTGCACATAAAGATGGTATAAAGATGGTCATGGTGGAAAACTGCCCTTGAAAAAGTTTTGCCTGAAATGCTTTAGATTTGAGAAATGAGTAAAACACTAAGTTTTGATCTTACAAGTCCCAAAATCCAATGTTTCAAAACTATGAAAACAATGATGATGGGATTCTACTATTCTCTTGTAACTCCGATGACCATTACAGGTTTGTCATTTCATGTATATGTTGGGTCACACAAAGTGAGGATACTGGTCTTTGACAATTGCCAATGTTGTCCACCTTCCTAAAGCAGTTCAGAGGAAGCAATAACAGGCAGAACTCTTACGCAACACACAGCGGCCGTCTTAGAAACTGGCATTCAAGTTTTGTGCATGTTGGTAGTGGTTATGGCAACTGGCCATCTGTGGTGAGACACTAGTGGATTGTCAGGCAACTGTTTCACATAGTCCCTGCATTCATGGTTCAGTGGCCTAGGTCAAAACAATGAATGGATTAACTCTTTGCATGGATTTGTGCCCAAAAGCTTTTATTGAAGACCTGTTCCTTTCACATACATGTACCAGTCAAGATTATGTAAAGATGTATTATACTGCATTGTCATTCTTCTCTCTACAGCATGCTGCCTTTTAGAGCAGGCGTGGGTCGATAATGGCAGTCACATAACAACTTCCAATTGTCTGATTGAGCTTCAGAAACATGATTGTCCATACAAAAAATAAGAGCTATTAAAATTTGTAAACATCAATGGGAAAACATCTTTATATGGGTGTCCAAACTGAGTTTCATTGAGAAAATAAATTACTAGTGGCAAGAAAATCAGTTTTTTGTTTTTTTTATGAAACAAATTCCGCATGGGGGACGAGAAAAGGAATTTTAATCCTGAAGTGAATGTGTTAACCCTTGGTTGATATTTCTGTATGGCACATGTTTTTTATTTCTGCAGGTCTCGTGTTGAGTATATATCTGTTTTGAAGCAGGATATGATGATGTATTACAGCTATAATGAGTTCCTATTGGATAAAGTCATGGATATCTTCCCAATGTCTGAGGTAACTACATAATGTAATAATGATAATAATAATTTGGGAGGCTAATCATCAGCTGAGTTATGAAGACCGCGTCTACAAAGTGTTAGAGCCTTAGGCATGCAAGGGTGCCTTTGGCAGCCAGCCACATCAACCTATATAATTACCATGGAGCACAGCTAGAGATTGAAAGTTTGATTTTCCAGAGAGAGGAAAACTGGAGGGCCTAGAGAAAAACCCTTGTGGCATAGGAGAGAACTAACGCACAACTCTACTCACATGGCCGTAATTTAGTCAGACAGGTTTTTCTGAAAGATTTGTACTTGTATGAAACGAGATTGAAACTATTAATAAATGTTAGTTTTTTTGCAAATTACCATTTCTTAAGTAGGCCTACCCCATCAATATTAAAAACATGTCTGAAAGCAAATTTATTTAGTTGTATGCCATCCTAATTTTTTTCATAAATTGACAAAAGCGCAAAAGATTGAATTCATTCAATCTTAATTTTAAGGTGTAGCCTCTTAATCCCCTTAATCCCGAAGCCCACTTGCCCACAGGCAACCTCAATCCTTTACTGTCCTCCACTCTATGGTCACTCAACACCAATGTGTTTGGACTTGGATAAGAATGGTCTTCCTGGCCCAGTGATAAGCAGGCCTACAGTCCTCAATCCTCGGCAATCAGAAACTTCCTGATAAGGATTTTTGAGTGTTGGGATAAAGAACATTTAAAGTAATTTGGGTTCCATCATAATTTTATGAACTAGTTTTTAAAATGATTTCTTTTTGAAGTTGGTTGAGTTTCTTGAAGCTAATGAGGTACAACGTCCAGTCACGATAAGAACCAATACACTGAAGACAAGAAGAAGAGATCTGGCACAGGTAGGAATAAACTGTAGAATATACCCCATACATTGTGTATTTCAACATTTCCTTATAGGCATCTGAGATCCACATAAATTAACCATCCCATCTTTAACACACACAAAAAACAATCGACCACAAGTACAACTGCCTGGTTTTATGAAAGCTGTAGTTTAGTTTGAAGTCCATAGTCAAGCGTACAAGGGTTGGAGAAATAAAGATCACATCTTTTTACTTGTGGGAATAAAGTGGGTTGCCATATTGCAATGCTTATTTTTTTGGTTATCCCCCTTTAAGACAATGTAGAAACAGATGGAAGAAGTAATAGGCACTGGGAGAGTTCATTCACCTTGAAAATTCCATTTGACTTCTGTGGTCAAAAGGCCTTGCCATTACTTTGTACACGTAAATCTCAGCAAACCCTCAAAGGGTAGATTGCCCACCTTGTTTGAAAATAATCATCAATCATCCTTATCAAGAGCAGCTTGTCCCTGTCAGAAAAGACTGTGGGAGACTTTTTTGACAGGTGAAGGTTTTGTATCAGGGTAACGCTATACTTATAAAACTAACATCCACTTGGGGGGGGGGGGCGGAGGGGGGGTTGTTAGTAAGGCCATGGAGGAAGGAAACACACAAGGCACTGTAATCCTGCTGGTCATCAACCCATTCATAAAAACATGTTGAGGGGATAAACTACTTTTTATAGGAAATAAACATCTCTATAGCTCCTCTGAGGGGTATTATGCTTGAAAATGAAGTAAAAAAGCTTGCATACCCCGGGTGTAAACTGATTTCACAGACTGCATGAAAAAGTAGTAGGGCCACCGCTGAATGATAAAGTATTACGTAACACACATAAAATTAAGCAATACATAATAAAGACTGCAATGACAATATTCTTCATCCCTTCAAATATCTTGATGCTGAATAGTATTTACATAAACAACTACAGGTGACCACATAATTCTCATTCCGGTAAAACCGAAATAGTCAATGAAAAATAAGTTTCTTATAAATTTCCTTTCATGTGATACTTCCCTTAGCAGAGTCTTTTAACTTTTTATACTCGTTTTTACATAAATTTATTGCACTCTGTTGTTATTTTTTAAAAGCTTTTTTTACCTTTTAAAAGAAACTACACATGCTCTTCTTGTGTTATGTAGATTATTGCTGATAAAGATGACCTGGTTTGGGACAGTACATAGGAAGATTTAAATTTTGATAAATATAATTTGTCTAATTAGTAATACATAAAAAATTATGTAATGTATATTGTTATTATTTATTTATTTTTTGTGGAAGCAGTGAAAAGTTTTCCAATTTGTTTACATTTAATTTGAGGTTGAGCAAAGAAAAATTTACTAGAGCGGGATTTGAACTAACCAGCGCTCTACCAACTGAGCTATCTAGCCCTATGTTGGCGGTCTCCCTATTTTGTCAATATCCTTGTTCGGGGTGCCAATTAGAAGCCATTCAACTGTTAGCTGCCATGTAGCCAGGGAACACAACCAAAGTTGCGATACAACCTGGGATTTTATTTTAAATGTCAACTTGCACAAGACTGCTGGCCAACATACTCCACATATTTACCATAATTAATCATCTAACATTATTTTATTTCCAGTGAATTACGTGCTCTGCCGGTGATACAGTACAAGTGGATATGGGAAATCACACTTTAAGAATCTTATTGTGCAAAGAACTTAATTGTTGTCCTTTTTTTCAATTACAGGCCTTAATCAACAGGGGTGTGAACCTTGACCCCTTGGCTAAGTGGTCAAAGGTTGGATTGGTCGTCTTTGATTCTTCAGTGCCAATTGGTAAGATGAAATGATGGATGGATGTAAGATCACATGGGCTGAGCTTTAAAAATGATCTGCTGTAAATGGAATTTTACCAGCTTTGGGAAATACGTACAAGAAAAACCCTATACTCTTAAAATAGTTGCTGGGGAGCTTGTTTTGTCAATAGTAAAACGGCATTCGAATTTAGTTTTGTGTGGTAAAAAGTGCAGTTTGAGAAAGTATTAGCCACCTTTGCCGTCATTGTGTAAAACAATTCTTCTGCTGATATCTTTTACCTCATCAAACTTTGATCCAGCCTAGAATAAGTTCATTAGAGCAAGACTGAAAACAGTATCATAACATTCTTTGCCCCCCCCCCAAAAAAAAAACCCCAAACCCCAAAACCATCAACAACAACTTATAACAAAAATGTCTCAAATCGCATTTTGAGCCCTACTCAAGCACTTAATCACTTAGAACAAGGACATCCAGATCAAAATTCAGGCATCAAATCCGTAAGGTATAATTTGACACCCATTCTCCCTTGTTATTATTGTTAATATTTACAGGTGCAACTCCTGAGTATCTAGCAGGTCATTACATGCTACAAGGAGCCTCTAGTTTCCTTCCAGTCATGGCATTAGCACCTCAAGAAAATGAGAAAGTACTGGATATGTGTGCAGCACCTGGTGGAAAATCAACTTATATAGGTAAGTAATCAAGTAATACTCTCCTGACAATGACTAGAGCAGGCTAGTCAAAATATTGAAATGATTATATCTCAAGATCATTAAAAGATAATTAGGAAAAGTCCCCTCGATCCAATAAGCAAAAGTAGAATTTCCCAGGTTTTTCTATCTACTGCCAGATAGTAGATAAACAGCAGGACAACTTTTTATTTGAACTTGATAGTCTACTGACTCCCTATCTACTTTGCGACAGGAAATAAATAGTGAGACTAGTTCTTAGAACCATGGAGGAGGAATTAGAACAATCTTCACAGCAAAGTAGATTATGTGTTGCTACAAGCGGAATTAAAAGTACTACTTATTCAATCAGTGTCTATTATCCCTTTAGCACTAGCACAGTAAACATCGAGTCATGTACTCCTTGAATGTCGCACGGAAAGTGACAAGATTTTCTACTTTACATTGAAATCTTTAGATAATCTTAAAGTTGGATTTATTTTGTAGAGGATAAATATACCTTTCAAATGATTTGCACAGTTGTTTTGGTTCCTTTACCATATTGAAGCTTTGAGGTTGAAAACATAAGGCAGATCAACTGAAATTAGGAAACATTGTTTGTGTATGAAGTAAATGTTTGTTACATGGAAAGTTGTGCACAGAAGTTTGCTCAACTGTACTGTCTCAAAGAAACAAATTGTTAAAAAAGTGATTGAAAATATTCACAGCATACTAAAACTAATGCCTCTTTTTCCTACACTCTTACTTAAAACTCTAATTATCTTTTTTCCGTGTGTGAAAACACTTGCAAGTTTATCGTGAAAGCAAGTACTTTCGCCATTACTGTGTACATTGTGTGTGAAATACATTGTACATAAAATACTGTCTGTACACACGCAGAACAACTACTCGTTGTGTGTTGCGTACATGCGTTGTTGGGGATGGGACTTCCGACCTTTGAACCTTTGGAGGTGGAAGATAATTTTTGTTAATGGGTACCATGTGTTATTTTTAGACCATCGTAATATTGAGACTGTTTGATGCATTTCAATCTTATGTGTAAAACTCAAGGTACAGCTTGCCGAACATCTTGTGCGGTTTGGGGCAGTTAAATAATCATAATAATAATAAAGAGATATTTATAAAGCGCAAACAGTTGCAGATCGGTTCCGCCTTAAGGCGCTGAAATACAAGCAAACAAAAAAGGATTAAACGACATAAATTAAATTAAAAACAATGATAATTAAACAATTTTACAAACAATTACGTCTTGACCAGCCAAAATACACAGTAAGCTAAAAAGATGAACCAGTTAAAAATAGTTGTAGAAAATGAATACTAGATACAAACCTTTCAATAAGTTGCAATGTTATAAAAATACTGTTTGAAAAGATGAGTCTTAAGGCGAGACTTGAACAACTCGATGGTCGACGACTCCCTTGAGGAGTTACAGGTAGGGAGGTTTAGGGTCGTTTGAGGAGTAACAGGCAGGGCGGTTGTGGGCAGTTTGAGGAGTTACAGGCAGGGCGGTTGTGGGTGGTTTGAGGAGTAACAAGCAGGGCGGTTGTGAGTGGTTTGAGGAGTATCAGGCAGGGCGGTTGTTGGCGGTTTGAGGAGTAACAGGCAGAGCGTTTGTGAGTGTTTTTCGGAGTAACAGGCAGGGCGGTTGTGGGTGGTTTGAGGAGTATCGGGCAGAGCGGTTGTGGGCGGTTTGAGGAGTAACAGGCAGGGTGGTTGTGAGTGGATTGAGGAGTAACAGGCAGGGCGTTTGTGGGTGGTTTGAGGAGTAACAAGCAGGGCGGTTGTGAGTGGTTTGAGGAGTAACAAGCAGGGCGGTTGTTAGTGGTTTGAGGAGTTACAGGCAGGGAGGTTGTGGGTGGTTTGAGGAGAAACAAGCAGGGCGGTTGTGAGTGGTTGTGAGTGGTTTGAGGAGTATCAGGCAGGGCGGTTGTGGGCGGTTTGAGGAGTAACAGGCAGAGCGTTTGTGAGTGGTTTGAGGAGTACAGGCAGGGCGGTTGTGAGTGGTTTGAGGAGTAACAGGCAGGGCGGTTGTGAGTGGTTTGAGGAGTATCAGGCAGAGCAGTTGTGGGCGGTTTGAGGAGTAACAGGCAGAGCGTTTGTGAGTGGTTTGAGGAGTAACAAGCAGGGCGGTTGTGAGTGGTTTGAGGAGTAACAGGCAGGGTGGTTGTGAGTGTTTTTAGGAGTAACAGGCAGGGCGTTTGTGGGTGGTTTGAGGAGTATCGGGCAGAGCGGTTGTAGGTGGTTTGAGGAGTAACAGGCAGGGTGGTTGTGAGTGGTTTGAGGAGTAACAGGCAGGGTGGTTGTGAGTGGATTGAGGAGTAACAGGCAGGGCGGTTGTGGGTGGTTTGAGGAGTAACAAGCAGGGCGGTTGTGAGTGGTTTGAGGAGTAACAAGCAAGGCGGTTGTTAGTGGTTTGAGGAGTAACGGGTAGGGCGGTTGTGAGTGGTTTGAGGAGTATCAGGCAGAGCGGTTGTGGGCGGTTTGAGGAGTTACAGGCAGGGCGGTTGTGAGTGTTTTTAGGAGTAACAGGCAGGGCGGTTGTGGGTGGTTTGAGGAGTATCGGGCAGAGCGGTTGTGGGCGGTTTGAGGAGTACCGTAATTTTCGGATTATAAACCGCGGTTTGTACGTTGATTTTGACCTCTTTTTGAACTCCTGCGGTTTATGGGCCGGGCGGCTTATATGCCGACATATTAATATTGTAGAAAGAAAAAAAACAGCGTACATTTTTGTTAAGAAAGATCGTTTGTAAATTATTTTAAAAACAAATACAAAACAGACAGGAAAAATCATACACCCCAAACTCTCATAAAATTCTTTTAAAAAAACATTTTATGCACCACCAACCTTGTCCGCCATAACAAGGCCTTGCCTCGTTTTTATTCCTAGATGAATGGGTCACAAAAAGTCCCATTTTTTACTCCATAGTTTTTTAAGGAAATCTGTCTGTTCAACAAGACCATTTTTTTGTCCATATTTATGAACACTTTGAACATCAATGTTAGTCCAGCGGCTTTTGAGAATAATTGTCATCCTCGGACCCATCATGTAACCGTAATGTCTCACAATATAGTGGGGTCGATCACAAGGCACGATCGTGAGTACGAGGTACGAGATAGCTGCAAAAGAAATATAGTCGGGTTGCCCTTCCAAACAGAGAAAAATCACACGCTAAATGTCATTGCAAAATGGCTTACTTCTGGGTACCGGCTGCCATAATAAATGCGTGTACAGACATCGTTCTGAATAATAAACGCACGCCGGAGATGGGTGCATGCTTTTTAGAGCAGACTTTGATATGACTCGTGTGTGCTGCCGCTGCCAACTTACACAGCTTCAAGCGGCCCATGTAAGCAATAATCGCAGGTTTTGGAGAAGAAAATTGTTTTGACTGTTTTAACGGAAACAAATAAATACACACGTTAATTAGGAGTTTACAATGAGTTTTTTCTTTATTTTTCTCTTATTTCAAGGAAAATTTTAATAATTATAATATATAATTTATGCTGGTCGTTTGTTAACTTTTATTTCGATCCCCGGTCATTTAAAGCTGGGGCCGGTCAGGACCGACCGGCGACGACCGTGGTAGCTACAACGTTGAGTTGTCACAATAATGATACCAATAAAAAAGAAATACATGTATGCCCACTTGCTGTAGACCATCCTAAATAGACCATTACAAAAACGATCAATGGTGTTAACTTTAATACATTTTGACTTTGTTGAGTCGCAACTTGCACTTTGTGGCGACGTACAATGACTGATGTGCCGCCCGCCAGTCACTGCACATCGCCACAAAGGACCGCAAATACGCACGGCCTCTCTCCTGTGTGCGCTCGCGACTGCGGTTTATATGCCGGGCGGCTTATACGCTGAAACCTAAATCTTATTTTTTATTTTTTGGGGCATTGCGGTTTATACGCCGGGCGGCTTATAATCCAAAAATTACGGTAACAGGCAGGGTGGTTGTGAGTAGTTTGAGGAGTAACAGGCAGGGTGGTTGTGAGTGGATTGAGGAGTAACAGACAGGGCGGTTGTGGGTGGTTTGAGGAGTAACAAGCAGGGCGGTTGTGAGTGGTTTGAGGAGTAACAAGCAGGGCGGTTGTTAGTGGTTTGAGGAGTAACGGGCAGGGCGGTTGTGAGTGGTTTGAGGAGTTACAGGCAGGGCGGTTGTGGGCAATTTGAGGAGTTACAGGCAGGGAGGTTGTGGGTGGTTTGAGGAGAAACAAGCAGGGCGGTTGTGAGTGGTTGTGAGTGGTTTGAGGAGTATCAGGCAGAGCAGTTGTGGGCGGTTTGAGGAGTAACAGGCAGAGCGTTTGTGAGTGGTTTGAGGAGTAACAAGCAGGGCGGTTGTGAGTGGTTTGAGGAGTAACAGGCTGGGCGGTTGTGAGTGGTTTGAGGAGTATCAGGCAGAGCGTTTGTGAGCGGTTTTAGAAGTAACAGGCAGAGCGTTTGTGAGTGGTTTGAGGAGTAACAAGCAGGGCGGTTGTGAGTGGTTTGAGGAGTAACAGGCAGGGCGGTTGTGAGTGTTTTTAGGAGTAACAGGCAGGGCGGTTGTGGGCGGTTTGAGGAGTAACAGGCAGGGTGGTTGTGAGTGGTTTGAGGAGTAACAGGCAGGGTGGTTGTGAATGGATTGAGGAGTAACAGGCAGGGCGGTTGTGGGTGGTTTGAGGAGTAACAAGCAGGGCGGTTGTGAGTGGTTTGAGGAGTAACAAGCAGGGCGGCTGTTAGTGGTTTGAGGAGTAACGGGCAGGGCGTTGTGAGTGGTTTGAGGAGTTACAGGGAGGGCGGTTGTGGGCAATTTGAGGAGTTACAGGCAGGGCGGTTGTGAGTGGTTTGAGGAGTAACAAGCAGGGCGGTTGTGAGTGGTTTGAGGAGTTACAGGCAGGGCGGTTGTGAGTGGTTTGAGGAGTAACAGGCAGGGCGGTTGTGAGTGGTTTGAGGAGTAACAGGCAGGGCGGTTGTGAGTGTTTTTAGAAGTAACAGGCGGGGCGGTTGTGAGTGGTTTGAGGAGTAACAGGCAGGGTGGTTGTGAGTGGATTGAGGAGTATCAGGCAGAGCGGTTGTGGGCGGTTTGAGGAGTAACAGGCAGAGCGTTTGTGAGTGGTTTGAGGAGTAACAAGCAGGGCGGTTGTTAGTGGTTTGAGGAGTATCAGGCAGGGCGGTTGTGGGTGGTTTGAGGAGTAACAGGCAGAGCGTTTGTGAGTGGTTTGAGGAGTAACAAGCAGGGCGGTTGTTAGTGGTTTGAGGAGTATCAGGCAGGGCGGTTGTGGGCGGTTTGAGGAGTAACAGGCAGAGCGTTTGTGAGGGGTTTGAGGAGTAACAAGCAGGGTGGTTGTTAGTGGTTTGAGGAGTAACAAGCAGGGTGGTTGTGAGTGGTTTGAGGAGTAACGGGTAGGGCCGTTGTGAGTGTTTTTAAAGTAACAGGTAGGGCGGTTGTGGGTGGTTTGAGGAGTAACAGGCAGGGTGGTTGTGAGTGGATTGAGGAGTAACAGGCAGGGTGGTTGTGAGTGGATTGAGGAGTATCAGGCAGGGCGGTTGTGGGTGGTTTGAGGAGTATCGGGCAGAGCGGTTGTGGGCGGTTTGAGGAGTATCAGGCAGGGTGGTTGTGAGTGGATTGAGGAGTAACAGGCAGGGTGGTTGTGAGTGGATTGGGGAGTATCAGGCAGGGCGGTTGTGGGTGGTTTGAGGAGTAACAAGCAGGGCCGTTGTGAGTGGCTTGAGAAGTATCGGGTAGAGCGGTTGTGGGCGGTTTGAGGAGTATCAGGCAGGGTGGTTGAGAGTGGTTTGAGGAGTAACAGGCAGGGTGGTTTTAAGTGGATTGAGGAGTAACAGGCAGGGCGGTTGTGGGTGGTTTGAAAAGTATCGGGTAGAGCGGTTGTGGGCGGTTTGAGGAGTAACAGGCAGGGTGGTTGTGGGTGGTTTGAAAAGTAACAAGCAGGGCGGTTGTGAGTGGTTTGAGAAGTATCGGGTAAAGCGGTTGTGGGCGGTTTGAGGAGTAACAGGCAGGGTGGTTGAGAGTGGTTTGAGGAGTAACAGGCAGGGTGGTTGTAAGTGGATTGAGGAGTAACAGGCAGGGCGGTTGTGGGTGGTTTGAAAAGTAACAAGCAGGGCGGTTGTGAGTGGTTTGAGGAGTAACAAGCAGGGCGGTTGTACGTGGTTTGAGGAGTAACGGGCAGGGCGGTTGTGAGTGGTTTGAGGAGTTACAGGCAGGGCGGTTGTGAGTGGTTTGACGAGTTACAGGCAGGGCGGTTGTGAGTGGTTTGAGGAGTAACAGGCTGGGCATTTGTGGGTGGTTTGAGAAGTAACAGGCAGGGCGGTTTTGAGTGGTTTAAGGAGTAACAGGCAGGGCGGTTGTGAGTGGTTTGAGGAGTAACAGACAGGGCGGTTGTGAGTGGTTTGAGGAGTAACAGGCTGGGCATTTGTGAGTGGTTTGAGGAGTAACAGGCAGGGCTGTTGTGGGCAGTTTGAGGAGTTTATACAGGCAGGGCGGTTGTGGGCAGTTTGAGGAGTTACAGGCAGAGCGGTTGTGGGTGGTTTGAAAAGTATCGGGTAGAGCGGTTGTGGGCGGTTTGAGGAGTAACAGGCAGGGTGGTTGTGGGTGGTTTGAAAAGTAACAAGCAGGGCGGTTGTGAGTGGTTTGAGAAGTATCGGGTAGAGCGGTTGTGGGCGGTTTGAGGAGTAACAGGCAGGGTGGTTGAGAGTGGTTTGAGGAGTAACAGGCATGGTGGTTGTAAGTGGATTGAGGAGTAACAGGCAGGGCGGTTGTGGGTGGTTTGAAAAGTAACAAGCAGGGCGGTTGTGAGTGGTTTGAGGAGTAACAAGCAGGGCGGTTGTACGTGGTTTGAGGAGTAACGGGCAGGGCGGTTGTGAGTGGTTTGAGGAGTTACAGGCAGGGCGGTTGTGAGTGGTTTGACGAGTTACAGGCAGGGCGGTTGTGAGTGGTTTGAGGAGTAACAGGCTGGGCATTTGTGGGTGGTTTGAGAAGTAACAGGCAGGGCGGTTTTGAGTGGTTTAAGGAGTAACAGGCAGGGCGGTTGTGAGTGGTTTGAGGAGTAACGGACAGGGCGGTTGTGAGTGGTTTGAGGAGTAACAGGCTGGGCATTTGTGAGTGGTTTGAGGAGTAACAGGCAGGGCGGTTGTGGGCAGTTTGAGGAGTTTATACAGGCAGGGCGGTTGTGGGCAGTTTGAGGAGTTACAGGCAGAGCGGTTGTGGGTGGTTTGAGGAGTAACAAGCAGGGTGGTTGTGAGTGGTTTGAGGAGTAACAGGCAGGGCGGTTGTGAGTGGTTTGAGGAGTAACAGGCAGGGTGGTTGTGAGTGGTTTGACGAGTAACAGGCAGGGTGGTTGTGAGTTGTTTGAGGAGTAACAGGCAGGGCGGTTGTGGGCAGTTTGAGGAGTAACAAGCAGGGCCGTTGTGAGTGGCTTGAGAAGTATCGGGTAGAGCGGTTGTGGGCGGTTTGAGGAGTAACAGGCAGGGTGGTTGAGAGTGGTTTGAGGAGTAACAGGCAGGGTGGTTTTAAGTGGATTGAGGAGTAACAGGCAGGGCGGTTGTGGGTGGTTTGAAAAGTATCGGGTAGAGCGGTTGTGGGCGGTTTGAGGAGTAACAGGCAGGGTGGTTGTGGGTGGTTTGAAAAGTAACAAGCAGGGCGGTTGTGAGTGGTTTGAGAAGTATCGGGTAAAGCGGTTGTGGGCGGTTTGAGGAGTAACAGGCAGGGTGGTTGAGAGTGGTTTGAGGAGTAACAGGCAGGGTGGTTGTAAGTGGATTGAGGAGTAACAGGCAGGGCGGTTGTGGGTGGTTTGAAAAGTAACAAGCAGGGCGGTTGTGAGTGGTTTGAGGAGTAACAAGCAGGGCGGTTGTACGTGGTTTGAGGAGTAACGGGCAGGGCGGTTGTGAGTGGTTTGAGGAGTTACAGGCAGGGCGGTTGTGAGTGGTTTGACGAGTTACAGGCAGGGCGGTTGTGAGTGGTTTGAGGAGTAACAGGCTGGGCATTTGTGGGTGGTTTGAGAAGTAACAGGCAGGGCGGTTTTGAGTGGTTTAAGGAGTAACAGGCAGGGCGGTTGTGAGTGGTTTGAGGAGTAACAGACAGGGCGGTTGTGAGTGGTTTGAGGAGTAACAGGCTGGGCATTTGTGAGTGGTTTGAGGAGTAACAGGCAGGGCGGTTGTGGGCAGTTTGAGGAGTTTATACAGGCAGGGCGGTTGTGGGCAGTTTGAGGAGTTACAGGCAGAGCGGTTGTGGGTGGTTTGAAAAGTATCGGGTAGAGCGGTTGTGGGCGGTTTGAGGAGTAACAGGCAGGGTGGTTGTGGGTGGTTTGAAAAGTAACAAGCAGGGCGGTTGTGAGTGGTTTGAGAAGTATCGGGTAGAGCGGTTGTGGGCGGTTTGAGGAGTAACAGGCAGGGTGGTTGAGAGTGGTTTGAGGAGTAACAGGCAGGGTGGTTGTAAGTGGATTGAGGAGTAACAGGCAGGGCGGTTGTGGGTGGTTTGAAAAGTAACAAGCAGGGCGGTTGTGAGTGGTTTGACGAGTAACAAGCAGGGCGGTTGTGAGTGGTTTGAGGAGTAACGGGCAGGGCGGTTGTGAGTGGTTTGAGGAGTTACAGGCAGGGCGGTTGTGAGTGGTTTGACGAGTTACAGGCAGGGCGGTTGTGAGTGGTTTGAGGAGTAACAGGCTGGGCATTTGTGGGTGGTTTGAGAAGTAACAGGCAGGGCGGTTTTGAGTGGTTTAAGGAGTAACAGGCAGGGCGGTTGTGAGTGGTTTGAGGAGTAACAGACAGGGCGGTTGTGAGTGGTTTGAGGAGTAACAGGCTGGGCATTTGTGAGTGGTTTGAGGAGTAACAGGCAGGGCGGTTGTGGGCAGTTTGAGGAGTTTATACAGGCAGGGCGGTTGTGGGCAGTTTGAGGAGTTACAGGCAGAGCGGTTGTGGGTGGTTTGAGGAGTAACAAGCAGGGTGGTTGTGAGTGGTTTGAGGAGTAACAGGCAGGGCGGTTGTGAGTGGTTTGAGGAGTAACAGGCAGGGTGGTTGTGAGTGGTTTGACGAGTAACAGGCAGGGTGGTTGTGAGTTGTTTGAGGAGTAACAGGCAGGGCGGTTGTGGGCGGTTTGAGGAGTAACAGGCAGGGTGGTTGTGGGTGGTTTGAAAAGTAACAAGCAGGGCGGTTGTGAGTGGTTTGAGAAGTATCGGGTAGAGCGGTTGTGGGCGGTTTGAGGAGTAACAGGCAGGGTGGTTGAGAGTGGTTTGAGGAGTAACAGGCAGGGTGGTTGTAAGTGGATTGAGGAGTAACAGGCAGGGCGGTTGTGGGTGGTTTGAAAAGTAACAAGCAGGGCGGTTGTGAGTGGTTTGACGAGTAACAAGCAGGGCGGTTGTGAGTGGTTTGAGGAGTAACGGGCAGGGCGGTTGTGAGTGGTTTGAGGAGTTACAGGCAGGGCGGTTGTGAGTGGTTTGACGAGTTACAGGCAGGGCGGTTGTGAGTGGTTTGAGGAGTAACAGGCTGGGCATTTGTGGGTGGTTTGAGAAGTAACAGGCAGGGCGGTTTTGAGTGGTTTAAGGAGTAACAGGCAGGGCGGTTGTGAGTGGTTTGAGGAGTAACAGACAGGGCGGTTGTGAGTGGTTTGAGGAGTAACAGGCTGGGCATTTGTGAGTGGTTTGAGGAGTAACAGGCAGGGCGGTTGTGGGCAGTTTGAGGAGTTTATACAGGCAGGGCGGTTGTGGGCAGTTTGAGGAGTTACAGGCAGAGCGGTTGTGGGTGGTTTGAGGAGTAACAAGCAGGGTGGTTGTGAGTGGTTTGAGGAGTAACAGGCAGGGCGGTTGTGAGTGGTTTGAGGAGTAACAGGCAGGGTGGTTGTGAGTGGTTTGACGAGTAACAGGCAGGGTGGTTGTGAGTTGTTTGAGGAGTAACAGGCAGGGCGGTTGTGGGCAGTTTGAGGAGTTACAGGCAGGGCGGTTGTGGGTAGTTTGAGGAGTTACAGGCAGGGCGGTTGTGAGTGGTTTGAGGAGTAACAGGCAAGGCGGTTGTGAGTGGTTTGAGGAGTAACAGGCAGGGTGGTTGTGAGTTGTTTGAGGAGTAACAGGCAGGGCGGTTGTGGGCAGTTTGAGGAGTTACAGGCAGAGCGTTTGTGAGCGGTTTGAGAAGTGGTTTGAGGAGTAACAAGCAGGGCCGTTGTGAGGGGTTTGAGAAGTATCGGGTAGAGCGGTTGTGGGCGGTTTGAGGAGTAACAGGCAGGGTGGTTGAGAGTGGTTTGAGGAGTAACAGGCAGGGTGGTTTTAAGTGGATTGAGGAGTAACAGGCAGGGCGGTTGTGGGTGGTTTGAAAAGTATCGGGTAGAGCGGTTGTGAGCGGTTTGAGGAGTAACAGGCAGGGTGGTTGAGAGTGGTTTGAGGAGTAACAGGCAGGGTGGTTGTAAGTGGATTGAGGAGTAACAGGCAGGGCGGTTGTGGGTGGTTTGAAAAGTAACAAGCAGGGCGGTTGTGAGTGGTTTGAGAAGTATCGGGTAGAGCGGTTGTGGGCGGTTTGAGGAGTAACAGGCAGGGTGGTTGAGAGTGGTTTGAGGAGTAACAGGCAGGGTGGTTGTAAGTGGATTGAGGAGTAACAGGCAGGGCGGTTGTGGGTGGTTTGAAAAGTAACAAGCAGGGCGGTTGTGAGTGGTTTGAGGAGTAACAAGCAGGGCGGTTGTTAGTGGTTTGAGGAGTAACGGGCAGGGCGGTTGTGAGTGGTTTGAGGAGTTACAGGCAGGGCGGTTGTGAGTGGTTTGACGAGTTACAGGCAGGGCGGTTGTGAGTGGTTTGAGGAGTAACAGGCTGGGCATTTGTGGGTGGTTTGAGAAGTAACAGGCAGGGCAGTTTTGAGTGGTTTGAGGAGTAACAGGCAGGGCGGTTGTGAGTGGTTTGAGGAGTAACAGACAGGGCGGTTGTGAGTGGTTTGAGGAGTAACAGGCTGGGCATTTGTGAGTGGTTTGAGGAGTAACAGGCAGGGCGGTTGTGGGCAGTTTGAGGAGTTTATACAGGCAGGGCGGTTGTGGGCAGTTTGAGGAGTTACAGGCAGGGCGGTTGTGGGTGGTTTGAGGAGTAACAAGCAGGGTGGTTGTGAGTGGTTTGAGGAGTAACAGGCAGGGCGGTTGTGAGTGGTTTGAGGAGTAACAGGCAGGGTGGTTGTGAGTGGTTTGAGGAGTAACAGGCAGGGTGGTTGTGAGTTGTTTGAGGAGTAACAGGCAGGGCAGTTGTGGGCAGTTTGAGGAGTTACAGGCAGGGCGGTTGTGGGTAGTTTGAGGAGTAACAGGCAGGGCGGTTGTGAGTGGTTTGAGGAGTAACAGGCAAGGCGGTTGTGAGGGGTTTGACGAGTAACAGGCAGGGCGGTTGTGAGTTGTTTGAGGAGTAACAGGCAGGGCGGTTGTGGGCAGTTTGAGGAGTTACAGGCAGGGCGGTTGTGGGTAGTTTGAGGAGTTACAGACAGGGCGGTTGTGAGTGGTTTGAGGAGTAACAGGCAGGGTGGTTGTGAGTGGTTTGAGGAGTAACAGGCAGGGTGGTTGTGAGTTGTTTGAGGAGTAACAGGCAGGGCGGTTGTGGGCAGTTTGAGGAGTTACAGGCAGGGCGGTTGTGGGTAGTTTGAGGAGTTACAGGCAGGGCGGTTGTGAGTGGTTTGAGGAGTAACAGGCAGGGCGGTTGTGAGTGGTTTGAGGAGTAACAGGCAGGGTGGTTGTGAGGGGTTTGAGGAGTAACAAGCAGGGTGGTTGTGAGTTGTTTGAGGAGTAACAGGCAGGGCGGTTGTGGGCAGTTTGAGGAGTTACAGGCAGGGCGGTTGTGGGCAGTTTGAGGAGTTACAGGCAGGGCGGTTGTGGGCAGTTTGAGGAGTTACAGGCAGGGCGGTTGTGGGTAGTTTGAGGAGTTACAGGCAGGGCGGTTGTGGGTAGTTTGAGGAGTTACAGGCAGGGCGGTTGTGAGTGGTTTGAGGAGTAACAGGCAGGGTGGTTGTGAGGGGTTTGAGGAGTAACAGGCAGGGTGGTTGTGAGTTGTTTGAGGAGTAACAGGCAGGGCGGTTGTGGGCAGTTTGAGGAGTTACAGGCAGGGCGGTTGTGGGTAGTTTGAGGAGTTACAGGCAGGGTGGTTGTGGGTAGTTTGAGGAGTAACAGGCAGGGCGGTTGTGAGTGGTTTGAGGAGTAACAGGCAAGGCGGTTGTGAGGGGTTTGAGGAGTAACAGGCAGGGCGGTTGTGAGTTGTTTGAGGAGTAACAGGCAGGGCGGTTGTGGGCAGTTTGAGGAGTTACAGGCAGGGCGGTTGTGGGTAGTTTGAGGAGTTACAGACAGGGCGGTTGTGAGTGGTTTGAGGAGTAACAGGCAGGGTGGTTGTGAGTGGTTTGAGGAGTAACAGGCAGGGTGGTTGTGAGTTGTTTGAGGAGTAACAGGCAGGGCGGTTGTGGGCAGTTTGAGGAGTTACAGGCAGGGCGGTTGTGGGTAGTTTGAGGAGTTACAGGCAGGGTGGTTGTGAGTGGTTTGAGGAGTAACAGGCAGGGCGGTTGTGAGTGGTTTGAGGAGTAACAGGCAGGGTGGTTGTGAGGGGTTTGAGGAGTAACAGGCAGGGTGGTTGTGAGTTGTTTGAGGAGTAACAGGCAGGGCGGTTGTGGGCAGTTTGAGGAGTTACAGGCAGGGCGGTTGTGGGCAGTTTGAGGAGTTACAGGCAGGGCGGTTGTGGGCAGTTTGAGGAGTTACAGGCAGGGCGGTTGTGGATAGTTTGAGGAGTTACAGGCAGGGCGGTTGTGGGTAGTTTGAGGAGTTACAGGCAGGGCGGTTGTGAGTGGTTTGAGGAGTAACAGGCAGGGTGGTTGTGAGGGGTTTGAGGAGTAACAGGCAGGGTGGTTGTGAGTTGTTTGAGGAGTAACAGGCAGGGCGGTTGTGGGCAGTTTGAGGAGTTACAGGCAGGGCGGTTGTGGGTAGTTTGAGGAGTTACAGGCAGGGTGGTTGTGGGCAGTTTGAGGAGTTACAGGCAGGGCGGTTGTGGGTAGTTTGAGGAGTTACAGGCAGGGCGGTTGTGGGCAGTGTGATCACTAAAGGGTTATAAAACACTCAATTTAATCATGTCAATTATGGAATGTGCTATAATTTTTTGGAATAATATAAATAGCACTTAAATTGTGCAGTGACCTGTTTGATCCCAAGTGAATAAAGACAGTGTTGCTATGTACTGTGATTTGGGAAAACCCTTTGCATAGTTACCTAAGCGACTTACAAACATCATGCACAATTTCCAATGAACTGTATTGCATAAGGGTACCAAAAATACTTATCTGGTGGAAGAATGTGTTAATTGAAGGTAGAGTGCTCACTTGTGATTATGCAAGTAATTGAACCAGATATTATTTAAATTTTCTGCACAAATCCTCACTGTTTTCACTAATAAGGTAACGGGCGATAAAAACCTTTTAAGAGATCGTTTTGAGATATTTGCATTTTAAAATATGCTAAATTCAAAACTGAACACTCTACAGCATTAAAACTTTCTTGAAGAGTTAAATAAAAATGCCAAAACATTGGTTAATGAATACAATTATGCCAAAACATTGGTTAATGAATACAATTTTTAGTCAAACATTAGTCTCTTTGTGATAACGCAAAAGCACAATGACCTACTGCTGGGCACATCTTTAGTGCACGTTTTTTAAATAGTGAAGGGCGGTCATGTCACGTGATCACGTGCACATAGACAATTTTAATTTTTTGGAATGATCTTCTCTTTGTGATGAAATGGCTCATTGAACAACTTTTAGTGCTGTTATTCCACATTTAAAAACAAACAACAAGTTGTCTTAGAACTGAATGGCTGAATGACTTATATGCAAGTTAAACACAATTAGGTTTATTTAAATTGACTTTTTGATCTTTCTGCACAGCTGCACTGATGAAGAACACTGGATTGCTGTTTGCAAATGATGCAAACAAAGATCGTGTCAAAGCTGTTGTTGGTAACTTACACAGATGTGGTATCACTAACTCAGTTGTATCCAATGAAGATGGCAGATCATTCCCTAAGGTAAGGATGAGTAACAGGATTTTACTGACTCACAAAAGTTGGCGCCATTGAACCAGACTAGACAAGTTTTTAACATATGAGCAAATAAAGTATAATGTACCTATATCTAATAATAATAATGATAATAATAAAGAGACATTTATAAAGCGCAAACAGTTGCAGATCATCTTCACCTCAAGGCGCTGAATACAAGCAAAATGGATTACACAAAATAAATTTAAAACAACGATAATTAAAAAAATTACAAAAATTACGTCTGGACCAGTCAAATACACAGTTAGCTAAAAAGATGAACTAGTTAAAAAATAGTTGTAGAAATTGAATAATAGATAAAAATATTCAATAAGTTACAACGTTGCAAAAATACTGTTTGAAAAGACGAGTCTTAAAAGTATCGTACACGTTTGGTAATGACTCAAAACAAATATTAGCATAAAAACTTACTTGGTAACAAGCAATGGAGAGCTGTTGATAGTATAAAACATTGTAGGAAACGACTCCCTCTGAAGTAACGTAGTTTTTGAGAAAGAGGTAATTTGTCACTAAAATAATAAAATTTTCTTGCAAGAAGTTTTTATTCCTATCTGAAAAGCACACAATTGTACAACAAGGGTGTTTTTTCTTTCATCATTTTCTTGCAATTTGATGACCAATTGAGCCCAAATTTTCACAGGCTTGTTATTTTGTTGGGATACACCAAGTGAGAACACTGGTCTTTGACAATTACCAAACGTGTACAGGGCCTTTAAGGCGAGACTTGAACAGCTCGATGGTCGTTGATTCTCCGATAATCACAAGTAACCATGCATGGTTCAAATTACATGGAATATAGAGCAGTCACCGATTACTGTTGTTCTTTGGTCACCTAGTGTGATGGTGTAAGTTGTTTGGTTAAAGGATTGCTTCCTGGGTAGGCCACAATACAGGTAGGTGGTCACTGCAGCCCTGTGGTGCAAGAATCCATGGATTGTTGTACTTGGTTTCTTTGTGTGTTGTGTTTATGTCCAATATACATTCATCTAAAGTTGGAGTTTCCAGTTAAAAAACATGAATTAGTTAATTAGCTGTTTATTTGTTTAAAGGTTCATTCCCATATCAGCGCAAATAAAATGGGAAAAGTTCAGGTGTCTGAGTAAGTTTGTTGACCCTGGGTAGCATGTCAGGGGTCGATTTCACAAAACTCTTCCTAACTTAGAATCGATCCTAGGATTTAGGACGAGTCCTAGCCGTAAGATCAATCTTAAGCAGGATGAGTCGTAAATAATATAAAACCACAACATAATTCTCGGACGAGGCTGAAAATGCTAGTGCAACGGCTATTTGGTGCCTCTATCGCTTCGTTAATGAAACGGCCATCTGAACCTTCAACATGTTCAAAGTGCAAATCTTAAGAAAAAACAGATCGTCAGCCATTTTGTTTTCGCTTTGGCGACAAAATGTTGAAAGTTTACGTTTTTGATTTTAGACTTTATGAGTGGACCATCAATGTGTGTGTTTATATAGAGCAGAGGTAAGCTGGTTTGTGTATACCGGTAGTTAATAATTAAAAGGAGGGAGAAAATGTAATTTGGGTGAAAAAAACTGTAAAGAAGGTGCCGTGAATGTGATGATTTTGTCCTCCGTCTGCTGACCGAATTAACAACGTCTATTCGCTATGTACATCATAGGCTCTACGGTGACGACGATCTCTTAAATTTTTACAGTTTGATTTCTGATGTTTTCTAATAAATTCAAAAAAGCTTAATAAACAATACTTTGTTTAATTCGCTTGCCTGTGCGATTTTTTAATTTCATTTTCAAAAGTTTTGGCTTTAATAACAAGAAAAAAACAAAGTTTTTGTCAATATTTTTTTGTGACTTCCAATTAAAATCCTGGTTTCCGTTTTCTGCAAATTCCGTCCGTTTTCCACAACCTCGGAAAATCATTGGCCCTACCCATGTTTCATGCTGAATTTGTCCACCAACCCTGTCTAGCGGTATGAGGCCTGCCTCGCAAATCTGTATCTATGGACGGTTTCCTCGTCATTCAGACTATCTAATGGATTCCGTCTGCCACGGAAGAGGCGTTCACTTCGTAGCGCCTGTCTCTCTTTGCGGTCAGTCAACAGTAGCAGCGCCATTATTGTATCAAGCAACATACATGTATGTTAACGTACAAATAACACAAAATGTCACAAAATCTGCTAAGAAGACCCTCAAACCGATCTTAAGTTTGGAAGGGTTCCGGGCCGTTTCCAAGGTAATTAGGACACATTAAACCCTTCTTATGTTTTGTGAAATTGTTTCTAGGACGCGTCTCAAGTTAGGACGAGTTACTAGTCCTAACTCAAGATAAGATGAGTCTTACATGTAACTCTTTGTGAAATCGACCCCTGGTTACTTTACACCAGTGCCTCAAGACAAGACCTTGCCTGGGGGCATTATATACTTTGTACAGTTCCTGGTATCCTGCATCTTAAGTTTTGGTGTTGAGCTATGTCAAGCATTCTAATGGTTCGAAGACCAATCATGCGAAGAATTGAAGACAACTTTTGCATGCCACACACTGTACTTAGGCATAATGCATACATGTAATTGTGCATTCAGAAATAATGTATCATTGCTCAGAAAGATGGCCGACTTTTCACTGTGTGACCTATCTAGTGGGAACTATCTATTACATGTATCATTACCGCACCGCTCACTCTTGCCCATAAGGCTGGTGTCACAACTAGTCTTGATGACTGATTAGACAACAACAACAAAAGCCACCAATCATCACTCAACTTCAACATTGGGGGTTGGGGGATGCAATGTCAGTAAAGGTTCAAAGAGAGACCAGACTGGTCAGTCAACACATTGCAACAAACTGTTGACTACAGTTTGGGGTCCAGGGAGCTATTGATGAAAAACACAAAGGGAAGCATTTTTTTATTGTTTTATTTTTATTTTGTTACCTGCAGATCCTCAAAAGAGAAAATAACCATCAAAAAGATAATCAAAAGTAGTTATACTTGTACAAACAGTGCCCTTTCCGTATGCAATTTACTGTCACTTTCCTTCCAAGGTTGTAAGATGTAGCTGAAATTAAGATGATTAAAGTCTCCGCGTGTAACAACAGAAGCATGTTAGTGTTTACTAAGAATTTGATTAATAGCTGACCAATTAGCAGAATAGCTACCTCGTTGGATAATAAACCACTACAGCAATTATATATGCCATCCCTCGTAGAAATGAGTGACTGTAAACGAACAACATTCAGCCAGTTATTTATTTCAAATGCACACAAAGCTTCACATCAGAAAGTGTCACTCCAAATCTACAATGTCCATGACCATGAAGATGATTGACCATCCAAAGGGTACAGCTGATCTTTAACCACTTCACGTCCGTATTCCAAAACATTTTTCGTGCCCTTGCACCGTAATATTTTTTTTTAGTTTCTGGAGTAATGGTTTTCCTTTGAAAATATCGTTGCCACACTGAAACCCTGACTTAAAAAAGGAAAGACACAAAGGTTCTCATAATAAGCACTGGGATTAGATGTTGTCTTGTGAGAAAATATTAGTAGGCACTCACCGTGAATCGCAGAACCTTGACCATACGCCACAGCAGATATTCTGCCATGGTAGGCTGGAATCTCGGAACGCTCGGACTTGCCTCCCATTGAGCCGAATACAATGATAAACAAAGCTGACAGCCTGTCCATTTTTGTATGCCATTTTTGCATGCTTGTGCACGCTACACAATGGATTGTCCGGGTTGATATTCATTGTTGACGTCAGCTGTCCGACTGACAGCAAAAACTTGAGGGCGCTCTGAAGTTTTTCTGGTTGTTATAAACTGCCTGCTGTTGCCCAGTCTAGACAAATTTGGTGTGTTGTACACGTCATTCGTTGTGAAGTGGTTATTGCTAGAACTCTCTTGAAAGTGAAACTGCAGAGTTTCGTTGCCAAGTGGTCTAGTGCACCAGATTCAGTTCTGGTACATGTAGCTAAGTCATCATATTGTGGGTTTGATTCTTGGTTATGACACTTGTGTCCTTCAAAAGCATATAAAGAGAAGGGGTTTGCCCTGGTGATTCTGGATTGGTTGGCTGCATCACCTTGCAAGCCCTTACAAGTTGCAATATAAATCAAATAAATAGAGTAATAATAATAATAATAATAATAATTTATTCATCATTTATATTGCGCCTATACCATAAAATGTACACAAGCGCATAACAAAATAATCATACAAAGATTAAAAAGCTAACAACTGGTAAAGTAAGGAAATACAACAACCAATATAAAATTTAAACACAAGACCCATTACAGAACTTCCCAAATAGTAAAAAAGCATTAACATAAAGACAGTAGAACCAAAAATGTATTAGGAGAGGAACAATAAATGCACATTTATTAAAAAGCTTCTTTAAAAAGATAAGTCTTAAGAAAAACATCAAGACTATCGACGTTCCTAACATGAAGTGGAAGTTTGTTCCAGAGGTACGGTGCACTGTTCTCAAAGGCTCGATCCCCATGAGCAGCCTTACTACCACCAACAGGGTGGTTAAGAAACATTCCATCACCAGAACTGCAAAGGCAGTAACGAGACTGGGACTTGATAGAAACAAGCTGACTTAAGTACTGTGGGGCTAGACTATGTAGAATTTTGTAAGTAATCATTACAATTTTAAATTCAGTTATAAACTGAACAGGGAGACAATGTAAATCCATAAATAATGGTGTTATGTGACGTAGTAGTTCAAACATGGCCCTGCATGCCTGAGTAAAATTAATGAGCGCTTTGACATGCCCGTTGGGTGTGATAAAGCACTTTATAAGAACAATAATAATAACAAATAATATGCAGTTTTAAAAAAGTGCACAAAACCACCAACAAGGTGCTCAGGGCGCTAATTACACTACTGTTTTATCCCTGTTCCTGAAAACATCTCACCTTTCTCAGGAGTATGCAGCACTAGCAGGTGGGCACACAGGTTGTTAAGAATTCACATCAACAATCTCGACCCTCAAAGGTACCCATTTACTCCTGGGTGAAGCTATCGTTGAGTATCTTTCTCAGAGAGAACTGGAGATTGATGCGGCAGCCTGTTCAGCTACAACACACCATAAACTGCGTATTTTTATTAATAATCAATATTGCCTAGTTCAATGTGCTAAAATACTAGGTCACGGCACGCCATGGACTGCACATTACTTCATGTATTGCTGAGGAAAGCATGGCTTGACAATATTAACAGTTGGAAAATGGCTACTCTAATGCTGATACACTCTACTAATTTGTTCACTCTTCTATTACAGCCAGATATCAATAAGTTTATTCGTTATATTTCAGATCATTGGTGGATTTGATCGTGTCTTACTAGATGCTCCATGTAGTGGAACTGGTGTAATCTCAAAGGATGAATCAGTTAAAGCTAACAAGGATTTTCAGGATATCCAGAAGTGTGTCTTTCTCCAGAAGCAGCTGATTTTAGCTGCTATAGACTCCATAGATGCCAAGTCTTCATCTGGAGGCTACTTGGTCTACTCAACATGCTCAATATTAGTAAGTGGTTTGTATATTATTAGTTACTACACTGTTTAGTTTGGAAACTTCAACAGAGGGCTAGTATTAATACAAGCAGCATGAGTTGTTGTATGACTCAGTTTCCTATATGATTGAGAGAGTATGAATGCCCAGATGTGGGAGTAGGTCACATACAAATAGCGATGATCCTTACACACAAAACGCTCTAATAAATCTAGACATAATAAAATCAGCAAATACACAACTCTTTTATAGCGCTTTACCACATCCAACTGTATCTCAAAGCTCTCATTAATTTTACGACAGGTATGCAGAACTTTGCTTAAATTATACCAGCCATTACATAGCACCTTGTAAGGGTTTATAAGGTGATGCAGCACAATCTGCAGCCAACCAAGTTTACTGGGTTCTTTTAAGTGCATTACACAACACAGGGACCTACAGCTTAACATCCCATCTGATAGAACAAAGCAATTATAGTGAAGTGTCATGCGTAAGGACACAAGTACTTTGACCGGGAAATGTAGCCCAACCACTGACAATAACAGAACTTGAGTCTGGTGCACTGGACCCTCCACCATGACACTCCATAAGTAACGGTGTTTGTTTGCTAATAAAATCTTCATATCATGGTATCACAAAAAGGGCTTTAACAAAACTACTAACCAATGGTATCCAAGTTGTCTGGATTTCCAACTAATTAAATTTTATCTAATCAAACATTGTGATGTCCTGAATGTAAACCATGATACCGATTGTTGTTTTGTAGGTTGAGGAAAATGAATGCGTGATAGACTACGCCTTAAAGAAACGCTGTGTTAAGGTGGTACCAACCGGTTTGGACTTTGGAAGGGAGGGATTCACAAGGTGAGCGTCATGTTACTCTAGTCCATCACATCCAAGACCAAGCTTAAATCTTTATACATGTACATACATAAAGAGTCATGTCCATCCAGTCTGCTTGACAAGTATATTGTATAATCAGGCATGAGAATCTTCCAGTTTAAACCGGAATTCCGGTTTTTTCCCTTTCAAATTTGTAGTCTTCGAGTTCAGTGTGAATTTGATATAAAATTCGGGGGGTGAGTTGTTGGGGGTATACATTTGGTTTTCGCTAATACCTCAGATCAGAAATAATGTATGGTTTACCGTACCCATTTACCAATAAAGGTCGTAAAGAATTGCCGCGCGGCGGCGGCTGGCCCAATATGCGTTGATTTGTTGTTCCGTGGTGCATGGCGTGCAGCTAGATCAATGGATATGTGTAGACTTCTCTCATTCCCCGCTTCATTCACGGTACGGTTTGACCTATATCTCGATGTTTTACTGCTGCTGCAGGAATATGTGTGGAGACATTGAAAAGTCTACTAACAGCAACGCACCGTGTTTTGGATGCGCGCGAACGGTATACTTTGTATACCAGTCATCAGTAAGCACCAGAGGCAAAAGCGCCGTTTCTTCGATACGTTTATTGTGTTTTACGGCTGGAGATATTTTAACGCATTGAACTATGAACTGGAACTAACTTCGAGACCACATGCTTGCAATGAGTGTGCGACACACGTGTGTGAGGCGGAGATTCGTTGACGTTTGACGTCTCACAATATTAATTTTTCCAAAACTCCGCTATGGTTTGTGAACTGTCACGGGATAATCTTGGAGATACTAAAAGATGTTTGAAGACAGCTTTCAATGGCCAAAGGGGGGAAACACTTAACACAATGATTTACTATCACAGGTAAAGACTCAAAAAATCAAAATTTCAAATGACTACTCGGTTCAAATTTCGTGAAAAGTTCGGAAGGTGATTTTATTTTGAGCTTTTTAAAACAATATACGTCTAGCACTGTTACGATTTCAACTTTTTAAAAAGTATTTTCCTCCTATTAACTTATCCTCGATCACACCCATGGTCCCAATAACGCCAGAGGGATTCATTGAATGTGGCCGTGACGCCTCGGTCAACTTGCCCAAATTCCGGACATGCACAAATTCCAGAAATTGCCCAAAATCCGGACAATGCCCAAAATCCGGACATGCATTTTTAGCGTTAGATTTTTTTCCGTTTTTTTTTATCGTCGCATATTCTCATGCCTGATAATCCAGCCATTAAAAAGCATTAATCCGTATACACTGTATGCTATGTATTGCAGTTTGCATATAAATGCCAATATTATACAAATATTGGATGCATGTGAGTGCATAGTTGCAGAATAAAACCAGGAGGTGAAGCAGAATGAAATTGAAAAGCAAGATTTCACAGAGTGATCATATTCTGCAACAATGCAGGAACGAAATGCATTGATTATTTGTTTTATATAACTCGCACGTAGATCCTTGGATTTGAATTTTTTTTCACAACAAACACATTAACTCTTTATAAAATATTCTTTATAAAAAACTTTCTAAACAACGTGGACGACTCCGGGTCCATGTATACACCAACCTTGTCCGCCATGACATGATCTTGCCTCGTTTGGAGGCCGTGGAGCGCCTAATAATTATCCATAGTGGACTCCAATATTAAATTTTGGAGTGTCCCGGCAGTATACATGGCAAAATAAAGATCACATGTGATGCATGTTCCACCATTCATACTTTTTTTGAATTAGTATTTTTCAGAAAATTCCTGTACAAATAATCACTTTAAATTGACCAGGTTTCTTAATCCTGTCTGCCTTACCCATAAGAAGTTGTCTCAAGTCCTCCATTACCAAATAAACAAAATGATATACACCTGTACAACATTATGCTTACAAGGGTATTACATCAGTGGTTTTTAGAGCAGTTAATTCATTCCAAAAATGTCATCACACTTTAGTGGGGAAAAAAAATGGTATAATATGTCAAGGACTTTGCGCACATTCATATTATTTGCTTATTTCAATGGCTTATTTCTGGACTTTGACAGTATATTGAATGTAAACACTTCTCTGGAGGATTAATACTTGTATGAACTTCATGATCAGTGAGCTTTTAGATTAAAACAATCAAATACAAAAAACAAGCTCTCAGTAAAAATTGTGTGGAATGTCTGTTTTATGTCTGTCCGTAAGGCTGGTGGCTGTGGCTTGATCATCACTTGAACATGCATTGAAGCGTAGGATGCCCATAGCACCAGCCATCAACTCAGATATGGCCTTATATTCAGCTGTCTGATCATCAATACTTGTTTTTATTATACAAATTTATACAACCTGATATCAGGATAATGAATTGAGGTTTTTTTCTTCAGATTTCGTGAAAGGCATTTCCACCCTTCTTTGAAGTCAACTCGTCGTTTTTATCCGCACACTCACAACATGGATGGCTTCTTTGTGGCCAAACTGAAAAAATACTCCAACAAAATCCCAGACAAACGTAAGTTTTACTTTTTAGTGTTCGCTAAAGAAATTCCATAAAGGGTTTCATTTTTTGTTTACATCTATCGTTCTTGCATCTATCGTTCTTGCATCTATCGTTCTTGCATCTATCGTTCTTGCATCTATCGTTCTTGCTTAGATTTCTTCCTTAGAAGGTTTATTGTGGGTGAAACATTTTTCTGATAGATTTAGGGAATTACTAAAAAAGGAATGGGCTCAGGGACCAAACTTCAGAAAACTTTGCTGGGAAACTCATGGATAATTGACTTTCTGACAGTATGTGTTGGGCTCTTTAACAATTGAGATAATCTACATAGTGCCTTCCCAGTCGGGAAAAAAGAAGAAAGAAAGAACCTCCCTCCTCAATGCTCCCCCCCCCCAAAAAAAAAAAACAAAAAAAAAACCCAGTAACCCCAAAAAGTGTCTATCAAAAACATTTGTCGAGTAACATTTTGTTGTAGTGTTATCATTGTTATTTTATTTTTTAATAAACTTGTTCATAAATAGAAGGCAATGATGTGAAAGAAGAAAATGCTGATGAAGAACCAGGTAAATCAACGCCCAATGGAGAGGACAAGGAAGAGGCCGTTGAAAGTCCAGAGGAAGTAGTAGAGTCTTCACAAAAGCAGCAAACTACAGTACAACACACTGCAGACCATAAGAAAAACAGGTTCTTTGCTCGCAAGAAACTGAAAGGAAAGTCAGGGGGATCAGCCGGAAATGGCAAACCTGATGGCAAGGGAAAACAGAAACACAAGAAACCTAAGGAAAAATCTTTGATAGCGAAATCAGACTCCATCAGTAAATCTCCTGGAAAATCACCAGCAGGAAAAGATGGCAAAGCTGAATCTTCATTTGCCAAAAAGAAGAGGAGTAAGGTGTCTCAGACTTCCATTCCAAAGCCAAAGAGTTTTGGGGATAAAGTAAAAGGAGAGGCCAAGAAACGGCGCAGTGATGCCTTAGGATCATCAGGAGGTGGGAAGAAGAGAAAAGATACTCATTGATTATCCATTGTAGATCAGCCGGTATGCATGATGTCCACAGTCAAATTTTCTCTGACAATAGAATCAAACAGTGATTGGCTGCTATTAAAGGGTATAAAGCTTTGGATGGTATAATGCATTTTGAGAAACTTTTCACTTCGAGTGTTGCGGTTATTGGGAAAGATATCACTTTTTATCCCCCAAAATTTGAATCTGAGAAGCGTTACTGCAGTAACGTTTCTCAGATTGTGTATTCCAATTGCAGATTATTCTTCCTGCGTGGACATAACCGCTCCAGATTTTCGGCAATATCGCAAAAACACTACCACCTTTTGAAATGAAATTTTCACAGTTTAGTTTTGTGGTAAATATCTACAACTATATAAGATTGAAACAAACAGTGGGTTCCAATTACCAAACGTATACAATCCCTTAAACATTATTGATAACTGGGAATCCATTCTCCACATTTTCCGTTCTTTTTGAAGACTTCAGAATAATTGTATGTGAAGTTTCTGGCCAAATATTATGTTGAAAACAGCGTTTAAAGGCCCTGTACACTATTGGTAAGATCGAAAAACACATTGTTCACAGATTCACACATAACTTACATGATTTAAAGTAAGTAATGGTAGAAAGGGTTCCTTAAAATATTTCTGCCTAAAATGCTATCGTTTTTGAGAAATGAGCAAAACAATAGTTTTTATTACGCGCGATAATTTGAAAAAACAGAAAACACATAAGGTCTCTTTTCACTATTTTCTCGTGACCTCGATGACCAATTAAGCTCAAACTTTCACAGGTTTGTTTGTTCATGCATATGTTGAATCACACAAAATGTGGACACTGATTTTGAGTTGATACCAAAAGTGTATAATACCTTTAAACAATGCACATAGTCCTTGTAATAAATGCCAAAGGGTGTTTTGGGAGTCATTGGCATCTTTCTGTTTAATCTAAAATTCACTCATATTTTACTCGGCTGTTTTTGGCTTAGAATTTCGGGGGGGGGGGGGGGGTCAGCGATTTATGTTACTTTTGTTATTTTTTTGTAAACCTTTGAGGTTGTTCTTGTGGAAGTTTTAAAGTCACTTACTATATGTTTTAATCCACCTTTCTGGATTGAGCAATAAAGTAGTACGGGTTTGAAGTAAAATACAATCAATCAGGAAATCAAAATAACTATAACTGTGAAAACCCATTCCCCATTCATCCATGCTTAAAACCACTTGTATCACTTTTTATTTTGCTTTTGTTTCTTGATAAAATATTTTCTTTTTCCATATTAATAGTAACCCCTCACAAATTAAAACTACAAAATAAAATTTAATGAAATTAATTTTCTGATTTGAATTATATTTAGGTTGTTACTATTTTAGTTTTTTTTTCTTTTTTCTAGAGCTGAGGCCCATTCTGGGGCGATTAGTGCTGTTGTTTTACAGTTCTTGTTCGTTTTAATCACAATCATACATTACATATTATTTTGTCACATTTTCTTAATTAAAGATAGGCAATACAAGTGCAAGGAACCAGTCTTCACTTGGTAATGACCGGGTTGGCGGCTGGCTGCTGTTAATGGACCGAGCCGACGCAGCGAAGCTCCTACACTGTTATTGCCATTAATAATTGGAATCATTTTGCCGATATTTTTAGAACTGTTTTATTCATGTTCAAGGGACATTATTAGGCTGTTCAATTTTGCATGGTTGGGACCTAATCTCGTACACATTTTTAACTTTTATGCATTTTTCTAAGAACCAGGCTATGAGCTTTGAAAATTAACAGCACCATATTAACTAGAAATACTATATTATATTTGGTTTTACCCGTACACCGATGTCTGTAAAGCACTGTATACTCAGTACTTTCCCGAGTCCTGTGACTCTGGAAAGTAGTACTGAGTACAGTGCTTTACAGACATCGGTGTACGGGTAAAACCAAATATAATATTCTTTCTCCCCGATGCAAATTTAACATCTATTAGAAATACTTTGGTTGGTGTCGGTTTTATGCTTTGCATGACAAGTACAATACAATACATTACATTACAATACAACTTTATTGTCCCTGTATGGAAAATTTCTTTGGCCTTTTTTACATAACAAACACACCAAACATTAAAAACACACAACAATAAACACCGAAGTAAAAAATATTAAACGGAAAACATAAACAAAGAGCAAGCCAACATCAACAAGTTAAAAATTAAACCCAAGAGATACAAAAGACAGATACTAAAAAATGAACATCAAACATAATCAACAATAGTAAAATGAAAAATGTATAAAAGGGAAATTGAAGTTAGAACCCAATAGACCTTTCTTTTGCAACGTCACAGCCCGAGTTTTGCCAACCGAGGTTGGAAAACTATGGAAAGCCATAAATGCAAAGCATAAGCAGATAGCCACAGTTTGTAATAATGTTACACAAATATTCAAAAATAGTGTTGAATGTGTTGGAAACAAAGCAACCAATCATGGTATGTATTTTTGGTTGATTGAAAGTTTACAGAAATGTTGATATTGGACACAACATTTTTTAACACGATTGAATGTTTTGCTAACTTCGGCCGTCCATGCCAACCAGCGCGGTTTGTTTATCAACAAAAGAAAGGTCTATAGGTACTGAAGCTCACCGTTCCAGCTGCCCATTGTACAACTTAATGGCAGCCGGAACAAAGGAACTGCCATACCTCCGGGTTCTGATGGCTCTTTAAATGAATCGATTGCTTCTGAGGCTCTTCTGAAATTTCAAGTGAAGTTGGTGAGAGCTGTCTGCACTAATGAATTTGATTTTATTGGAGACGAGGGATTTGTATAAATCATTCCGTACAGCCTGCTGAATACCAATTATTTTGTTAGCCTGCTCTGACTGCTCTACCCAATTTAACCTTATCATGTTTCCATACACACAATATGAAACAGAATGTCAAAATACTTTGTAAGACAGACTTGTAGAACAGTTGTAAAATTGCACGATCAACATTAAAAGAGTTAAGCTTACGCAGAAAAAAATAAGCGTTGTTGGAGCTTGTTAAACTTGGATTTGGCACAGGAGTCAAATTTAAGTTGATTGTCGATTTCAGTACCAAGGTATGTGTAGACTTGGACCCTTTCAACAACTTCGCCCTTAATAACAACTAGGGGAATAACAGTCTTGTTTTCCTGAAGTCAATCACCATCTGTTTTGTTTTCTTTACATTAATTTCTAAAAGGTTGTCATCACACCACTGAACGAAACGTGACACTTCATCTGAAAAATTAACATTAGAGTTTCGCTTATTATTCAAAAAACCAACTATGGCAGTATCATCGGCATATTTTATAATGTCATGTGACGGGTTCAGAGATTTACAATCATTTGTGTACAAGGAGTACAAAAGAGGTGACAGGACACACCCCTATAGGGAGCCCCTGTGTTGGTGTACTGAACAGATGAGATGGTGGAGTTAACTTTGACCTGCTGGCCTCGATTTAACAAAAAGTTATAGATCCATGAGATGATTGTGGGATTGACATTTAAATTGATTAATTTTGTAACAAGAAGATGCGGCTGTATGGTATTGAAAGCGCTGGAGAAATCAACAAACATAATTTTTACTTAAGTTCCTGCATGCTCCAGATGTTCATAAACACCGTTCAGCATTGTCAATACGGCATCTTCTCCTACGAGATTGATATGCAAACTGGCGTTCATCTAATTAGGCCTGCGCTAAACGTCGCACTTTTGCCGTGTCGAACTCAAATGATTTTCGCACGGCAAAAGTGCGGCAATTAAAACGAACTGGTGACAAACGTCGAATTTAGTAAAATAGTTTGCCGCACTTAAAGTAATTCAAAATGGCGACGCGGGAAAAAATTGCTAAAGAGTCATGTTTCATGATGTCAATGCGAGCTGTGACACTTAATATTAATGACAAAATCATAACATTGCTTCCCAACTTAACTCTTGTCATTATTATTACCATCGTTGGTGAGTGGCGTTCATCGTCTTTTTAAAGAGTGTCAAACAAAATCATTTAGTTTAATTCTGAAATCTACAGATTATGTTTGTTCCAGTCAGAAGTTTTTTCCTTTCCCATCCCGGAACACTCTCAGCTACGGTAACAAGGAGAATGTTCACGTTATTAGAAAATAAAAATAAAACATTTTTCAAAAGTTTTGCGCATGCATATTCCCAAAGAGCATAGCCCGAATGAGAATTCAATTCGATTCGACACGGCAAGAGCGCGACGTTTGTCACCACGTCGTGCAACTACCGTGTAGCACGGCAGAGCTTGCCGTGCTACACGGCAGTGTCGAACTTAAATCAAAAGTTTGCGCTAAACGTCGCTCTTTTGTCGAATTTAATTCATCATTTTCTTATTATTTGAGTTCGACACGCAAAAATGCGACGTATGGCGCAGGCCTAACAAATTTGTGATATCTGGCAATAATCTGGTCATAATAACTTTTTCAAGGCATTTCATAGGAATAAGAATCATTCATCGCTCTGGGCTTTGAGTTCTTAGGAATAGAAATAATGGTGGACTTTTTCCCACAATGCAGGAACACAAGAGCTATTAATCGAAGCTTGAAACAATGTTCGGAACGGACTAACAAGTTCGTCTGCAGAAACCTTTAGCACTTCATAAGTGATGAAGTCGGGCCCATTTGTTTTATGGGAATTTAGTTTCTTAATAAAGGTTATGAACTTCAAGCTCAGAGATTTGAATGTAAGTATTATTCACAAAAATATTCAAGTATGTTGTTTTCATGCGCATACCAGCCACCTTCCTGAACACAGTATTTGGCGTATAATTTTGTTTTGCCCTTATACTGATGTGTATTAAAGGTATCGTACACGTTTGGTAATGACTCAAAACAAATATTAGTGTTGTGTCTTTACTATTGCCTTATAAATAAGGTGGAGGAAGAGACAGACTTAACTTTTATACGCTGTGAAACTTAGCATTTATTTCTGCTTGACTGCCATGTTGGTGAAGTATGATAGTTGACAATAGAGGGCGCTATTCATAATTATCTGTGAATGTAACATCCCCTCTTCTTTAAAGATTATTACACAGTAAAATCTTCTGATGAAAATAAATTATGTTTATAACATTCGAAAAACAATACAAATGTCAATGAGTGCAGTTGTTCCGTAAACAATGCAATAAAGTTCACAAAAGTTGAATGGGGTCAAACCGATTATCCTGGTACTTAGATATGATTGGTGGAATTTTGATCAAGCACTTTACAAATTCAGTTTTTGAGGTTTGATAATTCTTCTGCCTGATCGAGTGAACATAGGGGCATTGGACTGAGGTTGAGTTGGCAGTCCGGGTGGGGGGTGTGGTTTGGAGATTGGGGGAGGAGCTGTTGTCGTTGTCGTTGGTTGAGCAGGTCTCAGGTGAAGCCTGTTTCGTCGAAGTTGGTTCCCCTTGTCAGTTTCCACTGTGTATGACCTGGGGGTTTTGTGGTGGTTGACGATCCTGCCTTTGCGCCAAGTCTTATCCAGTGGATTTTGGACATAGACTGATTGATCTTGTAGGAGTTCGCTGAGTGGGGTAGAGTGTTTGTTGTAGTTGCGTGTTTGCGAGATTTGGCTCTCTGTGAGATGTTTGCGGACGTCCTCGTGATTCGGTGAGGGGCGGAGTCGTGAGGGTAGAGTCGTTTTGTATTTGCGATTGTTCAACAACTCTGCGGGGGAATCCACGTTGGATTTAAGTGGGGTTGTGCGTAGACTGAGGAGGGCGAGATTGGGATCATCTCCAGATTCGCGACATTTCTTAAGGATGCGTTTCACTGTCTGGATTTGACGTTCAATGAAACCATGGCCCCGTGGGTAGTATGGAGATGAGGTCTGGATCTGGAAACCATATTGCTCAGCCAGTGATCGGAATTGTGAGGAAGTGAACTGGGTACCATTATCGCAAATGATAACATCTGGAATTCCTTGCTCAGCGAAAAGCACTCGGGTGAGTTTGGTGACTGTGTTTGCTGTGAGGTCAACGAGTTTGCGAATGAACGGAAACTTAGAATAGTAATCTGCGATGATCAAATACCAAGCCTTGTCGTGGTGAAACAGGTCTGCTCCCAATGTGTGCCATGGACGGGGTGGGACTTCCATGGTGATCATGGGCTCACGTTGTTGGGAGCGTTGAAACTTTTGGCATGCTTGGCATTCTTGGACAATGTTTTCAATATCGCGATATATTCCTGGCCAGTAAACGGACGATTTGGCACGTAGTTTGCATTTTTCTATGCCTTGGTGACCGTTGTGTATTTGTTGAAGAATATCCTGTCGTAGTGTTGCAGGGATCAGGATTCGACTGCCCACGAGGAGTACTCCATCCTCAATGGCTATGTCATGTCTTACTGACCAGTAGGGTCGGATAGAGCGATTTGTCTGTTTGATATTGTCAGGCCAACCTTCTGTGATTTGCTGCGTAAGTAGCTGCAGATTGGCATCCTTCTTTGATTCTTGTCGGATTTTGTCCAGCTTAGTTGGCGTGACACTGACGATGTGGTGTATCCGAACTTTCATGTGCGGAATAGCTTGCCTCTCGTATGGGGAAAGTCGTGAGAGGGCATCAGCGACAACCATTTCTTTTCCAGGCTTGTAGCATATCTCACAATCATAAGCCTGTAAGCGCAATAGAATACGTTGGAGCCGCGGTGGGGCTTTCATCAAGTTTTTCTTATGGATGTGCTGAAGGGGGCGGTGGTCACTTTCCACCTTGAATCTCCTACCATAGAGGTATGTATGAAATTTCTCGCAGCCATACATTACTGCGAGTAGTTCTCTTTCGATGTTCGCGTATCGCGTTTCTGCTGGGGTAAGGGCTTTGGATGCGAAGGCAATCGGACGGCCATTCTGCACGAGCGTTGCGCCTAGCCCTTTAGTCAATGCGTCAACTTGAAGTATCACTGGTTGCTTTTGGTCATAGTAGGCCAGTGTAGTTTGAGCTGCGATTAGCGATATCGTAGTGTTGAAAACTTTCGTGTGCGACGGGGACCAGTTGTAATCAACGTCTTCTCGAAGTAGTTCTCTCAGTGACACTGTGTGGTCAGCGAGGTTGGGGATGAAGGGACCCATATAATTAACCAGACCAAGGAAAATGCGGAGTTCCTTCTTGGTACCTGGAGGGTGCATTTCTGTAAGTGCTTTCACCTTGTCTGGGTTGGGCTTCACTCCTTCAGGTGTGTACAGTAGACCAAAAAATTTGCATTCGGTCGTTTTGATGACACACTTGTTTGCATTAAGTTTTATGCCAGATTTTCTTGTGCGTTCCATAGCATCATGGAGGTGTATGTCGTGGTCACGTTCGCTGGTGCCATACACTTGAATATCATCTGCTATTCCAACAGTGCCTGCACATTCGCGGTATGTTTCATCAATTTTCTGTTGGAATACATCTTGACTCATGCGGAGGCCGAATGGCATGTGTAGGAATCTGTAACGGCCAAATGGTGTATTGAAGGTCGTAAGGTATGTTGATTCTTCATCTAACTGGACGTTCCAGTATCCATTCCGCGCATCCAGCTTACTGAACATTTTTGCACCAGAAAGCTTTGGGGTTATCTCTTCAAGTGTGGGCACTGGATAATGATCTCGCTGTATCGCTTCATTGAGATCCTTTGGATCAAGGCATAAGCATAGTCTCCCATTGTCTTTTTCTCTTATGACGAGGGAGTTGACCCAGTTTGTGGGCTTCGTTACTTTCGCGATGATTGATCTATCCTCCATTTCCCTGAGTTCCACCTCAAGTCGTGTTTTGAGCTCTAAGGGGACTCGACGTGGTGCGTGTATCACTGGCTTTGCGTTAGGGTCAATGTTGATGTGGTACGTGAAATTCTCAAAACATCCAACGGTTTCATCAAAACAATCCGGATACATTTCGAGTAGATCGGCCTTGCTGTGGATTTCTGGTCTCTTTTCGAGTGGCGTAGCACTGCTTATGTACTTAGGTGATCGTTGTGTTTGGTTGGGTGTAGCAGACTGTTTTGGTTGGTCAGCAAAATGGACTTGTCGGTCACTGCTGGATCGTGGATTGTCCTTAGCAGTCTGCTCTGGTGGGTTGGGTGTATTCTCAGTCCCAGTTACTGGTTTCGTTTCCACCGAGCAATGTAGTGTAAGCAAGTTCAACGCTTGACAAGTTTGCAAACCAAGAATTGCTGGGCCTGCTGCATCTGTGACATAGAAAATGCAGTTGTATCTCGAGTCCTTGTATGCACATGGAATCTTAACTGTGCCCAGCTGTGTAATCTTGGATCCACCATATGCAGTGAGGGCCATGTTGCTATGCTTGAGATATTCCGGTTGCGGATTTCCTTCACTGTCCAGCTTCTCTGGGAAGATTATGCGAAAAAGGTGGACCGGTAGTATGTTTGTCTGTGCTCCTGTGTCAACCTTACAACGGAGCTTGAGTGGTCGTCTGCCCTTTTGCTTTATGTTTAGCGACGCGAAAACTTCTGCTCGAGTGTCATTAGTCGAGCCTATGCTGTTGATATTAATGGTGCCGATAGTGAGAAATTCATCAGGGCTATCCTCATCCTCATAGACATAGTGCACCCGTCTGCGAGGAGATTTGGAACGAGGGTTTCGTTGCTGCTGTTTCCCCGATCTGCAAACGGATTTCCAATGGTTGTCTTTTCCACATTTGTTACATGTGGAACCATAAGCGGGGCAGTTGGTCTTTGGTTTGAACGGATGTACACGACCACAGTTGTAGCATGTTTTCTGTCTCAGATTCCTGCCCGAAACCTGTTTTGGTTTGATTGCGTTTACAGTCACTTCTGGTGTAGCACTCTGGGGTGTCTTAGCTTTCTCCGGCAGGGACCTTAGCTGTTTCGCAGTTGCCTCATGGCTGCGGGCAACATCAATAGCATCATTCAATGACAGGGTCTCATCTCTTCCGATGAGTACTTTCTGTACGTCTTTATGGGCTGAACCCCATATGAGCTGATCCATAATCCTGTCTTGCATTTCCTTCACATCACGGAATTTGCATTTGGCTGCTATTGATTTCAACTTTGTTACAAAGTCATCGGCAGTTTCAGTTGGGTCTTGTCTCATATCTTGCAGCTTGTATCGGAAAATGCGATGGTTTGATCGGGGCTCTAGGTGTTGTTGGAAACGGGACAACAATACTTCCGGTTTCTTTTTGTCATCCTCGTCTTCAAAATTCCAACTGTTGTATTTGTCTAGTCCTTGTTCCCGACCCACAAGAGGAGATAGCTTGCTCTCTCTTCATCTGTGGCCTGTTTTAGGACACTTGAAAACATCAGTTCACATTTTTGACGGAATCGTGCAAATGTCAGAACAATATCTGGGGCTTCCCAGTCCATTTGGGGAGCGGAAACTGCTGAACTGAATGCCATTTTGATACGGTATTACTGCAATGTAGGTATAGCGGTGTGTAGAATGTTCAATGTTCAATGGCAAACATATAAAGTTGTAACGTGACGAAAATGCCTGGAACTATTCAGTATCTTTTTATCCTAAAAGACACTTCAAAATCTACTGTTTGTTACTCACAAGTATGTAGATCTTTCCTTTACCGCTGCCACCATGTTGTGTCTTTACTATTGCCTTATAAATAAGGTGGAGGAAGAGACAGACTTAACTTTTATACGCTGTGAAACTTAGCATTTATTTCTGCTTGACTGCCATGTTGGTGAAGTATGATAGTTGACAATAGAGGGCGCTATTCATAATTATCTGTGAATGTAACAATTAGCATAAAAACTTACTTGGTAACAAGCAACGACCAGACTGAAGTGAGCACCAAATTTGGGCCCAACACCAAATTTGGTGATGGGCACCAAATTTACCAAATTTAGAACTACGTCAAAGACCGTCACTTGACGAACAGCAATAGTGACACGCATGAGGTATGGGCAAATACAGAGCCGAGAGTTCCATCTTAATTGGAAAATATTATTATTTTTTATTTCATAAATCTGTTCCACACATCCCAGGCTATATCATATTAGCGCCCCAACGTGTTACGTCTGCTAATTAGCTCAGCCCAATTAATTTAATCAGGGAAGAAATTCGTACTGTATACGCTATAATGCTTTACTAAATACACGCGTAAGGTATGGGCAAATACAAAGCCAAGAGTTCCATACAATTTTTTATTTCATAAATCTGTTCCACACATCCCAGGCTATATCAGATTAGCGCCCCAACGTGTTACGTCTGCTAATTAGCTCAGCCCAATTAATTTAATCAGGGAAGAAATTCGTACCGTATACGCTATAATGATATACTTACTAAATACACGCGTAAGGTATGGGCAAATACAAAGCCAAGAGTTCCATCTTAATTGGAAAATAATATTATTTTTTATTTCATAAATCTGTTCCACACATCCCAGGCTATATCATATCAGCGCCCCGACGTGTTACGTCTGCTAATTAGCTCAGCCCAATTAATTTAATCAGGGAAGAAATTCGTACTGTGTACGCTATAATGCTATACTAAATACACGCGTAAGGTATGGGCAAATACAAAGCCAAGAGTTCCATCTTAATTGGAAAATAATATTAATTTTTATTTCATAAATCTGTTCCACACATCCCAGGCTATATCAGATTAGCGCCCCAACGTGTTACGTCTGCTAATTAGCTCAGCCCAATTAATTTAATCAGGGAAGAAATTCGTACTGTATACGCTATAATGCTATACTTACTAAATACACGCGTAAGGTATGGGCAAATACAAAGCCAAGAGTTCCATCTTAATTGATAATTAATACAATTTTTTATTTCATAAATCTGTTCCACACATCCCAGGCTATGTCATATCAGCGCTCCAACGTGTTACGTCTGCTAATTAGCTCAGCCCAATTAATTTAATCAGGGAAGAAATTCGTACCGTATACGCTATAATGCAATACACGCGTAAGGTATGGGCAAATACAAAGCCAAGAGTTCCATCTTAATTGGTAATTAATACAATTTTTTATTTCATAAATCTGTTCCACACATCCCAGGCTATATCAGATTAGCGCCCCAACGTGTTACGTCTGCTAATTAGCTCAGCCCAATTAATTTAATCAGGGAAGAAATTCGTACTGTATACGCTATAATGCTATACTTACTAAATACACGCGTAAGGTATGGGCAAATACAAAGCCAAGAGTTCCATCTTAATTGGAAAATAATATTATTTTTTATTTCATAAATCTGTTCCACACATCCCAAGCTATATCATATCAGCGCCCGACGTGTTACGTCTGCTAATTAGCTCAGCCCAATTAATTTAACCAGGGAAGAAATTCGTACTGTGTACGCTATAATGGTATACTAAATACACGCGTAAGGTATGGGCAAATACAAAGCCAAGAGTTCCATCTTAATTGGAAAATAATATTATTTTTTATTTCATAAATCTGTTCCACACATCCCAGGCTATATCATATCAGCGCCCCGACGTGTTACGTCTGCTAATTAGCTCAGCCCAATTAATTTAATCAGGGAAGAAATTCGTACTGTGTACGCTATAATGCTATACTAAATACACGCGTAAGGTATGGGCAAATACAAAGCCAAGAGTTCCATCTTAATTGGAAAATAATATTAATTTTTATTTCATAAATCTGTTCCACACATCCCAGGCTATATCAGATTAGCGCCCCAACGTGTTACGTCTGCTAATTAGCTCAGCCCAATTAATTTAATCAGGGAAGAAATTCGTACTGTATACGCTATAATGCTATACTTACTAAATACACGCGTAAGGTATGGGCAAATACAAAGCCAAGAGTTCCATCTTAATTGGTAATTAATACAATTTTTTATTTCATAAATCTGTTCCACACATCCCAGGCTATATCATCTCAGCGCTCCAACGTGTTACGTCTGCTAATTAGCTCAGCACAATTAATTTACACTCGGAAGAATCTCGTACCGTATAAGCTACTATGCAATACACGCGTAAGGTATGGGCAAATACAAAGCCAAGAGTTCCATCTTAATTGGTAATTAATACAATTTTTATTTCATAAATCTTTTCCACACATCCCAGGCTATATCAGAGTAGCGACCCAACGAGTTACGGATGCTAATTAGCTCAGACCAATTAATTTAATCAGGAAGAAATTCGTACTGTATACGCTATAATGCTATACTTACTAAATACACGCGTAAGGTATGGGCAAATACAAAGCCAAGAGTTCCATCTTAATTGGAAAATAATATTATTTTTTATTTCATAAATCTGTTCCACACATCCCAAGCTATATCATATCAGCGCCCGACGTGTTACGTCTGCTAATTAGCTCAGCCCAATTAATTTAACCAGGGAAGAAATTCGTACTGTGTACGCTATAATGGTATACTAAATACACGCGTAAGGTATGGGCAAATACAAAGCCAAGAGTTCCATCTTAATTGGAAAATAATATTATTTTTTATTTCATAAATCTGTTCCACACATCCCAGGCTATATCATATTCGCGCCCCAACGTGTTACGTCTGCTAATTAGCTCAGCCCAATTAATTTAATCAGGGAAGAAATTCGTACTGTATACGCTATAATGCTTTACTAAATACACGCGTAAGGTAGGGGCAAATACAAAGCCAAGAGTTCCATCTTAATTGGTAATTAATACAATTTTTTATTTCATAAATCTGTTCCACACATCCCAGGCTATATCATATTCGCGCTCCAACGTGTTACGTCTGCTAATTAGCTCAGCTCAATTAATTTAATCAGGGAAGAAATTCGTACTGTATACGCTATAATGCTTTACTAAATACACGCGTAAGGTATGGGCAAATACAAAGCCAAGAGTTCCATCTTAATTGGTAATTAATACAATTTTTTATTTCATAAATCTGTTCCACACATCCCAGGCTATATCATATCAGCGCCCCAACGTGTTACGTCTGCTAATTAGCTCAGCCCAATTAATTTAATCAGGGAAGAAATTCGTACTGTATACGCTATAATGCTATACTTACTAAATACACGCGCAAGGTATGGGCAAATACAAAGCCAAGAGTTCCATCTTAATTGGAAAATAATATTATTTTTTATTTCATAAATCTGTTTCACACATCCCAGGCTATATCATATTCGCGCTCCAACGTGTTACGTCTGCTAATTAGCTCAGCTCAATTAATTTAATCAGGGAAGAAATTCGTACTGTATACGCTATAATGCTATACTAAATACACGCGTAAGGTATAGGCAAATACAAAGCCAAGAGTTCCGTCTTAATTGGTAATTAATACAATTTTTTATTTCATAAATCTGTTCCACACATCCCAGGCTATATCATATTTGCGCTCCAACGTGTTACGTCTGCTAATTAGCTCAGCTCAATTAATTTAATCAGGGAAGAAATTCGTACTGTATACGCTATAATGCTTTACTAAATACACGCGTAAGGTATGGGCAAATACAAAGCCGAGAGTTCCATCTTAATTGGTAATTAATACAATTTTTTATTTCATAAATCTGTTCCACACATCCCAGGCTATATCAGATTAGCGCCCCAACGTGTTACGTCTGCTAATTAGCTCAGCCCAATTAATTTAATCAGGGAAGAAATTCGTACTGTATACGATATAATGCTATACTTACTAAATACACGCGCAAGGTATGGGCAAATACAAAGCCAAGAGTTCCATCTTAATTGGAAAATAATATTATTTTTTATTTCATAAATCTGTTCCACACATCCCAGGCTATATCATATCAGCGCTCCAACGTGTTACGTCTGCTAATTAGCTCAGCCCAATTAATTTAATCAGGGAAGAAATTCGTACTGTATACGCTATAATGCTTTACTAAATACACGCGTAAGGTATGGGCAAATACAAAGCCAAGAGTTCCATCTTAATTGGTAATTAATACAATTTTTTATTTCATAAATCTGTTCCACACATCCCAGGCTATATCAGATTAGCGCCCCAACGTGTTACGTCTGCTAATTAGCTCAGCCCAATTAATTTAATCAGGGAAGAAATTCGTACTGTATACGCTATAATGCTATACTTACTAAATACACGCGTAAGGTATGGGCAAATACAAAGCCAAGAGTTCCATCTTAATTGGAAAATAATATTATTTTTTATTTCATAAATCTGTTCCACACATCCCAAGCTATATCATATCAGCGCCCGACGTGTTACGTCTGCTAATTAGCTCAGCCCAATTAATTTAATCAGGGAAGAAATTCGTACTGTGTACGCTATAATGGTATACTAAATACACGCGTAAGGTATGGGCAAATACAAAGCCAAGAGTTCCATCTTAATTGGAAAATAATATTATTTTTTATTTCATAAATCTGTTCCACACATCCCAGGCTATATCATATTCGCGCCCCAACGTGTTACGTCTGCTAATTAGCTCAGCCCAATTAATTTAATCAGGGAAGAAATTCGTACTGTATACGCTATAATGCTTTACTAAATACACGCGTAAGGTATGGGCAAATACAAAGCCAAGAGTTCCATCTTAATTGGTAATTAATACAATTTTTTATTTCATAAATCTGTTCCACACATCCCAGGCTATATCATATTCGCGCTCCAACGTGTTACGTCTGCTAATTAGCTCAGCCCAATTAATTTAATCAGGGAAGAAATTCGTACTGTATACGCTATAATGCTTTACTAAATACACGCGTAAGGTATGGGCAAATACAAAGCCAAGAGTTCCATCTTAATTGGTAATTAATACAATTTTTTATTTCATAAATCTGTTCCACACATCCCAGGCTATATCAGATTAGCGCCCCAACGTGTTACGTCTGCTAATTAGCTCAGCCCAATTAATTTAATCAGGGAAGAAATTCGTACTGTATACGCTATAATGCTATACTTACTAAATACACGCGTAAGGTATGGGCAAATACAAAGCCAAGAGTTCCATCTTAATTGGAAAATAATATTATTTTTTATTTCATAAATCTGTTCCACACATCCCAAGCTATATCATATCAGCGCCCGACGTGTTACGTCTGCTAATTAGCTCAGCCCAATTAATTTAATCAGGGAAGAAATTCGTACTGTGTACGCTATAATGGTATACTAAATACACGCGTAAGGTATGGGCAAATACAAAGCCAAGAGTTCCATCTTAATTGGAAAATAATATTATTTTTTATTTCATAAATCTGTTCCACACATCCCAGGCTATATCATATTCGCGCTCCAACGTGTTACGTCTGCTAATTAGCTCAGCTCAATTAATTTAATCAGGGAAGAAATTCGTACTGTATACGCTATAATGCTTTACTAAATACACGCGTAAGGTATGGGCAAATACAAAGCCAAGAGTTCCATCTTAATTGGTAATTAATACAATTTTTATTTCATAAATCTGTTCCACACATCCCAGGCTATATCAGATTAGCGCCCCAACGTGTTACGTTTGCTAATTAGCTCAGCCCAATTAATTTAATCAGGGAAGAAATTCGTACTGTATACGCTATAATGCTATACTTACTAAATACACGCGCAAGGTATGGGCAAATACAAAGCCAAGAGTTCCATCTTAATTGGAAAATAATATTATTTTTTATTTCATAAATCTGTTCCACACATCCCAGGCTATATCATATTCGCGCTCCAACGTGTTACGTCTGCTAATTAGCTCAGCTCAATTAATTTAATCAGGGAAGAAATTCGTACTGTATACGCTATAATGCTTTACTAAATACACGCGTAAGGTATAGGCAAATACAAAGCCAAGAGTTCTATCTTAATTGGTAATTAATACAATTTTTTATTTCATAAATCTGTTCCACCCATCCCAGGCTATATCATATTAGCGCCCCAACGTGTTACGTCTGCTAATTAGCTCAGCCCAATTAATTTAATCAGGGAAGAAATTCGTACTGTATACGCTATAATGCTTTACTAAATACACGCGTAAGGTATGGGCAAATACAAAGCCAAGAATTCCATACAATTTTTTATTTCATAAATCTGTTCCACACATCCCAGGCTATATCAGATTAGCGCCCCAACGTGTTACGTCTGCTAATTAGCTCAGCCCAATTAATTTAATCAGGGAAGAAATTCGTACCGTATACGCTATAATGCTATACTTACTAAATACACGCGTAAGGTATGGGCAAATACAAAGCCAAGAGTTCCATCTTAATTGGAAAATAATATTGTTTTTTATTTCATAAATCTGTTCCCCATACCACTGGCTATATCAGATTAGCGCCCCAACCTGTTACGTTTTCTAATTAGCTTAGCCCAATTAATTTCATCAGGAAAGAATTTACGAATTGCGTACTGTTTATAATACGCTATTGCGCTATACCATACATGCGTAAGGTATGGGCAAATACAAAGCAAACGAATTCCTTCTAAATTGCACAGTATTATTATTTTTTATTTCATAAATCTGTTGCACGTACCCCTGACTATAACAAATTAGCGCCCCGACGTGTTACGTTTGCTAATTAGCTCAGCCCATTTAAATGCGTAAGGTATAGGCAAATACAAAGCCAAGAGTTCCATCTAAATTGGAAAAAATTATGGTTTTTTATTTCATAAATCTGTTCCACATGCCCCTGGCTATATCAGATTAGCGCCCCAACGTGTTACGTCTGCTAATTAGCTCAGCCCAATTAATTTAATCAGGGAAGAAATTCGTAGTGTATACGCTATATAATGCTATACTAAATACACGCGTAAGGTATGGGCAAATACAAAGCCAAGAGTTCCATCTTAATTGGAACAAATTTTCATTTTTTATTTCATAAATCTGTTTCTCATACCCCTGGCTATATTAGATTAGCGCCCCAACGTGTTACGTTGGCTAATTACCTCAGACCAATTAATTCAATCAGGAAAGAATTTACGAATTTCGTACTGTATATACGCTATTATGCTAATACATGCGTTAGGTATAGGCAAATACAAAGTCATGAGTTCCATCTAAATTGGTAATTGATACAATGTTTTATTTCATAAATCTGTTCCAAACACCCCTGGCTATATCAGATTAGCGCCCCGACTAACTTAGCGCAGGTTGAAGTTTGCGCAAGAATTGAAGTTGCGCGTGACATGCATACACTAGTTGCATTTTATGATTTTTCGTCATGACGGACCAAAGAAAAAGTGTCGAGTCTGATCACAAGTTATTGTCTTCAAGTGAAAGCATCGGGGATAATGCTGAGATTTAACGGCAACAGTTCGAGCCCCGGGCATTTGTTTCCCTCCTGCAGTTCGGAGCTGCCATCCTAATAAAAATACCTTTTTTGTTAAGGATTCCCTTGTTGGAATAATTTTGTAAAAAATATTCCCCTTTGCAAAGCACTACGACAGTGGCAATTTTGGACTGCAGGACAAAAATTGCGAGCCGCGGTCGCCAAGAGAGACGTCCGAGTACGTCATCTAAAGGCGATTTCTGTCTGCTGCCCCCATTGTGCAAATGACGCCAATGCCCGTTCAGTGATAAATTAGGGTGCAAGAATGTATCAGAAGTTAACGGTGTTTTTTCTCACTACAATGCGGTATATGTAACCGGTATGAATAATATCCCCCTCTAAAACTGCATTCGTCCATGTAGCATTACGTCACTGTTTGTATAAATTAATATTCTCATGCAAATCACGCTAAATTCAAATCAGCTAACACACCGTTGGCGGCGCACTATATTTGCCGTCATTCACATTTTGGTATAAGAAGAGTCAGCATGTAATAATTTCCTTCGTCTTCTATACTTGCAGGTAAAGATTTTCTATTATCATTTATCCTGCTTCTAATTATATTTCGTTTATATGCAACCTGTGACGGTAGCAAATGTATTATAAAGTTACCTTGTATAAATTACGGAGATTTATCGTTAGTTTTCTAGACAAGATTGTTTGCGAGATGTTTTCCCGTATATTGAAATATTCAGGAAAAGCAACCTAATTCACTTTAATCTCACCGTAAATAATGCTTAAGTAAATACTTAACACAGGCGTGATTTATTTAACGTCTGGCCATTTCGTTTAATTTGATTTACGATGTCTTTAACATCGAAAGTCACATATTTCTAGATGGCGGCCGCCAGCAAGCTTTTGACGGGAACCGTGCGCCATATTGTTTTCTTTGTTTTGTGCCTTAAGCAAACCCTTACCTTTTAATTTAATATTATTTGTTTATCAATGCTTAGCATTTATTCACATTCTGGTAGAAGATGAGTCAACATGTAATAATTTCCTTCGTCTTCTATACTTGCGGAATAAATAACAACACATCACGCCTACAACAAACGCCGACTCCTCTTACCCAATTATTTGGCCTAATAACAACTAAGGTTCACAATATACAGAGGTGATTTTGAAATTGTAATTGAAAATAATTGACTACCGGACGACAAAACAATGTTTTAAGAATCAAGCTATGTGATAGATCTTTAACACAATTACATCAGCATAGCCAGGGGTGTGTGGAACAGATTCGTGAAATGAAAAATAATAATATTTTCCAATTTAGATGAAACTCTTGGCTTTGTATTTGCCAACACCTTACTCGTGTATTTAGTATTATAGCATTAGCGTATACACAGTACGAAATTCGCAAATTCTTCCCTGATTAAATTAATTGGGCTGAGCTAATTAGCAGACGTAACACGTCGGGGCGCTAATCTGTGCGGCCAGGGGTATGTGTAACAGATTTATGAAATAAAAAATAATAATATTTTCCAATTAAGATGGAACTCTTGGCTTTGTATTTGCCCATACCTTACGCGTGTATTTAGTATAGCATTATAGCGTATACAGTACAAAATTCTTCCCTGATTAAATTAATTGGGCTGAGCTAATTAGCAGACGTAACACGTTGGGGCGCTAATCTGATATAGCCAGGGGTATGTGTAACAGATTTATGAAATAAAAAATAATAATATTTTCCAATTAAGATGGAACTCTTGGCTTTGTATTTGCCCATACCTTTACGCGTGTATTTAGTATATAGCATTATAGCGTATACAGTACGAAATTCTTCCCTGATTAAATTAATTGGGCTGAGCTAATTAGCAGACGTAACACGTTGGGGCGCTAATCTGATATAGCCAGGGGTATGTGTAACAGATTTATGAAATAAAAAATATTAATATTTTCCAATTAAGATGGAACTCTTGGCTTTGTATTTGCCCATACCTTTACGCGTGTATTTAGTATATAGCATTATAGCGTATACAGTACGAAATTCTTCCATGTTTTAATTATTTGGGATTAGCTAATTAGAAGACGTAACACGTTGGGGCGCTAATCTGATATAGCCAGGGTATGTGGAACAGATTTATGAAATAAAAACACTAATATTTTCCAATTTAGATGGAACTCTTGGCTTTGTATTTGCCCATACCTTACCCGTGTATTAGCATAATAGCGTATATAGTAAGAAATTCGTAAATTCTTTCCTGTTTGAATTAATTGGGCTGAGCTAATTAGCAGACGTAACACGTTGGGGCGCTAATTTGAGATAGTCATGGGTGGGTGGAACAGATTTATGAAATAAAAAATTGTATTAATTACCAATTAAGATGGAACTCTTGGCTTTGTATTTGCCCATACCTACCCGTGTGTAGCATTACAGCGTAGGCGGGCCTAGACAGTACGAAATTCGTAATATCTTCCCTGATTAAATTAATTGGGCTGAGCTAATTAGCCAAACTTACACGTCGGGGCGCTAATCTGATATAGCCTGGGATGTGTGGAACAGATTTATGAAATAAAAAATAATATTATTTTCCAATTAAGATGGAACTCTTGGCTTTGTATTTGCCCATACCTTACGCGTGTATTTAGTAAAGCATTATAGCGTATACAGTACGAATTTCTTCCCTGATTAAATTAATTGAGCTGAGCTAATTAGCAGACGTAACACGTTGGAGCGCGAATATGATATAGCCTGGGATGTGTGGAACAGATTTATGAAATAAAAAATTGTATTAATTACCAATTAAGATGGAACTCTTGGCTTTGTATTTGCCTATACCTTACGCGTGTATTTAGTATAGCATTATAGCGTATACAGTACAAAATTCTTCCCTGATTAAATTAATTGGGCTGAGCTAATTAGCAGACGTAACACGTTGGGGCGCTAATCTGATATAGCCAGGGGTATGTGTAACAGATTTATGAAATAAAAAATAATAATATTTTCCAATTAAGATGGAACTCTTGGCTTTGTATTTGCCCATACCTTTACGCGTGTATTTAGTATATAGCATTATAGCGTATACAGTACGAAATTCTTCCCTGATTAAATTAATTGGGCTGAGCTAATTAGCAGACGTAACACGTTGGGGCGCTAATCTGATATAGCCAGGGGTATGTGGAACAGATTTATGAAATAAAAAACAATAATATTTTCCAATTTAGATGGAACTCTTGGCTTTGTATTTGCCCATACCTTACCCGTGTATTAGCATAATAGCGTATATAGTAAGAAATTCGTAAATTCTTTCCTGTTTGAATTAATTGGGCTGAGCTAATTAGCAGACGTAACACGTTGGGGCGCTAATTTGAGATAGTCATGGGTGGGTGGAACAGATTTATGAAATAAAAAATTGTATTAATTACCAATTAAGATGGAACTCTTGGCTTTGTATTTGCCCATACCTACCCGTGTGTAGCATTATAGCGTAGGCGGGCCTAGACAGTACGAAATTCGTAATATCTTCCCTGATTAAATTAATTGGGCTGAGCTAATTAGCCAAACTTACACGTCGGGGCGCTAATCTGATATAGCCTGGGATGTGTGGAACAGATTTATGAAATAAAAAATAATACTATTTTCCAATTAAGATGGAACTCTTGGCTTTGTATTTGGCCATACCTTACGCGTGTATTTAGTAAGTATAGCATTATAGCGTATACAGTACGAATTTCTTCCCTGATTAAATTAATTGGACTGAGCTAATTAGCAGACGTAACACGTTGGGGCGCTAATTTGAGATATTCATGGGTGGGTGGAACAGATTTATGAAATAAAAAATTGTATTAATTACCAATTAAGATGGAACTCTTGGCTTTGTATTTGCCCATACCTACCCGTGTAAGTGTAGCATTAGGCGGGCCTACACAGTACGAAACTCGTAATTTCTTCCCTGATTAAATTAATTGGGCTGAGCTAATTAGCCAAAGTTACACGTCGGGGCGCTAATTTGATATAGCCTGGGATGTGTGGAACAGATTTATGAAATAAAAAATTGTATTAATTACCAATTAAGATGGACTCTTGGCTTTGTATTTGCCCATACCTTACGCGTGTATTTAGTATAGCATTATAGCGTACACAGTACGAATTTCTTCCCTGATTAAATTAATTGGGCTGAGCTAATTAGCAGACGTAACACGTCGGGGCGCTGATATGATATAGCCTGGGATGTGTGGAACAGATTTATGAAATAAAAAATAATAATATTTTCCAATTCAGATGGAACTCTTGGCTTTGTATTTGCCCATACCTTACGCGTGTATTTAGTAAGTATAGCATTATAGCGTATACAGTACGAATTTCTTCCCTGATTAAATTAATTGGGCTGAGCTAATTAGCAAACGTAACACGTTGGGGCGCTAATCTGATATAGCCTGGGATGTGTGGAACAGATTTATGAAATAAAAAAATTGTATTAATTACCAATTAAGATGGAACTCTTGGCTTTGTATTTGCCCATACCTCACGCGTGTATTTAGTATAGCATTATATAGCGTATACACTACGAATTTCTTCCCTGATTAAATTAATTGGGCTGAGCTAATTAGCAGATGTAACACGTTGGGGCGCTAATCTGATATAGCCAGGGGCATGTAGAACAGATTTATGAAATAAAAAACAATAATATTTTCCAATTTAGATGGAACTCTTGGCTTTGTATTTGCCTATAGCTTACGCATTTATTAGCATAATAGCGTATACAGTACGAAATTCGTAAATTCTCCCCTGATTGAATTAATTGGGCTGAGGTAATTAGCAGACTTAACACGTCGGGGCGCTAATCTGATATAGCCAGGGGTATGTGAAACAGATTTCTGAAATAAAAAGTGATAATTTATTCCAATTAAGATGGAACTTTTGGCTTTGTATTTGCCCATACCTTACGCTTTTTCTTAGTATAGCATACAGCGTATACAGTACGAAATTCGTAAATTCTCCCCTGATTGAATTAATTGGGCTGAGCTAATTAGCAGACGTAACACGTCGGGGCGCTAATCTGACATAGCAAGGGGTATGTGGAACAAATTTCTGAAATAAAAAACAATAATATTTTCCAATTTAGATGGAACTCTTGGCTTTGTATTTGCCTATAGCTTACGCATTTATTAGCATAATAGCGTATACAGTACGAAATTCGTAAATTCTCCCCTGATTGAATTAATTGGGCTGAGCTAATTTGCAGACGTATCACGTCGGGGCGCTAATCTGACATAGCCAGGGGTATGTGGAACAGATTTCTGAAATAAAAAGTGATAATTTATTCCAATTAAGATGGAACTTTTGGCTTTGTATTTGCCCATACCTTACGCTTTTTCTTAGTATAGCATACAGCGTATACAGTACGAAATTCGTAAATTCTCCCCTGATTGAATTAATTGGGCTGAGCTAATTAGCAGACGTAACACGTCGGGGCGCTAATCTGACATAGCCAGGGGTATGTGGAACAGATTTCTGAAATAAAAAACAATAATATTTTCCAATTTAGATGGAACTCTTGACTTTATATTTGCCTATACCTACGCATGTATTAGCATAATAGCGTATACAGTACGAAATTCGTAAATTCTCCCCTGATTGAATTAATTGGGCTGAGCTAATTGGCAAACGTAACACGTCGGGGCGCTAATTTGTTATAGTCAGGGGTACGTGCATCAGATTTATGAAATAAAAAATAATAATACTGTGCAATTTAGAAGGGATTCGTTTGCTTTGTATTTGCCCATACCTTACGCATGTATGGTATAGCGCAATAGCGTATTATAAACAGTACAAAATTCGTAAATTCTTTCCTGATGAAATTAATTGGGCTAAGCTAATTAGAAAACGTAACAGGTTGGGGCGCTAATCTGATATAGCCAGTGGTATGGGGAACAGATTTATGAAATAAAAAACAATAATATTTTCCAATTTAGATGGAACTCTTGGCTTTGTATTTGGCTATAGCTTACGCATATTATTAGCATAATAGCGTATACAGTACTAAATTCGTAAATTCTCCCCTAATTGAATTAATTGGGCTGAGGTAATTAGCCAACGTAACACGTCGGGGCGCTAATCTAATATAGCCATGCGTATGAGAAACAGATTTATGAAATAAAAAATGATAATTTGTTCCAATTAAGATGGAACTTTTGGCTTTGTTTTTGCCCATACCTTACGCTTTTTCTTAGTATAGCATACAGCGTATATAGTACGAAATTCGTAAATTTTTCTCTTGATTAATTTAATTGGGCTGTGCTAATTAGCCAAAGTCACACGTCGGGGCGCTAATTTGATATAGTCACGGGTGGGTGGAACAGATTTATGAAATAAAAAAGAATAATATTTTCCAATTTAGATGGAACTCTTGACTTTGTATTTGCCTATACCTTCTGCATGTATTAGCATATTATAATAGCGTAATACAGTACGAAATTCGTAAATTCTTTCCTGATGAAATTAATTGGGCTAAGCTAATTAGAAAACGTAACACGTTGGAGCGCTAATATAATATAGCCAGTGGTATGGGGAACAGATTTATGAAATAAAAAACAATAATATTTTCCAATTTAGATGGAACTCTTGGCTTTGTATTTGCCTATAGCTTACGCATTTATTAGCATAATAGCGTATACAGCACGAAATTCGTAAATTCTCCCCTAATTAAATTAATTGGGCTGAGGTAATAAGCCAACGTAACACGTCGGGGCGCTAATCTAATATAGCCAGGGTATGAGAAACAGATTTATGAAATAAAAATGAAAATTTGTTCCAATTAAGATGGAACTTTGGCTTTGTATTTGCCCATACCTTACGCGTGTATTTAGTATAGCATATAGCGTATACACTACGAATTTCTTCCCTGATTAAATTAATTGGGCTGAGCTAATTAGCAGACGTAACACGTTGGGGCGCTAATCTAATATAGCCAGGGGTATGAGAAACAGATTTATGAAATAAAAAATGAAAATTTGTTCCAATTAAGATGGAACTCTTGGCTTTGTATTTGCCCATACCTTACGCTTTTTCTAGCGTAAAATAGTACGAAATTCGTAAATTTTTCTCTTGATTAATTTAATTGGGCTGTGCTAATTAGCCAAAGTCACACGTCGGGGCGCTAATTTGATATAGTCACGGGTGGGTGGAACAGATTTATGAAATAAAAAAGAATAATATTTTCCAATTTAGATGGAACTCTTGACTTTGTATTTGCCTATACCTTCTGCATGTATTAGCATATTATAATAGCATAATACAGTACGAAATTCGTAAATTCTTTCCTGATGAAATTAATTGGGCTAAGCTAATTAGAAAACGTAACACGTTAGGGCGCTAATATAATATAGCCAGTGGTATGAGGAACAGATTTATGAAATAAAAAACAATAATATTTTCCAATTTAGATGGAACTCTTGACTTTGTATTTGCCTATACCTACGCATGTATTAGCATAATAGCATATACAGTACGAAATTCGTAAATTCTTTCCTGATTGAATTAATTGGGCTGAGCTAATTAGCAAACGTAACACGTCGGGGCGCTAATTTGTTATAGTCAGGGGTACGTGCAACAGATTTATGAAATAAAAAAATGAAAATTTGTTCCAATTAAGATGGAACTCTTGGCTTTGTATTTGCCCATACCTCACGCGTGTATTTAGTATAGCATTATAGCGTATACACTACGAATTTCTTCCCTGATTAAATTAATTGGGCTGAGCTAATTAGCAGACGTAACACGTTGGGGCGCTAATCCGATATAGCCAGGGGTATGTGGAACAGATTTATGAAATAAAAAACAATAATATTTTCCAATTTAGATGGAACTCTTGGCTTTGTATTTGCCTATAGCTTACGCATTTATTAGCATAATAGCGTATACAGTACGAAATTCGTAAATTCTCCCCTGATTGAATTAATTGGGCTGAGGTAATTAGCAGACTTAACACGTCGGGGCGCTAATCTGACATAGCCAGGGGTATGGGGAACAGATTTCTGAAATAAAAAACAATAATATTTTCCAATTTAGATGGAACTCTTGACTTTGTATTTGCCTATACCTTATGCATGTATTAGCATATTATAATAGCGTAATACAGTACGAAATTCGTAAATTCTTTCCTGATTGAATTAATTGGTCTGAGGTAATTAGCCAACGTAACACGTCGGGGCGCTAATCTAATATAGCCAGGGGTATGAGAAACAGATTTATGAAATAAAAAAATGAAAATTTGTTCCAATTAAGATGGAACTCTTGGCTTTGTATTTGCCCATACCTCACGCGTGCATTTAGTATAGCATTATAGCGTATACACTACGAATTTCTTCCCTGATTAAATTAATTGGGCTGAGCTAATTAGCAGACGTAACACGTTGGGGCGCTAATCTGATATAGCCAGGGGTATGTGGAACAGATTTATGAAATAAAAAACAATAATATTTTCCAATTTAGATGGAACTCTTGGCTTTGTATTTGCCTATAGCTTACGCATTTATTAGCATAATAGCGTATACAGTACGAAATTCGTAAATTCTCCCCTGATTGAATTAATTGGGCTGAGGTAATTAGCAGACTTAACACGTCGGGGCGCTAATCTGACATAGCCAGGGGTATGGGGAACAGATTTCTGAAATAAAAAACAATAATATTTTCAAATTTAGATGGAACTCTTGGCTTTGTATTTGCCTATACCATACGCATGTATTAGCATAACAGCGTATACAGTACGAAATTCGTAAATTTTTCCCTGATTAAATTAATTGGGCTGAGCTAATTAGCCAACGTAACAAGCCGGGGCGCTAATCTAATATAGCCAGGGGTATGAGAAACAGATTTATGAAATAATAAATAATAATACTTTCCAATTAAGATGGAACTCTTGGCTTTGTATTTGCCCATACCTTACGCGTGTATTTAGTATAGCTCAATAGCTCATGAACTAATAATAGTTTCATTAGTTCTGCTGCACGAACCAAATAACTATGATTTAGGGGCAGCCCTGCAGCATGGTTTGGGTTAATTGAAAGACACCTGTAAGAAACAAAATAAAATTGCTGACGTTTTCAATGAATATATTATTGCAATTTAGAACGAGGTAATAACAGGGAATTCGGTAATCCCTTCGCGCTGTCTTTGACGGTCATTGACGGTCGTTGACAGATTTTGTGAAATTTGGTGCTAGCACCAAATTTCTTGCGAGCACCAAATTTGGTGTTGGGCCCAAATTTGGTGCTCACTTCAGTCTGGTCAAGCAACGGAGAGCTGTTGATAGTATAAAACATTGTAGGGAACGACTCCCTCTGAAGAAACGCAATTTTCGAGAAAGAGGTAATTTCTCACTAAAATAATAAAAACTTCTTGCAAGAAGTTGTTATTCTTATATCTGAAAGCACACAAATTTGTACAACAAGGGTGTTTTTTCTTTCATCATTTTCTTGTAACTTCGATGACCAATTGAGCCCAAATTTCACAGGCTTGTTATTTTATGCATATGTTGGGATACACCAAGTGAGAACACTGGTCTTTGACAATTTCCAAACGTGTTCAGTGCCTTTAAGCACTGTATAATCGGTACTTTCCCGAGTTCTGTGAAAAAAAAAGTCCACAGGCAAATCACTCGGGTTGGATTCGAACACACTACCTTTGCTTTGCCAGAGCAGATGTCTTACCACTAGACCACCAAGCTAGCCCATTGGCTAGAAGCAGTCTTTGGAACTTTCGTTGAATTCAAGCAAGGTCTCCAAATTCAAGCAACCTCTCCAATCGTGGTTTGGGTACACTCCATTTAAAAAAGAAGTGAAGACCATTAAAAAAGAAAACCATGTATACCGTTGTAATTTTCTCTTTAACAGCACTGAAAACATAACAGTTTATATTGTAAGAGCATTTTCATTGTTTAGGTGGTTATTTTTATGTAAAATGCTTAAAAATATTACCGACATTTTTCCGTTGGTTCATTGCAGCAGCTAAAGTGTATGAATGGGTCCAGGTGGGAAGTTCATTACAAAACGTCTCCCCTAAAATTGCTACAAATATCGACATAATGTGAAAATTCGTATATCGTTCATCCTCTGAATTTTTTTCGCTGAACGTAATATTTAAGGATAGATTTTTCATTTCTGCAAGTTTTAACAATTAATTCCTCGGTTACTCTAGATATTTGACGGGGTTTTTTGAGAAAATGGTTTCTGCTATTTGGTTTGCGTGCAAACGATCGTCCATCAAACGGATGTCAACGGACGGGAACATTTTCCGGAGGTAATATTTATTATGAGGCAACGTACACATCTTAAACAGATATGTTTACGTTAAATATACGTTGTTTATTAAATAACGAATGTTTTCTTGTGTAAAGATTTTGTGAATTTACAAGATTTTAAGATAACAATACCCTCTGATAAAATGGACTCGCCCAAGAGGCTACATACATAGGGAATGTACATTGTATACCCTGTGTATGTACGTGTACTAGGCCGTGTTTTGTGTGGAGCTTCGACCAGTCCATGCACGTCGCCAGAGTCGAATGAGATTATTTTCAACGTAGGTGGCGCGTTGGTGGCGTTACCCCCCTTCTGCCCCCCCGGTACTACTCTACGTAACGTTACCATAGCCTCATATAAAACATAGGCCCCTCTACAGAATGGGCATTGTAATCAAATCGTATTATTAAGATGACGAGACCTAGCCTACCGATCAAAACCCAACAAATCAAAGAATTCTTATTATATAGGACTATAATTGCATCGGAAACCAACCAAGGATATAAAGGGCAAGCAATAATATTTATAAGAATAATGGTCTTACTGAATACTGTGCTGATGAGCAAGGATAAAGGCAGGCACTCTGGTCTTACAGGCCCAAATGGTTTCATTGGATACAATGATTTCATCTCTTTATAAATAGCCGAATCGTGTGTGTACGTGTGAGTGTGTCTATCCATTCAAACCGAGGACTTTAACAAAAGGGATCCGGGTGTTTGACAGAGCGAGGACGTCCTCGCTTCGTTTTCGTGTACAAAACCAATGGGGACGTCGCTAAAAAAAACTATGTCCAAACAATGGGAGAACAAAGAGAAGTCCTCGGTAAGCGGGATTTACAAACGTGTGGACACACGGAAGGGCATATGTGGGGTCCTGACAACAATGGAACAATTGACCCCACAAGGTCATTTCAATAGGAACAATTGGGCCCCACAAGGGAATTCTTCAGAAAAGGGAATAATAGAACAACAATAGCAGTACCCCACAAACCGGATCCGTAAGGATGTGTGTGTGAGCGTGTCTATCCATTCAAACCGAGGACTTTAACAAAAGGGATCCGGGTGTTTGACAGAGCGAGGACGTCCTCGCTTCGTTTTCGTGTACAAAACCAATGGGGACGTCGCAAAAAAAAACTATGTCCAAACAATGGGAGAACAAAGAGAAGTCCTCGGTAAGCGGGATTTACAAACATGTGTGTGTGTGTGTGTATGTTATTGGATCTCCTCCATGGATACCGCATCAAACCTCGCCAAATTTACACGGAGGAAAGGAGGTGACTTCGTCTTGACACTGATCTATTTTTTAACAAAATCCGTTCAGAGTTGACATATTTATGAGCAAAAAAACACCAAAATGTATGGAAGTTTTTGCGCGCTGTTTTCACTGTTGCTACGGGCAGCACGCGCGTACAGTGCAAGCAAAGAACAGTTGCTATGGGCCGCGCGCGCGTACAGTGCTCTAAACCCGCGCCTCCGTGCCTGCCTCCGTTTCCCGTGATCCCGTGCGAAGACTATGCCAACGCGCGCGATCACGGGAAACGGAGGCAGGCACGGATGCGCGGGTTTAGAGCACGTGGGACGGGGGGACGGGGGAACGGCACCTTTTATTTTTTACGGAGGGACAAGGGCATCCCCCCAACACGTCGCATGCGGCTCCATTTTGTTCAGGACATGCATCCATCCTCAAGCAAATTATGACAAACTGAATAAAACACGCCTTAAAAGTTTACGCCTGGGGACATTAATTTTTTATTTTAAACCTCGCGGCATCTACACCTCTTTTGTTAATGAACGGGACGGGAACAAAATTAATTCGACTGACAAATAATACAAAACGGGAAAAAACGGGACGAGAAAATAATGAAGAAGACCGGAAAAAATATAACGGGGCTGGGGAAATAATACGGGAAAGGAAAAAAGAAAAGCGACTAATAAATGATACGGGACAGGAAAATAATTAACTGAACGGTAAAAAAACAAACAAACAGGGACAGGGTAATTTTTATTGTGACATCACACTTTGCTTAGTAGATTGATACAAAGTTTAGATCAATCTTAGTGCTTTGTGAAATCGGAACAGCACGGAACTCTAGCGGGACCCGCGCGTAGCGCGGGTTTCCCGCTAGTTTATACAATGATTTCATTGGATGCAATGATTTCTTTGGATATAATTTGCACTGACGTAGGCTTTTCATATCTGTGTTATTGTTCCGAGGTGATGTAGTTTCAGCTTGCACTTTCAGTTGTCTGCATTGTGCATGCATGTAATGTTGTTTTATTCACTATGTGTACATGTATGTGTACGTGTGAATACACGAGCCTCAAAGTGTGACGTCAGATGTTCAGGCTATTCAAGCGCAGATATGGAAAGCTTACGTCACTGCCCGTTTATCCGATGAAATAATTTAATCAAATGAAATCATTGGGTCTGTAAAACCAGTAGGCTACCAGCTGTCTTTATCCGTGCGGATATTAAAAGAGAGGGGACCAGTCTATTCAAGCGCAAGCTGTTGAAGCTAGCGCCCTCTGTGGGCCCTCTGCACATTGTTTATTGTGGTGCGCTTGATTATTTGGGATTGATAAAATCTGGCGCTTATACGTTTCTGGCGCTTAATATGAATTTGTGGCGCTTGATATATTTCTTGGGATTGATATGTCTCTGGGGATTGATATATTTCTGGGGATTGATATATTTCTGGGGATTGATACATTTCTGGGATTGATACATTATTTCTGGGGATTGATATTATTTCTGGGGTTGATATGTTTCTTGCAATCTTTTTAATTTTGTAGTTGTCTTTTTGCCCCAATGGCCGCCCATACACAACAACAGACCGTGCACGTCTCGCGCGTATTTGAATATTGGGACCCGTTGAAGTGCGCGAGTTGTTTCGTTTTTTAGTCATGCGTCAAAATTTCCAAATATGCGCGAGACTTGCACGGTCTAAATGCTTGTTTAGGGGCCATTTATTCGTTATTTTACAGAGCCGGTCTTTATAATAACACGTGTGAATACACCCGCACGTGACCAGTCTTTTACCAATAAGAGTGCATAAACTCTCCGCGGTATTTAGTAATGCACGTTAATTATTTACCTTATATGAGGACCTGTGTAAACACTTACCCAGATTTTATCATATTTAGCATAATCATAAAACCCCGCACTTTGACCTCAAATTGACACAATAACTATCTCACAATACGCCCATTCATACGGTAAAAACCGTTATCGACAGTCGCTTAATCGTGTATTTTCTGCATATAGAGCTCTATAGCAGTGTAAGGAATGCTGCGACTTGTAAGTTAACCTGATTAAGAATCGTTACCGATTGATTACTTCTTCATCTGGTAAGTTACAAGTTACAAGTTAGTTACTGAACCTTCAGGTTTACTCGTACCATAGCTGCAATCGTCCAGTTTGTTGCACCAATTGTATTGGTAAGCACAGTTTCACTTGCAATTCCTGTTACCTTTGAGGTTGCTGTATAGCACAGACGAAGCAAATAGGGTAACCTGAAATGCAAGTGAAAATGGGGTTACCTATAAAATTGGTGCCACATTTTCGTACGATTGTCCTTCGTCAGGGCTGGACTTCATGGTGGCGGTACGAACGCGGTAAATCCCACGTTGATGCCGCGTGGCGCCAGCGTTCCTAGCTGGTGGATGATATGTTGCTCTTGAGTTTTGCGTTGTCCGTCAGTTGTCGTGGTTACTAGGACGCACAAGGTCATGTCGTTAGTGGAGGGGAGGGCGGACGAAGGGTTGAGCCAAGCCTGAGCGGCCAACCTCGTTCCCAGTGGTGTACGATATCGCCGCGCCATTTTTCTTTTCTTTCCAAAAATGCCTTGCTCGATCATAGCCCTGGAAGTGTGACTTTGAAATGTCAAAACATATTGGATATTTTAATAAGTCCTGTGATTGATCCATTCTGTGTTAGAGACTATACGCAAAGCGCGCTGTCAAAAGACGTATCAAGTCATACAGCAACTGGCCCCTCTCATTCTTTTACCTGTATGCAGTTCAGGGTGACCATATAAAAACATGATTCATTTGAAAGGTATTGCGTCGAAATACGTGCGTTTTTACGCACGTACTAAACGCCTGACAAGCACCGTGCAAGCGTTTGAAAGTTTTTAACAAGCGTTCGGGCAGAGCAGCCACTTTTTTGTTAGCCAATCATTGTTGATTTTTTAAGTGCTACCCTTCCAGGGGTTACTGACAAGAGGTATCGATACGGCGCGCTGCCCATGGTAGCGAGGCTGCTGAGCGGCCGATTTAACAAAGAGCTAAGATTGATCTTTACTGTGTATCAATCTTAACTAATAAGCAAAGTGTGATGTCACAATACAAACCACTATGACAATTGACAACTAAAGATGGATCTTTTTAATGCATTAGGTTAGAATGATGTTTTAAAAGTAGAATATAAATGATCCCACACAAAATAGGCCTATGCCTCGAAATTGCGTGGTTTTCCTTTTACATCGTAAACTAACACGGCACGCCATTTTGTAAAGTCAATTTTTTGCCTCCACAAAATGCTTTTACAACAAACGGTTACAAACGCTTTTCATATAGACCAACTCGCCCGATCCAAGGCAACGTGTCCCTTTAAGCTTTTAGTTTATAGCTTGCATGATTGAAGTTGCTTTAATCACCAGGGATCAAGGTATAGATGCATGTTCTCTTCTGCAATTTAGAACTTTCTATTTTTAACATTTATTTGTCTGTATGTTCCATCAAAAAGTGAAAGACATTATTATAGGGCTGCTGAACCCCCCCTCATTCCAAAACGTAGGGGGCGACGTTTACATGTCGCTTCCTAAGATAATTATATGGACCTCCATATCATTACGGATGTAGCGGCAGCCGGGTAACAAAGTGGCGGCCGCCGGCGCGGCATTTACCACTTTGTCCAGCTGCCGTCATAACACCGCGTGTCAAGTAGACTTGATTCAAGTCCCGTTCTCGTGCGAGAGGTCTCCAAGCATATCGCGCCAACTAGCAAACAAGCCGTACAGTGCGCGCTCGCCGTCAAAATGTGGTCCCGAGAATGGGACATGACGAGGTCGTTTCTATACACTGCACGTTGTTATTGGAAAATCTCCCCAAATGGGGAGATGAACAAAACCAATGGGAGCGTGGAAGCGCTGCCCCGCCGGTAAAATATTCATTACACTCTGTGACATCACAGTGCAAGACATTGTAAGTGCACGCGTCTAAACGCGGTGACACGTGGGGTGCGGGCAAACTCATCAGCAGGCAAGTGGGTGTCGGTACCAAAGTCGTTGAATTGCACTTCCCAAAGTTCAAATTTTGCGAACAAAACCGACCCAAATGTATGTTACAACGTATTAACTTAAATTTTATTGAACATTCAGTGCTTTCTTTTTATAATTAATCGGTTATTTAAAAATATATTTCAATCCTCATCTAAGTACTTAACCCCCACAAATAACAAATGAACGAGTCTTCTTTTTGAATGCGTTTGATTGGACAACACGTATAACGCAGCAAGTTTACATATTCATAAGTGAATACATTTACATATCAGGCGACTGCGGCATCGTCAAGTCCCTGTCCCGCGTGCGGAACAGGTTGGGGAATGCAGACCATCACAAAACAATAGTTTTATGGCGATGGCACGGGATTGGGACTTGAGTCAAGTCTACGTGTCAAGGCACTACTGATGTCATTTCAGTAGGGCGCTCTCGCCTAGAGGTCAAAAGGAGGTTTTTCACTGGCCAATCCTGTGCGCCGCGCGTCCAAAATGTGCGTTTCAATTGTTTCGTCATCGTTTTACCTCTAAGAGGGCGGCTGGATGACGACATTGCATAAGGTCTATAGACCCCTTGCATAACGCCAAACGCTACAGGAACGCTGAGGTCAAGCACACCTTTTTTACGCACAAAGAACAGCTATCGTCCAATGATTTGCCTCCTTTGGCCTCACTGGGGGCGCTTTCTGGTCTCAGTGAGGGTGCTTTTTGAGCGTGTGACGTCATATGCTCCATAACGTCACAATAGACTTTGTAAGTCTCGCGCGTATTCGAATTACATTGAGACACGTTGAAGTGCGGGAGTTTGTTTCTTTCACGCGTTAAAGCAATATACGTGGGACCAAAGTGGTCCCAAACACATTCGAATAGCCTACGCGCAAGACTTGCACAGTATATAAGATTACACAAGTATATAACCTCTCGCAAAGATAAACTTAGTCTCACAATCTTGTTTCAACAGTTTTAACGGTTACTGCACAATGGAAGCCAAGATTCACCAAATCCTCTTGAGCGTGTTTCTCCTTACTGCAATCATTCTTGGGTTCTCGTCAGCAATCCGTGTCACTGACCTAAACATCGTGGACAGAGCAACCACAGCTTTTGTGGTCAAGTGGGGCTTCCGACTCGATGGTTATAACTCAAGTCGATTGCTTGGTTTTGAACTCACAGTGTCTACTTTGATATTTGACCAAGAAGTTGCTCGCCAAGATATCCATCGTAACCGATCGTCTGCGTTTGTTGGCAATTTGACCAGTGGTAGTACATTTCATGTATGCGTAGCTACGTATATCTCGCAAGGTGCAGTGGGAAACAAGACCTGTATATTCGCGTCCACTGTATACAATCCATGGGACACCCGCGCTAAAACGGCTACGTTCATTGGAATTGGAATATTTGCTATTTTTGTGATTCTCATGGTGTTCGATGTCAAGTATCCAAGACAACCATCGAGTGACAGTGATCCACACCAGTAAACAATCAAAACAAGGAAAAATGACGTTAGGCCTACTAGTTAAAACATGCACTTACAAGATAACCAGTGCGGTACTAAGCATCAATAATAAATTCGTAACCATGACAACTAGACACAGCCATTATTTTCCACCGCCCGGTCGGGGATGTGTTTGTATCACCTTTGCCCCGTCGAAAATAGTCGCAACCTGTGTGAAGAGGAATAAACCCTGCCCCAGACAAATCACGTCAACTATACTTTAAGAATAACATACATGCATTTATAGGGTGTCGTGGCCGAGCGGTTAAGAGCATCGAATTCAAGTTCTGGTGGTTAGTCATCAGGTTGTGGGTTCGAATCCCGGTCATGGCACTTGTGTCCTTGAGCAAGACACTTAACTATAATTGCTTCTCTTCACCCAGGGGTATAAATGGGTACCTGCGAGGGTGAAGGTTGATATTGTGTTTGAAAAAGCCTTCGGAGCGCCACGGTTGCCCAGGGTTGTATACTCCCCAGGGAGCTGAGAAAGGTTAAAGGAATGTTATTGGCCCAATGACCAGGGCACTAATGTAAAGCGCATTGAGACGTTTATTGTAAAATGCGCTATATAAGAACTTGTTATTATTATTATTATTGGTAATTCACATTATTTGATCTTTGTCCTTGATTGCACAAGAGTTCATCAACCTTCCTTGGGAATGATTTTTTTTTCATATTTTGAGGGATGTTAATTAACTAAAGTGAATAATTTATAGATGCAAACAATTTGTTTTTATAACACGGGCAATCCTTTGGAATCAAGACCAACAAAATAATAACAATTAAATAAATATACAATCATATAGTTGCTACAAGTTTAATTTTTTTTCAAATTGTAAAATCATAATTACAAAAATTGAAATAGAGTATTTCTACATATATACAGCCCCTGTAATTGCAGTAGCTTTGAAAAATTATGAAACCCATATTGCGAAGGACGTCTACACGTTTTCCCAGCTTACAGTAAGCTGCAGACCACAAGGGAATTTGCGTTACTCTAAATGCTGCAGCTTTTTCAGTGTAATTGTGTAAAAATATGATAATTACAAAAACATATGTATATTTATTCATTTGTATATGCTTTAAGCTAAATATCATTGTGCAGTCTTTATTTTCTATGTTTGTCCCAACAATAAGCAATGCTTATCCAGAGGGCGTGCCTACAATTCACCATTAATGAACCAACTCAATACCCAATCACCAATATTAATATGCTTTGATTTATCATTATCTTTAACCGAATAATATTATTTGAAAATAATATGTAATTGAAAGATAGCAATCATCTTCGAGAGCTCTCACACCTCCATACAGCAAATCATAAATACGACAAAAACCATAAAAAGTTGATAAAGTTTACTTAAGAAAAACGATAAAAGTAATCAGTCGAACTGCATAATAAGCAGGAAAATACAGATTTTAAGAATAAATTATATTTAACATTGTACTATATAAATAGGCTTTTAAAGTTTGTCTTTAAAGTTTATTAAAGGGGAAATAATGAATAACATATATAACATTTTTAAAGAAACTCTCGTGTTACATTTAATAAACTATATGAACATCATGGATTTTGTACAAAAGTATCTTCCCCACCCCACCCCCATTAGTTTACATACCATCAGTTTCAGGAAATATAGTTGTTAAATTTTCAGGCGCAGATCTAGGGGCCCAAGGGGGTACGTGCCCCCGGTAAAATTCGATCCAAAAAGGTAGGCATAAGTTGGCAAAGAGGTCCAGTTGCTCACATAGCTATTGCACATCCCAAGACACATGTTAGTGACATGCATCGGGCACTTTCCTGGTCATCGCTGCCATCTCGTTGGGAATGTCACAGAATGTTTGAAGTTTTGAAATGTGGTAATAATTATTAGCCCAGCATAAAAGCCCGCTTTAAGCCTGCTTATCTTTAAAGCCAGCCTTGTCTCTCTGCTAATCTTTAAAGCCAGCCTTGTCTCTCTGCTAATCTTTAAAGCCCGCCTTGTCTCTCTGCTAATCTTTAAAGCCCGCCTTGTCTCTCTACTAATCCTTAAAGCCCGCCTTGTCTCTCTGCTAATCTTTAAAGCCCGCCATGTCTCTCTGCTAATCCTTAAAGCCCGCCTTGTCTCTCTGCTAATCGTTAAAGCCCGCCTTGTCTCTCTGCTAATCTTTAAAGCCCGCCTTGTCTCTCTGCTAATCCTTAAAGCCCGCCTTGTCTCTCTGCTAATATTTAAAGCCATCCTTGTCTCTCTGCTAATCTTTAAAGCCCGGTTTGTCTCTCTACTAATCTTTAAAGCCCGCCTTGTTTCTCTGCTAATCTTTAAAGCCCGCCTTGTCTCTCTGCTAATTTTTAAAGCCCGCCTTGTCTCTCTGCTAATCTTTAAAGCCCGCCTTGTCTCTCTGCTAATCGTTAAAGACCGAGGGTCTTCGTTGTTGTGGATGGATGAATAACTTCAGAGCCAATCTTGAGTGTCACAGAAGATAGTAAGTCCATGAAACGGGGGCTGGCTACAATAAGGAACTCCGTTTTTGACTCATTGAGCTGAAGCATGTTGTTTGCCATCCACTCCTTGATACTTAATATACAGTTTGAAAGAGAAGACAACGCACCATCCACTTCACATTGGTTTCAAGGGTCAAACGAAATGTTCAATTGCGTGTCATCTGCATAGAAGTGATACATTATATTTTCACAACACTTGACTATGTTAGCTACCGGATGAGTGTGAAAACAAAATGATTGGGGGCCATCTACAGACCCCTGTGGCAGACCAAAGTTTAATATTTGTGGATCAGATAGAACACTGGCAATTTTGACCCTATTAGAGCGATTACAGAGGTACGACTCAAACCATTTACCAGTAGCTTGTTTTAAAGTTATCTTAACTCTTACATATATATTTGCCTATATATTTCGCTTTTATTCTGCAGTGCGTATATATGTATCCCCTTGTACATGAATATGCAGTTTTATTTGTTTAGTTAATGCTTTATATTTTCATGATACCTTGCTTAATTATGTGTTTTACATTTTTGTAACTTTTCTTCCTAACTATCTTCGATTTTTTCCTATTTTTGAATCATGGCTTTTAGTCCTAATTGCTCTGAAATTTACTATTATACTTGTTACTCTTTGTCTACACAGGGCCCTCAGGGATAGCTGGTATAATACTGATAAGGCTATACCCTGTCTAAGTTTTGGGTTTTAAAGAGCTTCCTTCTCCTTCAAGTAATTGGGTTTTAATGTTGTCCCCTTTTTCATATATCTTCATTTTATTATCATCATTATAATTTGATTATCTATCGATTGGGTCTTCGTTTCATGTGATTGTGTCACGCTAAATTGTATATTCTTGCACCTGTTTTTATTTTATTTAATTGTTTTCTCCTTGATTGCTATACAATAGCTATATTTTTGGACTTTATTATTGTGTAATTTATGTGTAATGTTTGGTTGTTGCTGTTGTTGAATAAATGAAGCTGTATAGCTTCAATGCAAGGGAGAAACAATAAATGCATGCTTAATATTGTTTTTAAACAAAGGCGGATTTTTAGGTATTGGGCGCATCATTAGGCACGCTCTCCCCCTTATTTTCGCCGGGAAAAATAACAAATAAATGGCACTAAATAAAACAAAAACTTAAAGGTTAAACTGGGTAAAAAATAATGTGTAAAAACCATTTTAAATGCCTTAGATTGCACCAGAGATCAAAATGCCTCGGACCCAACGCCGCGAAAGCTTAACGTCCGCTCGTTCTTTTCGTAAAATAATCAGAGGGGGCAGGGGAGCCCCCCCCCCACCACCTACCCTCCCCTCCCCACCCAACCCCATATAGATCGAACAAATGCACAAATAAATTGTTTGATACATTATATATAGATTTATTTAAGTTTACCCCGCCAGTTTCCCTTGTGATTTATTACTTGTTTTGGTCAACATTTTAAATGAAATTATGAGTGCCCCGCAGTTTCAAAAAAACCTGGATCCGCGTCTGGTTTTAGGGGTAAACAAAGAAAAAATTACTAGAACAGGTTCTGAACCTTCGACCTCCGGATGAACGTGCTCTACCAATTTAGCTAATTTATCAATATCTTTGTTCGGGGTGTCAGTCGGAAGTCAGAAATATTAATTTCAGGAAATATATCAATAATTTTTATTTATTTACGACGCAGGTGAATTTACTCATATGTTGTTGTTTCAATTCCATGTTTTATGAAAGTCAATAATTACGGCACCCTCTTGGCAAAGGATTTTGATTTTCGGATGGTCCCCAGCTTTTCTTTCAAATTAAGTAAAAGACATTGGTATGGTAGAGTTAATTGTCGATCATCCCAAATGTCAAGACCAACTCATCAAGGAATTCTATCTGTGTTGGGCATTGCTTGGATGGTTCCTCAAAATCACCGAAGAAAAACTCAAGACACTCATCAAAATACGCCAGTACCGACGGTTCGGAACAATTGTTCGGGCTATTATCCGAACAACCAATCAATGTATCGAGAGCATGATCAAGATCATCAAACTTTTCTCCATCGTAGCTCTCATTCAAGTAGCAAATACAACCCCGGTTAAGTTCTTCTTCAAAATTTGGAGGGAAGCCTGTTCCAAATGTTGCGTTAAATTCTTGGTAGAGTTGTTGTGCACAGGGGCACGTGGTATTCCAGTCATCGGGATGATCTTTACCGAGTGTTAGTACATCAAGACAGACCTCAAAATACAGCAGTGTCTCTTTATCAGGACAGACAAACCCATCAGTTGGATTGGTAAAGGGTAAAGATTTGTTGTAAAAGTCAAACAAACAACAAACGAAGCGCGGAAATGGAAAATCTTGGACAAATCCACAAAGATCAGTAAAGGGCAGCTCACGGACACTGTCACCGTTATGTTCGTGTGTTTGTTCGTTTATTGTTTGTTTGACCCTGTCACCAAATTCACTTGGATCGTGACAGAGGCAGTCCGGTGGTGTTTCCGTTCCAAAAGTTGCATTAAGGTCACTAATGAACGAATCCCAACAGGGGCAAACAAGGTCATCGTCGTCATTCTCACCCATGTAAATCTCATAACATTTATCAAGTTTATCGTAGTCCACATTAATTGGACAGACAAATCCATCTGGGTATATAACTGCTGAGCCAGAAATGTTGTTATTGAGACAATAACGAAAGCGTGGAAATGGAAAGTCGCTGTAACACTCTCGGTCATTATGCTTATTACCTCCTTTTTTGCTACGCTTTGAACGATGATGAAGATGGCGAGAACGACCACCAACGCTACGACGACGACGTTTCTTCCCACAGCCACAGCCTCCATCAACTTCTCCAAATATTGAAGTAAATATCTGAGACAAAGAATCAAATGAGGGACATCTTTGAAATCCATCACAAACATCACCTATATCACCATAGTTACCAATGACGTCACTACCACGGTGAAATTCGTAGCAAATGGCAAGCTGGTGTAATTGTTCGCTTTCAGGGCATTCGAACCCATCAGAAAGGTTGAAACCAGATGTTTCGATATTGTTCAGGCACTCGATGAAATTTGGGTATGGAAAAGAAAACGGAGGATCACCTGTACCAAAAGTTTCGTTAAGTATGTCATAAAGATCGTCTACATTGGGACATGAGGCATTTAAAGCTTCTTCTGAATCACATCCATGATCAAAATGAAGGTATTCGCAATCGTCCAAAAACATTAAGTATTCCTTGTCAGGACACACTTTACCGTCTGTGAGATTGACTGGACCTGGCTCATCAATTTTGTCAAGACAGTAATAAAAAATAGGAAATGGGTATCGAAATCGAAATAAGCGTTTACATTTGTCGACACTTCTTTTCTTGCCCCTTCTCAACCTTAATAATCGGTAAGAATAATCGTGATACTCATAGCGGTGACAATGTAATCGCGGCATTTCGGTTGTTGACATTGTTGTAGACATTTCTGTGGTGGTTGGTGTGTCAGTGGTTGTTGACGTTTCCGTTGTTGTAGACATTTCCGTGGTGGTTGGTGTATCAGTGGTTGTTGACGTTTCTGTTGTGGTAGACATTTCCGTGGTGGTTGGTGTGTCAGTGGTTGTTGACGTTTCTGTTGTGGTAGACATTTCCGTGGTGGTTGGTGTGTCAGAGGTTGTTGACGTTTCTGTTGTGGTGGACATTTCCGTGGTGGTTGGTGTGTCAGTGGTTGTTGACGTTTCTGTTGTGGTGGACATTTCCGTGGTGGTTGGTGTATCAGTGGTTGTTGACGTTTCTGTTGTGGTAGACATTTCCGTGGTGGTTGGTGTGTCAGTGGTTGTTGACGTTTCTGTTGTGGTAGACATTTCCGTGGTGGTTGGTGTGTCAGTGGTTGTTGACGTTTCTGTTGTGGTGGACATTTCCGTGGTGGTTGGTGTGTCAGTGGTTGTTGACGTTTCTGTTGTGGTAGACATTTCCGTGGTGGTTGGTGTGTCAGTGGTTGTTGACGTTTCTGTTGTGGTAGACATTTCCGTGGTGGTTGGTGTGTCAGTGGTTGTTGACGTTTCTGTTGTGGTGGACATTTCCGTGGTGGTTGGTGTGTCAGTGGTTGTTGACGTTTCTGTTGTGGTAGACATTTCCGTGGTGGTTGGTGTATCAGTGGTCGTTGACGTTTCTGTTGTGGTGGACATTTCCGTGGTGGTTGGTGTATCAGTGGTTGTTGACGTTTCTGTTGTGGTGGACATTTCCGTGGTGGTTGGTGTGTCAGTGGTTGTTGACGTTTCTGTTGTGGTAGACATTTCCGTGGTGGTTGGTGTGTCAGTGGTTGTTGACGTTTCTGTTGTGGTGGACATTTCCGTGGTGGTTGGTGTGTCAGTGGTTGTTGACGTTTCTGTTGTGGTAGACATTTCCGTGGTGGTTGGTGTATCAGTGGTCGTTGACGTTTCTGTTGTGGTGGACATTTCCGTGGTGGTTGGTGTGTCAGTGGTTGTTGACGTTTCTGTTGTGGTAGACATTTCCATGGTGGTTGGTGTATCAGTGGTTGTTGACGTTTCTGTTGCGGTGGACATTTCCGTGGTGGTTGGTGTGTCAGTGGTTGTTGACGTTTCTGTTGTGGTGGACATTTCCGTGGTGGTTGGTGTGTCAGTGGTTGTTGACGTTTCTGTTGCGGTGGACATTTCCGTGGTGGTTGGTGTGTCAGTGGTTGTTGACGTTTCTGTTGTGGTAGACATTTCCATGGTGGTTGGTGTATCAGTGGTTGTTGACGTTTCTGTTGCGGTGGACATTTCCGTGGTGGTTGGTGTGTCAGTGGTTGTTGACGTTTCTGTTGTGGTGGACATTTCCGTGGTGGTTGGTGTGTCAGTGGTTGTTGACGTTTCTGTTGTGGTGGACATTTCCGTGGTGGTTGGTGTGTCAGTGGTTGTTGACGTTTCTGTTGTGGTGGACATTTCCGTGGTGGTTGGTGTGTCAGTGGTTGTTGACGTTTCTGTTGTGGTAGACATTTCCGTGGTGGTTGGTGTGTCAGTGGTTGTTGACGTTTCTGTTGTGGTAGACATTTCCGTGGTGGTTGGTGTATCAGTGGTCGTTGACGTTTCTGTTGTGGTGGACATTTCCGTGGTGGTTGGTGTGTCAGTGGTTGTTGATGTTTCTGTTGTGGTGGACATTTCCGTGGTGGTTGGTGTGTCAGTGGTTGTTGACGTTTCTGTTGTGGTGGACATTTCCGTGGTGGTTGGTGTGTCAGTTGATATTCCATTCGTGGTAGACACCTCAATAGTTGGTGTTTCATCTGAAAAATAGAACAATAACAAATATTCTGGTTAATAACAAGCCATTCAGAATCCAACGGTTCCACTCGCTCAAACGTAGGCCTACACACAATCAATGTATGGGCCTTTGTTTTTTCCAAATAATAGTAATCACAGCCAGATTAATCATCTTATAGCAAACCTATTAGATATTATGCCTAAATATTGGGCAAGTTGTATGATTCTTGTATGAAGTGTGTGATATTGACACAGTTGCACCTTGTTGTTGCACTGCCTATAAGCTCCAAGGTTTTTATTTATTTAGTTTGGATTACTACAAGTTGGATTTTTTTTTTTGATTGAATATGGGAAAATTCACTGGCAATAGTGGACTCTTTCCAAACATCAGCAGCTTTCTTATTTCTAATTGATAAGAAAATTACCCCAGGGAATTACTCATGCTTGTTAAGGGGCCAAGTTATGTAGACCCAACCTCGTTCCCAGAGGGGATCGATCTCGCGGCGCCATTTTCCCCAGCATGCCATGCTCGCCCATAACCCCTGGAATTGATGAATAAGATGTGCTAGAATCTAGCACATCTTAATTAGGCCTGTGCCGATCCACTCTATATGCGCCCGCTCATGTATGGTTGCCCGCAAAAGAGGAATCCAGTAGTCAGGGACAGTCCAAAGTCATTAGCAGGAAATTGGGATCAACAGCAATCTGGGATCGCCGGAGTGCTTTTGTACAATGCCAAGCTGATCGTGTCCTTTGTGTGATTGGAGACGGACAACTTGTCCTGGGATCAGGGGTCGGAGGGTTTGGCAGATTTGTCGTATGAAGATTTCTGCTGCAGGCGTCGCTTTCGTAACTGCGCCGTGACGCTAGTGTGTAGATGGTGGGTTTGAGGAGGGGCGTCGAGGTGGGAATGGTTGTTCAAAGACGCCGTGACATGAGACGTTGGGAAGGTGAGCCAAGCTGAGGGTTGGTTGGGACGTTGCGAATGTTCAGCAAGTTTCGGTATAGGTCGGAGCCTTCGCGTTATGTCTTCTCGAGGAGGAGTTTGCGCGATTGACGGAGCTTTCTGCCTGAGGGTAATAGGGACTACTTATCGTATGCTGGAAACCCCATGACTGTGCAAACTGTTTGAAGGCCAAGCAATCAAATTGTCGAGCGTTGTCACTGATAACGATGCGGGGGATCCCGTGGATGGAAAATTGACTCTTGAGTACCTCAATGACTGCAGAGGCACAGGTGTTGTCAAGCGAAGCAAAGTCAAACCAGCCCGAGTACGAGTCACCAAGGGCTAGGTAATCCATGCCGTTCCAGTGAAATAGGTCAACACCAATGTGTTCCCAGGGAAGACTGGGTGGTGGGTAGCTTTTCAATGGCTCTTTCTGTTGGTGGGGTTTGGTAGCGTTGTAAACTGTGCATCTATAGAGACGGACTGTTCGATATCCATGCACATTGATGGCCAGTAGACGATATCTCTGGTGGCTCTGCGTTTGGTAGCTTCGATACTTGGTGACCTTCATGCAATAATTTGGTGTATTCGACACGAAGTGACGTGGGAATGATGGCCTTTTGTCCCTTCAAGATGATACCACATTCGAGAGTCAGTTCATCTCTGAATGGAAAGTAGGGGCGAGCATCTGGTGGGGCATTGTTAATGTGTGAAGGCCATCCGCGACTGATGACATTAATTAGCTGTTGCATGGCAGAGTTGTGGGCAGTTGCTGCTGTGAGCTGTCGTGTATCAGAGATAGGCAGGAGGGTCATAATTTCCAGGTCGTAATGTTCGGTACCAGTTGATGACATGGGAGCACGTGACAAAGTGTCAGCGCTACAGAGTTAAATTTCCCTTTCTTGTACACAAGGGTGATATTGTACTTTTGCACTAAGCGGGGGCTTCTTGACGATTGTGACCAATGGCTGGTGATCGGTTTCAACTATAATTTCTTTACCGTAGATGTAGTTATGGAACTTGGTGCAGGCAAACACATTGGCAAGCAGTTCCTTCTCAATCTGCGAATACCGTTATTCGGTGTCGGTCATAGCGAAGCATACGCGACAGGCAGGCAGCACACCAAGGCCAAACTTGGAAGCATCACAGGTCACTGTGACTGGCTTGCGGACATCAACTTGAGTGTCGGTGCATGAGCGATCTTGTCCTTGATCTCCAGAAATACAGCGTTGTGTTGGTCTAACCATGCACCAATGGACGTCATTATGTGTGAGCTCGCATAGTGGGGCTGCTAAGTCGCTGAGATTTGGTATGAACTTGGCTAGGTATGTCACCATGCCAAGGAATTGTTGTAAGGCAGTGACGTCATCAGGTGGAGGCATGCCGGTGATAACACTGACTTTGGCTGGATCAGGCTTGAGGACAGTGGCGGTGAAGACATGATCGACGTAAGAAACTTGTGTAAGACCGAATCGGCATTTCTGGGGGTTGAGACGCATATTGATTTTGCGTATCCGATTGAGGACAGTTTCTTTCTTCTCGAAAAATTCTCCAATATTGCCGAAAGTGGCCATGGAAATAGTTCCTGTACTTACTGACACCACAAAGAATGTTGATAACTACGTTATGTAATGCAGACGGAACAGTCGAGCTTTATTCAGATGAGCACATAAGTTACCTTTGTAAGCAGCCATGTTATAAAAGAAGTGGTGCATGCTGGGAAAACATCATTAGACTTGAGTACATTATGGACAAAGAGATGAGCTTGAGCTTAATACTAAAAGCGTCAAAATCCTGTTATACATTTCAATACAAGGCAGGCAAGAGTGAATACTCGAATCTGATTCACATTGAGCCGATTTTGGAACTTGGAAAGTTGTGTACTGTTAATTAACAGTCAATCAGAGGCAAGACAAGAGTTATTACAGAATTTGTGACTATCGTTGGGCATTAACTTATAGTGTGTTTTTTCCTCCCTTTGCCCACTGAGCTTGCTTAACCCCAGATCTCCTGTGGCCTTTTATCATCCTATTGTGATGTATCTTTTTGTTTGTTTATGGTAGTTTTTTATTACGCAGTAAATTTATGTTCACTGTACTTGCCCGTACATGTTGTATTTTCGTATTTTAATGCTAGTCTTTTACTGTTCGTTGTACTCCACGCCTACATATTATGTTATTGTTAAGCATTATGTAATGTTTAGTTTTTACCAGTTTTCCAGTGGAAATCGAATTTCTATATTTTTTTAATGTGGACAATAAATGCTATCTATCTATCTATCTATCGTGTACCCATGCTGAGAAAAGACGATTAAGTCGTCATTAAACATGCCACACCGGAGGGCTCGTGAATAACGAAAGGGTGGATGTGGGTTTGGTTTTTGTTTTGGGTTTGGGTTTGGGTTTGGGTTTATAGGTTACACAATCCAAACAATAAAATTCAACATATCGTTGGCAAACTGCTTCATAGAATAGGCGATCCCTATAGCCGAACATCGGAACGATATCCGACAGCGTCTCTGAGCATGTCTTAGGAAAAATCACCAAACACGTAAGGACCTAGAACAGCAATGGGCACGGAGATGAGGAGAGGCCAAAGTCACCGAAAGATCAAAGTGGTTATAGGACACACTCCCAACTTGCCTTCCCTCCAGTGAGTCTCCCTAACTGACGTTTATCGTAGAATTTTGCTATTAAGTATTGACTTTTTGGTATTTTTTTTAATTTTTCGCCTCGTGAATTTTCAAAAAAATTAGCCTTTGGTGTCATCCATCATCATACCTTCACGAAACACACGACAGAATTTGATTGCACTTGTGAATAGTAGGCTCACCTTGAAAAACTCGTTACAAATTTTGAGGCTTGGAGAACTGCCATACTGAAGTTGTGGCAGGATAACAAACAACAGTCATCCTTATCTTGGTTGGCTTGTAGACATCACAATTAATATCTGGGCAATACGGGCAGATTGTGTGTGTTTTAGGCCATATAATGTTCTGTGTTGGAAGGCTAAGAGGCAGTGTTGTAACTGGGGGGGGGGGGTACGGGAGCACACACCCCTTGATGTCTGTCACCCATTTGAAATCTGGACTTTTTGAGTTACAAATTACAAATTAACCTTCCATTATGAAGCCCACGAAGTATTTTTCATAATATTGCGTGCACAAATAGACTTTTGATAACCTAAAATAAAGTTTGAACAACTAGTCAATACATGTGTACAGGATTCCAATAAAGAGCACTCATGTGAAAGCTGAAGAAGTGGATTTTAAGTTTTATAAAAGACATTTTGAAGCCTCGCATATTGTAAATGTCACAAATTCCCAAAAGTCCATAAATGTCATTAAACAATGCGATATCGTTTTAAGGTGAACTACAACTCTTAAATACGAACAGATCTTATTTTGTTCGACTAATGTAGACTGTGTATGAACGTTTGGTAAGTCGGCTTATCTGTGAACGAAGTGCCTCTACAGTGAAAAACATTTTCACTGAGAAATGTGTAGACCTGTACAAATTTTAAAAAGAAATGTCAAACAAATAGTTGACTTTGTATGTCTCACCTGTACACTCAATCCCAAGAAAGTTCTCTGCACAGTTGCATTCACAATTTGGCCGGTCCAATGTCCCACCATTTGTACAGTATAAATTACACGCTGAAAATGAATAATAATAATGTATATCAGCACTTACAACAAATTTTTAAGCAAAATAGTACATTTTAAAGTTGTCACTATTAAGGATGATGACGTCCTTACTATAATATAATTGAAAGGCCTATGGTCAATCGTTATTTCAGACACGGACACCATGTCAAAATGTCAATTCTTATTGTCAGACCTCAAAACGAGCCCCGGCATTGCAACCTTTAGGAAGTGTATTAGGCTCTTCCATATGACGTAGTGAAAATAGTTTGCGTGGTTCAGAAGATATGGGTTTGGGTTTATGAAATACTAAAATTTGAAATGGTGTAACCACCTGATGACGCCATGATGATGTCACTATACAGCGGTGTCAGCGGTGCAGATCTAGCTATGAAGGTTTTGATTATTTTCATATAACGTGGTGGATTTTTCACAAATGAATTATTTTACATATACAGATAGTTCTGAAGTAATGATTAAATCTGTTCCTTTCATAACGAGACATTGTGTATAATAATGATTCTGGCAACAGGGGCTAACTCACTGTCATACACGTGCAGTGTAAATGGAATGGTAGGCAACTCTCCGATTGAGCCTGTTGCGACTTGCTCTTCCATGAGTGTCCTAAATTCTTCTCGAAATGGTCTGTCCGGATTTACTGCTTGATTGAATATGCTCTCAAAGTCTATTATGGTGCTGCCAAGTCTGTTGTAAGAAGGTAAATAACAAAAATTATTGAATACTACCAATAGTATAATCATTTGTTTTGCCTTTGCAAATTTATATCGCACAATGTGTAATAGTATACAAATATTGACTGCTTCGAGTGCTATGGTTACGACTCTCAGCGCGTGCCATTTTCCCGAGGCGAAGCCGAGTGAAATTAGACAGCATTGGGGATCACCGAGGGAGTCGTAGTTTTAACTATATATACCATACATTACAATGTGCCTAGACGTCTAGGTACCAAGAGGCTGCTGCTAAAAGGTACATTGGTTGCTATGGGTATATTCATTGGTTGCTACGCGTGTAGTGCATTGTTTGCAGCGTGTATATAGCGCGTCACGTTCGCGTGGCTTTCTAGTAAAATAAGACATTATGTGATGCGCTCTAAACCAATCAAAGGGCAAAATCCTTGTAAGGGGTGTTATAAGTGTAGAAGTCTCGCGCGTTTCGAAAACGAGAAAACAACTCGAACGAAGACTATATTTTGTGAAATCAAATTTTCTTTTTAAATTCAATGTAAACAAAATTCATGAAAATACAAACATTTATATAAATTTGTTATAAATACAACTTAACTTTTTATAAATACAAATAACTTGTTAAAATTAACATTGAAACAAAATTAACTTGGAACAAAGTTGTTTATTTTTTAGGAACCCAATTTGCTAATCACGCCCAAATTTATGCGACCATTAGGTATTATGGTTGAGACCAACTTGGTCCCGGAAGTTCGAATACGCGCGAGACTTGCACATTCTATTGCAAAAATTTATTTTCATGTATTTATTTACCCTTTCAGTATGGAATACTTTTTATCCCAAAAGTGGTTATCAATAAGTTCATTCAAGAATCTATCACTCACAAAAAACAACTACAATAAGAACTAGAAGATTCATGAAAACTAAAAGGTAACTAAGGGAAAAACACAAGTCACATAACACAAGACAAAGACATTAAAGGGACACGTTGCCTTGGATCGGGCGAGTTGGTCTATGAAAAGCGTTTGTCACCGTTTGTTATAAAATGCATATGGTTAGAAAGATTTTTTAAAAGTAGAATACAATGATCCACACAAATATGCCTCGAAATTGCGTGGTTTTCCTTTTACTTTGCGAACTAACACGGTCCGCCATTTTGTGGAGTCAAAAATTTGGCTCTACAAAATGGCGTGCCGTGTTAGTTCACGATGTAAAAGGAAAACCACGCAATTTCGAGGCATATTTGTGTGGATCATTGTATTCTACTTTTAAAACATCTTTCTAAACCGTAATGCATTTTATGCAGACATTCTGTCATGAGAGCATTGTAGTACATACCTGACGTAGTTCACAAATCACTATATTTTTGACACGATGTATTTGGGTGTGAGCGTACTCGTACGTTTTTATGGATATCTCTAGAAGGTCGGACCAGAAAGTATTGCTCACGCACGTAAGGAGTTTCGATAGTGGGGAGGTTTAGCTGCACCATACAAGTACGTGAGTAAAAACGTGAACGTGAACGTCAGAAAATTTTGTTGTACAAATCTCACGTTTTAAGCATACGTGAAGTTACCATTTCTCACGTCAGGTATGTACGTGCAGACGTCATACGTGAGCATGAAATAAGCCCAAAATGGTGACGTCACCTAGAAACGACATAATTTTCTGACGTTCACGTTCACGTTTTTGCTCGTGTAACGTGCAGCTAAACCTCCCTAGTAATATTATTTAGATTACGTGATAATCATAGCTATTTCTATAAAACATAGGCCAAACTTGCAGTGGAGCTTTTCAGCTAGGAATTAAAGTTTTACAAAGGAGCGAAGTTACTGTATGTTGCTGCTTGTTTCAGAGTGGGAATTCCTCCTGACGGAGTGATTTACTGCTTGTTTCAGAGTGGGAATTCCTCACGAGTGATTTACTGCTTGTTTCAGAGTGGGAATTTCTCGTGATGGAGTGATTTACTGCTTGTTTCAGAGTGGGAATTCCTCATGATGGAGTGATTTACTGCTTGTTTCAGAGTTGGAATTCCTCATGATGGAGTGATTTACTGCTTGTTTCAGAGTGGGAATTCCTCGTGATTGAGTGATTTACTGCTTGTTTCAGAGTGGGAATTCCTCATGATGGAGTGATTTACTGCTTGTTTCAGAGTGGGAATTCCTCATGATGGAGTGATTTACTGCTTGTTGCAGAGTGGGAATTCCTCATGAGTGATATATTGCTTGTTTCAGAGTGGGAATTCCTCCTGACGGAGTGATTTACTGCTTGTTTCAGAGTGGGATATCCTCATGATGGAGTGATTTACTGCTTGTTTCAGAGTGGGAATTCCTCATGACGGAGTGATTTATGTCTTGTTTCAGAGTGGGAATTCCTCGTGATGGAGTGATTTTTTGTTTGTCTCAGAGTGGGAATTCCTCATGATGGAGTGATTTATTGCTTGTTTCAGAGTGGGAATTCCTCTTGACGGAGTGATTTATTGTTTGTTTCAGAGTGGGAATTCCTCGTGATGGAGTGATTTACTGCTTGTTTCAGAGTGGGAATTCTTCCTGACGGAGTGATTTATTGTTTGTTTCAGAGTGGATATTCCTCATGATGAAGTGATTTACTGCTTGTTTCAGAGAGGGAATTCCTCATGATGGAGTGATTTATTGTTTGTTTCAGAGTGGGAATTCCTCGTGATGGAGTGATTTACTGCTTGTTTCAGAGTGGGAATTCCTCATGAGATATTTATTGCTTGTTTCAGAGTTGGAATTCCTCGTGATGGAGTAATTTACTGCTTGTTTCAGAGTGGGAATTCCTCATGAGTGATTTACAGCTTGTTTCAGAGTGGGAATTCTTTGTGATGGAGTGACTGCTGTCTCAGAGTGGGAATTCCTCATGATGGAGTGATTTATTGCTTGTTTCAGAGTGGGAATTCCTCTTGACGGAGTGATTTATTGTTTGTTTCAGAGTGGGAATTCCTCGTGATGGAGTGATTTACTGCTTGTTTCAGAGTGGGAATTCTTCCTGACGGAGTGATTTATTGTTTGTTTCAGAGTGGATATTCCTCATGATGAAGTGATTTACTGCTTGTTTCAGAGAGGGAATTCCTCATGATGGAGTGATTTATTGTTTGTTTCAGAGTGGGAATTCCTCGTGATGGAGTGATTTACTGCTTGTTTCAGAGTGGGAATTCCTCATGAGATATTTATTGCTTGTTTCAGAGTTGGAATTCCTCGTGATGGAGTAATTTACTGCTTGTTTCAGAGTGGGAATTCCTCATGAGTGATTTACAGCTTGTTTCAGAGTGGGAATTCTTTGTGATGGAGTGACTGCTGTGTCAGAGCGGGAATTCCTCATGATGGGGAGTATAAAAGCTGGTTTATGCCGGTTGTGGTGATACTTTTTGAACTGGTTTTATAATTTGGATTTTGGGGGTTGTTTTCCCCCTAGTGGGTAGTGCTGCTATATCAAACTATTCCAGAAATTGTTTGTGGTCTGTTTTTCGGTACTTGTGACAGAAACTGGTTTGAGATACATCCTCATGGAAACGAGTATTGTGTTTTCCCAAGTGCACTGCCTTTGAGTCATAATTTTTCAGTAAAGATCTTACACAACTTTGCTTAGAAACATAATGAAATTGTGAAGTTATCATAATTACTTTTAGAGCTCGTATTTGTTTGGGTCACTATAAATATGTGTGTTCTTGTTTGATTTCTTTCTGAGGAGACTCAGGTTTTTTGGTCAGTTGAAATCGTAAATAGTTTGGACATTTGTGGATCGTATAGCTTCCAGTAACTCTCTTTTTGGCTGCATTACTAACATACACACTGTCGTGTTAAACATTAAGTAGAAGTTTTGTAAGATACTTCTTTTATATTTTTAGACATAGGCCTGCAATGCCAAGTTTAAAGCGCTACCCATTTTCTACGATTTCGCACAATAATAGGTTGTAATCAGATTTCTTTTGGACTGATAACATTGTTTGACTTCTAACTTTTACCTTACATCGTGGACCACTGTTTCGATATACACGTCATCGAGTGAACTACTCTTGTATATCGTATCTATCTGTCAACATTAGAAAACAAATCACAATTATTAATATTAACGAGTCATTTTCCGACAATGTGGTATTATTATCATATTCATCACCAACAATGCCTGTATAGCATGGGAACTTATTTATGTATCACCACACCATTACTGGAACTGTTTTTTAATTAATCACAATTAATAGGGTGTGTATTTCGTCAACTTGGAATGAAGAAGATAGTCCATGAGGCTAAGGGTGTCTTCAGTTTTCTCTTTGTGAATTGTTAAGACTAATAAAGACCGAGTGATCTATTTGAGATCCATGTATCAACTAATTTCCAGTCAATCAATAATTAGCACGTTAACGTAGGTTTAGTCAATTAGGTGATTCAGGGACGGGGATAGCATAAAGCAAGCTCGTCAAAGTAAAGACCACATTACGTGTAGGAAAAACGTTATATAAGATATGCACATTATGCAGTACCGGTAGCTATCGAATACAGAGATCTTTCAGCCAAAAAACAATTAGAAGTGAGTTCAGCCAAAAGACATTTTCGCAATGGAAAGCACTTCAGAGAGTTTATAAGTATATCCTGCGGTAGGCCAAGGTGCTTAATTGTAGCGTAGTTTTGTAAACAAAAGTGATTAACTCCGCCATTTTGGGGGGTCAAAAATTCAAAATATCTAAAAGTTCCCCATTTAAATGTAACATGGCCAAACATGGTGAATGCCCATTTGTATCTTGGCTGAACCACAGACGCAGAAATGGACACTTCATCAAGTTCTGTGCAACTCCCATGCACTTCCCTACAATTTGTTTTAACTGATCCCTTATGGGCTCTGGTAAAATGAAACAATGAAACATACCTCTGAGATAAACGTTTTGACGAGGTTTTGATATTCTGCTGATGTGTGGTCGTTGTATGCTGGTAGGTATTCTTTGTCAAACGTCACATTCCCACCGACAAACTCTACATTGAATCCAATCAAACACATGATGTTATAACAATAATGAACCTGGGTCTTATAAATAATAAACTAACACGAATGTTCAAATCAACTAATGAGGTAAAACTTTATTATTATAAAAATAGAGAGCAGATTAGCACTCAGATCTGTCACTCCAAACCTGAGGAGAAAGTGAGCATACATGGTCCTTTAACCGCAATGTTCCATATTTTAGGTGTTCGTGCAACACAAGCACGAACACCTCCTTGTTATTGTTCTGTTGGGTTTTTTAGGTGTTCGTGCAACACAAGCACGAACACCTCCTTGTTTTTGTTCTGGTGGTTTTTTTAGGTGTTCGTGCAACACAAGCACGAACACCTTGTTTTTGTTCTGTTTCGGGGGGTTTTAGGTGTTCGTGCAATACAAGCACGAACACCTCCTTGTTTTTGTTCTGTTTAGGGGTTTTTAGGTGTTCGTGCAATACAAGCACGAACACCTCCTTGTTATTGTTCTGGTGGGTTTTTTATGTGTTCGTACACCTCTTGTTTTTGTTCTGGGTTTTGTTTTTCTTCTTCTCCATCTTCTTCTTCTGGGGAACTCTTTTCTGCAGCATAACTGAACATTGAAACTGAATTGAACCATGAAACTCATCAAACAATAATGAACCTCAATATGAAGACGGCACAAACTTGATGATGTCATGATGACGTCATCAGGTGTCGAATTACAAGGTTTTTAAAGTTGAAAAATGAACATTTTCTGTTTGCTGTACTTCATTGAATTTGAAAGCTATGATGCATATAGTTGGGCGTCTGATAGTTCAAGACTGGGGCAATATTTGAAAAGATGACGCCAAAATCGTATGACCTTTACTTCCTAGTCGTTACCCTAGGTCAAGTTGCCTTCGTTTTTTCCTTCAACAAATCATTTTCCGGGTTAATTTGCAGCATAACACAAGATTGAAATTGAATTGAACAATGAAACTCATCGGACAATTGAACCTAAGTACCAAGACGACACAAACTTGATGATGTCATAATGACGTCATCAGGTATTGAATTACATTTTTTTGTAAAAAATCATAACTCATGAACCACATGTTGGATTTTTACAATTTATACATCATCGGATAGGTCGTTTAAAGTTCAACAAACGCTATGCAAAGCATGACCCATTTGACTTAACTTCCGGTTCAAACCGGAAGTTGAAAATTTCAAAAATTCATCTCAAAAACCGCGTATTTTTTATTATAATAATTGCATCAGGTTATAGATGAGTGAGCCTACTCAAACTTTTGCACAGAAATGGCAACATTTTGACCTTTACATCTGGTCAAAACCGAACGTTAAAGCGCACGTTTCTCTTGATTCACGTTGACAATGCACGATAGTGTATTAACACATGTAGCACTACGCACACGCTAAACCTGTACATGCACATAGCACGTGTAGTTAAGTTTACATGTTTGTGTGTAGTCTTGGTTCCAAGACGCTCCAGTTGAAGACTAGTGTATGTACTGTACACAGTCAGTCCGCATCGCCTGCGTTAATGAGGTCAAATCACGAATTTTCTTTGCACGGAGAAAGCCATAGCCAGCGCTCGAGAATTATCCGAGAAACAACGAGAGTTCGAGAGGCCTCTGTTTATTGGACGTCATTGCATTGGTAGTTTGCGTCCAAGATGGCGTGGTGAGTTTTTGAAGTGTTAATTTTCCTTTCGAATGATGTAATCTTTTGCTACTTTCGATGTAGTTTAGCTTACTTTATTCACTGTCAAATAAAGGGTAATATATGTCTGGGCAAACTTGAGGGGGTATTTTACTTGCTGTGCCCTGACTGGACTACAAAGAATTTTCTGGAAAAACTGACGATTCAGATAGATGAATGTGTATGCTATCGTTGTTATGCTTTTTACGTTATGGGACCCTCTGTGCATAGCCTTTTCTGGGCGAATATTATCCGCGTGATTTCGCTATTTTTAATATTTTCGGCGGACGTGTTTACGACGTCGTCGTGTTGTGTGTGCGTGTCACACCACGTAAAACTTCGGTGGGGCAATTTATAACGTGTACAAAGATTAAACATACAAAAGAAATTAATGATTTTTGTTTTTAAAAAAAAGATTTTTGTTTTGAGTGAAATTTTATTGTTTCATAAATTAGTGTCTTCTGGCTTTAGGGGTCCATATCAAATACTCAACATTTAAAAAAATCCATTTCACAATCAGCATTTTTAAAATTGGAGCTTTGTGTAGTCATCGTGTTGTTCTACTTTACCTACACTTCATGTAATTGCATGCTTTGTAAAGAAAGAAAGGTTTTGATTTTGTAATGAAAAATGTATATAAAAGGTTGACAAATGTAAACGAGATACAAAGGCTGAGAAGTGTTTGCTCCAGATACTTACTAGTATATACAACACATTTGGCGACGAGGATAAATATAGATCATAGTGAGATTATCCAAGTACAATGGCATCGATTCCACCTCCTCAATTTTCCTGATGACTCCGGGGACTGCTCCCGTTCCGTGGATCCAGTGGCGAGGTATGTTTGAAACGTACACTATTGCATCACGAATATATATCCAGTAGCACGCAAACGTGCATTGCTTTTGCACTGTCTCGGTACAGAAGGACAGCGCATATTCCATACACTACCACAAAAAGCAGAGGATATGGGGAATGATGATGAATATGAAACTGCACTCCAGGTTCTAGACAGCTTCAAGCATAAACTGAATGTGGTTGCTGAGAGATACAAATTTCGCAAACGTTCCCAGTTGCCAGGGGAATCTGTAGATGATTACATTCGTGAATTACTTGCTTTGATATCAACCTGCAGTTTGATTACATGGGAGATGAGATGATCAGAGATCAGTTTGTGGAGCGTACCAGCTCTGCTCAAATTAGAGAGAGACTATACTGCTTGAACCAGAATTGACACTTGCAAATGCAATTACTATTTCACGTCAAGTTGAATCTGCAATCCGTGAATCGCATATTATGGGGGAAAATTTCCAGTCACAGGCCACAGGCCGATGTAAATGCAGTTACACGCCGTAGACCCCAGCAATTTAATCGCAAAGCACCACAACATTACAACACTACTACTACTACTACTGATCAACCGCAACAATTACACTTACATGACTTACAGTGCTACAGATGTGGTGATAAATTCCACAAAGCAAATGATCCGAACTGCAAAGCTAGGAATGCTTCATGCTCTAAATGTGGAGAAATCGGGCATTATGCACGCGTTTGCCGTGATGATGAGAATGATACATCTTCCCATGGAAATTCAAATCTGTTGACCATCCAGCACATTTCACATACAGATAGCATCAAGTGCTCCGTTACTATAGATGGGCACATCCGTTCCACTTTCGATGGTTGTTGATACGGGTGCTTCAGTATCAATAATTCCTGCATCCACATTTGGAAAGTTCTTCACACGAGAGGCATATTGCAGCCAACATCCGTCAAACTTACTACATACCTGTACAAACCATTAGAGTATTGGGTACATTTCACACCAGAGTTCGTCTAACGAGTGATCCTAAGCGCTGTGCCAGTGCTCACATCTTTGTCGTTCAATCTGGAGTTGCCATCATGGGACTAGATTTGATCCGAAGCTAGGCATTACAATCACAGGTGGTAAAATTATGCTCGTGAATGGTAATGATTCACAAACTCCATCCTCCAATCCTCCAACTCCTACTGCGCCCACTCCTACATCCAACACGTAACTACGGTGGACATGCACAAACAATATCCTGAACTCTTCACTGGAAAGGTTGGACTTGCAAAGAACTACGTACACAAAGTCAAAGTTCGTCCATCCATTGTTCCCGTGCAACAGAAACTCAGAAATTTGCCATTCTCGGTTTGCGATGGAGTCGCTAATGAACTCAAACGTCTCGAAGACGCAGAGATAATCGAGCGGATTGACGCCAGTGAAAATGGGTTTCACCACTGGTGGTCGTGTACAAGAATTCTGGTCGGGTACGACTTTGCGTGGATCTCCGTGAGGGGAACAAAGCTGTTTGTTGACAAATATCCACTACCCAACATTCAAGAACTACTTGGTGAACTTCGTGGAGCCAGTGTTGTTAGCTCCCTTGATTAGAACTCTGCATACCACCAATATACTACATGAAGATTCGCGTGACCTCACAGCCTTCATTACGCATGTTGTCTTGTTCCGTTTCGAGCGTGTGTGTTTTGGATTAGCCTCTGTACCGTCTGCATTCCAAAAACTTATGTCATGTACTCTAGTGGTCTTGCGGGAGTACAGTGTTACCTTGACAACGTCGTCATAACCGGTCGCGATCAGCAGGACCATGATGCAAATCTTCATGCAGCGCTGAAACGCCTAAGAGCTAAGTGTTACGCTGAACTATGACAAATTGACAAATGCCACTTCAATGTGTTGACCCTTCATTTCCTGGGACATACAGTTTCATCCGAAGGTCTTCCCCCTGATCCATCGCATGTTGAGGCACTACTTATTGCTCCCATCCCTACTGATCCATCTACACTCCGATCGTTCATGGGACTTGCTTCGTACTATGCTTGGTTTGTTCCGAACTATGCAACCGTTGTTGAACCGCACGTTCACTCCTTCGGAAGGATTCTCAGTTCATTTGGTCAGAGGATGCGCAATCATGTTTCGCGTCAATCAAACAGCATATTTCCAGTGCCACTATACACTTGCGCTGTATGACCCTGACCTTCCTATACAACCGTGTCTACAGATGCGTCAGCTTACGGCATAGGTGCTGTACTCGTACAGATCAAGAACAATGTGGAAGTTCCAATCGCATTTGCATCTCGATCGCTGACAACTGCAGAGCGCAAATATTCGGTGTCCGAAAAGGAAGCACTTGCATGTGTGTGGGCTTGTGAGAAATGGTACAAGTACTTATGGGGTCGGCGTGTCACACTTCGAACGGATCAGAAGCTCTGACTACATTGCTATCTACGCGGCACAGGTCACAAACCAATGCGTAGGCCTAGCGCTAGATGGACAGCACGCCTGCTAAACTTCAATTACGACGTTGAGTTTCGCGCTGAAGCGCACAATATAGTCGCTGATGCTCTATCCTAGATTGCCACTTCCTACTACCGGTACAACACATGCAAATGAGCAAACTGATGATGAAATCATTGTTCAGTGGATCTCCGCATTGTTTATTGATGCTTCAGCAGTTACAAAAGCTGAATTACAAAATGCGACGATTAAGGATGAAGTTCTTAAGTCAGTCTCAGAGTATAGGCCTACATCATGTCCGGTTGGCCTCCGAAACATGAAGTCACAGCTTCGCTATCACACTATTACACGTTCAAGGATGAACTTTCAGTTGTTGATAACTGTATTTTACGTGGTAACCGTTTTGTCATACCTCTTGCTCTTCAGCCTACCCTGATTACCATCGCGCATCAATAACATCAAGGTATCGTACGCACCAAACAACGACTTCGCGCATGCTATTGGTGGCTCGGTATGGACAAACAGATTGAACATCAAGTTCGCAATTGTGCTGCTTGTCAGACTTGTGACAAGACGGCATATACTCGTACACCGCCATTGCAACCAGTCCCACTTCCAGCTCAACCATGGCACAAGCTTGCTATTGATATTTGTGGTCCCTTTGAATACGGCCCACAGGAATGCAGATTCGCGATGGATTACTACAGTTGAAGTTGCATTTTCTGCCAACGTCACTTCACAGTCCGTCTGCTCCATGCTTGATTCTATTTTCGCGAGGGAAGGTCTGCCTAATGAGATAGTTTCCGATAACGGAACTCAGTTTGTTTCTGCAGAGTTTGAGTCATACCTAAGCAAGCGTACGTGGTATCAAGCACATTCGCACATCACTTTATCATCCGCAGGCTAACGGACTCATGAGAGATTTAATCGCGTTCTCAAGCGAACCCTACAAATAGCAACTCACGAACACAGACCTTGGAAAGCTGCAGCGCTTGAACTCTCACTACCTACAGAGCTACTGAACATGCAACTACTGGAAAATCGCCTGCAGAACTCTTGCACAATCGACCTGTGACAACTACCCTGAACATTCGACCTACAGAGATTGCAACAAAAGATTCAGATGTTCACAATCGCGTTGAGCAAAAACAGAAAAAGTACCAGCAGTACACCGACCAGAAGCGCGGTGCTGTGCAACCACGTTTTCAGAGAGGAGACTATGTGCGAATCAAAAATCCGCGACATGTTCATAAGGGCTCAAATCGCTATGGACCTCCCCATGTATCACCAAAGCAAGGGTCCATCTACTTACCAACTCGATGATGGCCGTACATGGAACGCGACACTCTTGACTATGTCTCAGAGACCTTTCAATCAAGTGCCTACAACTGCTCAAACACAAACTGATACGCCGAAACCTGCACACCGACCTATAAGAGACTTATCAGAAAGCCTACTTGGACCAAAGATTATGATATGTAACTTTAATAGTAGTACATAACATGTTAATTAAAACCAACTATATGCAAATATTTAGCCTAAATGCTGACATTAGCAATCGACTGACAAAAAATCATGAAAATCACATCAGCGGTTGTGCATTTTTGTGACTACAGCATTTTTTTAAGTTTGATAGTGTTACTATCAGAAAATAGTTTATACCCAAAAACGGTTCATTATTCTCAGGGACCTTATGACGTTGGGCGTACCATTTTTATTGTTATTGCGCAGTGCGTGTTAGAACGTTTTTTACTTGACTTTTAACAGTACAATTTAAGACCCAAATATTTGCCGGGACATAACAGAGAAAAAAAAATTAAGCGGTTTTAAGACAACAGTTTATGGTTTTTTTTCTCTTTGTACGTTTCAAAAGCCACCTCCATCATGGCCACCGACTCCCTCAATAGCCCCCCCCCCCCAGCTCTACCAGTTTTACCAAGATCTCAGAAATACAAAGTTAAGATTTTTTGTGATTTCTCTGACAAAATACTTGCACCAAAAGAACCCTAACTCAGAGATATTGACCTCCAATGTAACTTGTCTTCGCGGTGTGACAACATAAGGGTTGCGGACTCACCTCCTGTCTATTGTCCCCAATAACCATCATCCAGACCTGATATTAATCCATGTGGGAACTAAGGATTTGGAGTTTGGTTTCAAGGATGTTAATATTTTAACTATTTCAAGTTTAATAATTTCTGCCCGTGAAAAATTCTCCCAGTCAAAGATTTTGATCAGCGCACCTTTACCATGACATGATGGTGACAGCTTAGAGGAAGCCCGTAACTTTTTTAATATTTACTTGGGTAACCTTGTGAGCAAACATAACAATTGTCACTTCGTAGATTTTAGTGAAAATTTTACAGGTTGTCACCATGTTTATGCCAAAGTGTTATGTATGTTTTTTTGTATCTTTAGTGATATATATATTTTTTTTTTTTACAGTTGTGCCATATTTTATATATATTTATTTTACTTTGTATGTTGTACAACTCGGGTAATGAAACTCTATAACCGTGTTCAGTATTTGCAATAAATGCCATTATGCCAAATAAGTCCAGCTAGAAACCTAATTGTAAGAAAAAATGTAATTTCTATTGACACGTGCAATTTGAAGAAAAAAAACTTTGTAGGTTTTAGTGAGAATGCCATTTTTCATTTTTGTATAGATCATACTTGTTTTTTTTAAACCTTCAAAGATCAACAAGTGCAGTGTTTTATATAATTGTCTTGTTAAAGTATTTAGTTATGTATGTTATGTAAAATGAAAAAAACCATCAAAATCATCCAGATTGAAACCTTGTGATGTGTTTTTCAACAAAATGTAATTTCACATTTAACGAGCATAATATTCTTCCTACTTTAGTCTGATTTTCGATTGTTTTCCCCTAGGATATCAGAAAATGTGTGATAAAAAAAGCCTGTAAAGTTGATCAAGGTTAGCCCTTGTACTCGATACAATGTTCCTCCTTTTTTTCTAAAGGGCCAAATACCATGTCCGATTTAAGCCAACATACATAAACTTTTAAGTTGATTTTGAGTTGTATGATGCTTGCCATAACATTGTACATGTACCGGTAATTCCATATAATATGCCAAATTACATGCCATGTTTCAGTTTAAGGTAACTTATTTTAGGTTACTTTCCTCAAAATCATAATATATATTTTATACGTTTGATTTAAGTTTACAAGATTATAATAGCTATTTGTGTACTTGTTATGATTAACTTATTTGCTATTTATTTATGTACTTGACCTAACTACCTGTAAATGGGTTCAAAGGTTGTTCAGTGTTTTCACAAATATGCAGCTGCCATAGGATTACGAACATTCCAGTTGATATACATGCATTTGTTTTTTTAATTTTTACTTTGTTGACAAACAAATTTGTGTTTTGACAAGTGACATTTCAATCCGTGTTACTTGAAATTAATTTTTGGACTATGTGTGGATTGTGTCTGTCTTTATTAATTATTGATCCCCCTTTTTCTAGTTTTTATTTTTTAAAATAAAATATAATATAATATAATATACAAGGGCTAGGGCTAGGCCTATGTGAGAAGTATTTTCATAAAAAAGGATCCATGGATTTTCTATTTGCCACTGCAGAGTACCTATGCCACGAGCTAGTTCTTATTTGATAAATGAAATGATGTGAAATATATTATTACTTTTTATGTTATAATTGGTGTTATAAAGGTTTGGGGAAAAACTTTTGTGAGCAATAAGGGCCGTAAAAAAATATACTACCTCCATGAACCAACTACTCCGATGCTCATACGTGTATACGCGTTTTTAGACTACCGTCAGCATTTCTTGTGCCCTGACTGGACTACAAACAATTAGGCCAGAAATCAACTATTTTGTGAAAGAATACGAAATTTTATTAGAGGGACATTGTGGTGTAATTGTGTTGGTTTTTTGAAACAAAATTTGACGATCAAAATACACCACTAGAATATCAGTAAAGTCAAATTTTTTTGAAAGCAAAATTGACGATATACTCCTAACCTTTGCAATTGTGGAAACTACACACATTCCACGAACGGTTCCAACTCTTAAAATATTCAAAGAGAGGTCACGCACGTCTGACCCAAGCATACAGCGCAAAGAAAAGGAACGTATTCTGTGTGTGCTGCGTGCTTACAAGAGCTACATTGAGGGGCTACTTGTAAGTAGGATCTGTACTTGTGGGCTTTTCTTACATTGTGGGGTCATGCCCACAATGTTTAAAACAGAAAAGATTAAAGAAAAGGGATCATAGTCACAACCTGTGGAATGCCCACTATGTCACTCTCCTAAACATTACCGGACTGACTGTACAGCTACATGTGGAATACATTTGGCGTCGCTCGGTGTTTCATTGTATATTGCATACCCAAATATTTGAAAGATTCAATGTTTGAAAATGTCAAAACTCCATACATCATTTACAATCCATACATCATCTGACCCTTTTGACCTTGACTTCCGGTTCAAATCGGAAGTTGAAGTTTAAAATTTTAATTAATCACAATTCCTTAACCAGACTTTTTTTAATGTACACTTAATGTCATTTAAGGTCTCCAAAAAGTCAACAAACGCTGCACAAAGTGTGAATCTATTTGACCTTGAATTCAAGTTCAAACCGAAAGTTGAATTTTTATAATGGACAAAATCTAACTCCTGAACCAGACATTGGATTGATAAGGTATATGTTGACACCAATTCATTCACTCATAATTTGATGACATCACTCACGAACACCTTGTTTTGTGATATCACAAAAACTGAATCTCTAGTTATGATTTATAATTCTTCTTACGTGTATGGTAATCCTTAAAGGCATCGTACACGTTTGGTAATTGTCAAAGACCAGTGTTCTGACTTGGTGTATCCCAACATATGCATACTATAACAAGCCTGTGAAAATTTGGACTCAATTGGTCATCGAAGTTGCAAGTAAATGATGAAAGAAAAAACACCCTTGTTGTACAAATTTGTGTGCTTTCAGATAGGAATAAAAGGCTTCTAGCTAGAAGTCTTTTATTATTTTAGTGAGAAATTACCTCTTTCTCAAAAACTACGTTACTTCAGAGGGAGTCGTTTCTCACAATGTTTTATACTATCAACAGCTCTCTGTTACTTGTTACCAAGTCAGTTTTCATGCTAATATATATTTTGAGTAATTACCAAACGTGTACGATGCCTTTAAGCAAAAAATATATAGTTGACACGATACAACCGTGCTTTTAATTGTTCAGTTGCAAAGCTTGTTGGCGCCATGTACAACAACCTCCAACTTGTTGAAGTATGGCCCCCATTGAGTCCGCTATTACGCCTGATTTGCTATAATACTTTGGTCCATTGGCCACACAGGTGCTCCTTTCAGTTAAAGAACGAACCATAGCGCTCATTAGCCTTGTCCAAGGCTCTTTACGCAAGCACCCCGCTTTGATTTCACGTGAAATCAAAGCAGCATAACAATACTGGCACGGTACTACTGCAGTACTTGATATACAGTATACCGTGGGGTCGAAGCATGGTTTTTCAACCTCGTACCAAAAAACGAAGCCAAAACAGAGCCTTGTTCCCACTGTAAACGGCAGCTTAGTTTTTCTTTATCATTGCGCCGGGATTCCAGCGCAAATTCCGTATGCTGGAATCGGATATTGAATATTCATTTCCTGTACTGGGCGGATAATCGTCCAATCACACGGCTAGAAGTGTTTGCGCGTGGCGCGCAAGCTTACGCGGGTGCTAATTTACTCGTAACACAATCATACCGGCACTAAATGTACAATCTATTAGTGCGCGCGCGTACGCAAAACCGTTGAGGCGCGCTAATTGACCCTTCGCGAAACGGCAGGAATTGAACATTTTTTTAAAGACAAGTTTATACAGACTTTCCAACATAATTACACTTTTATAACAAAAGGGCATTTATGAATGGGAATAAAAGAGTGGTGACTCGGTCTTGAACGTTCGCTTAAAACCTTGTAGGGTCGTGGCCGGCTCGGTCCTTTATCGCACGGCCACGACTCTGCCGGTTTTTTTGTTTAAAAACAATGTTCAAAGACCTCGGCCCACTATCATCGAGACATTAACCAATGAGCATACACCTTCGGGAAGTATTAGCATAAAGCAACTCCGCCCACAATCTGACCTTTTCACAGTGGGAACAAGGCTCTGTTTCGGCTTCGTTTTTTTTGGTACGAGGTTGAAAAACCATGCTTCGACCCCACGGTATACTGCATAATCAAGTACTGCAGTAGTACCGTGCCAGTAGTGTTAATGTTATGCTACCTGGTGAAATCAAAGCGGGGTGCTCGCGTAAAGAGCCTTGGACAAGGCTAAGCGCTCATTTGCATTTGCGTTGTCCGATGTTTTCAGAGCCAGAGTACGCGCAAAGTTTAGTTTTACAGATGCATTTTTTCGTCAAAAAACAGAAGTATCTCGAGTTTGCTATAATAAGCAAATTCTATGGATCATGCTCTTTTATTAGGAAAATGTAATCTCTTTTAAATCATAAATGTTATAAGTTGCGTTTTTTTTTAGTTACAACTTGGTTATTTTCTTCCGAGTCCTATGCAGTTAGTTACTAAAAGCTACAAATTATCATGATTCACGCAACTTGAATTACCGTAGCTCGTGTAGCCTACTGCGCAGCGCAGGTTTGTGGATCAAACGGCTTCACGAAGCTGGATATTATCACTTTCCATTGGTGTATCATGAATGATGATTGGTTAATTGAAATCAGTTGCCCTTTTAAAGGACAGAAGATTATCCAAAGAAAAATACTATTTCGTGGCATATGTTATATGTGTGTGACAGATAGAGAAAAAGCGCATTCTCATTATTCCCCCACAGCTGTTTATCTATTTATATATTCATATATTCATCTTAACCCCGGATCGAGCGCCCTCTAGCGGCGGCACGATTTTCAAATTTATCCAAGTAGATCATTCTACTCTTTGACGTCGGGAGAAAGACACCTTATACATGTCTTTGCTATTTCTCCGACAGGTATGATCATTTTCCAATTTACTTAGTATTTCTTTATATTTTGTCATAAACATTTACTTAAACAATCCATTGCGTTTATATTTATGTTATACTTTTGATTAGATTTATAGCTACTTTTAATGTTGTATTCCAAGACTCCAAATTGAGACTTGTCGATTGAAAGTCCCGCTATTTAATTAGGACCCGGTTTAATCAATCTTCTCTGTATTTATTACTCAATAATTATTTGAAAGAGAAAGGAAAGCTCTTAAGTTATACTTTTTGGAATGTATTTTGTACAGTTTGACTAGATATTTCTTTGAGTAGAAATGAGTTTCCAAGATGGCTGACGCCATAAAGGTTTTGGCGGGAACCAGCCAGGAGACGATCTATTTGATATTAATTAATTGTTGCCATCCAACTACAATAATAGACTTAGTTGGTAATCTTTTCGACGTTGTTAAACCCTTTTCAGCAATGTGTCATTTCCTAAAATGTGTATTTTCGGGGCCGGGAGAAACCCGCCTCGCAGCCATTAATGATTTGCTAGTTATCCCTTACGCTTTAAATAATTCGAAGACATAGATCTGTATTTTTTAACGTTTATTCTATTTCAATACTGTTAATTAATCAATACTGTTTATTTTAATGATTCTAATCTTTGACGTCGGGAGAAAGACACCTTATACATGTCTTTGTTATTTCTCCGACAGATTGTAAATAAAGCCTGGAGGCAAGAGTGTGAGAATTGGTTTCCACATTGTCTTTCGATCTAAACCGGTCACGTTAGGTCAGAAAACGGGGGGGGGGGCGTGTGCGTGTGGATGCACATACCCCCTACACAAACAATAAGTAAACTAGACAATCAGTTGTTGTGACATCACAAAAAACAAGGTGTTCGTGTTGCTGATCCTTGAGTTGAGTTTTATTTTGCATGACCATGGTTCTCTAGTGATTCAAGATTTGAGATTTTTCGCTTCAACTTCCGGTTTGAAACGGAAAACCAGGTAAAATTGGGGTCATATCTGTTTTATGTTTGTTGAGTTTATGGAGAACTTAACGGTGATGTACAGATTGTAAAATTCCAATGTGTGGCTCAAGAGTTATAATTTTTCAAATAATAAAGTTTGATTTAATGTGATGTAATGGGACACCTGATGGCTTCATCATGACATCATAATGTGTGCCGTCAACAGTTTGAGGTTCAATTCCCATATGGTTCAATTCGGTTTACTTCTTGAGCTTAAAAAACCTCATTATCTTAAACGTGCAATCTTAAACTTTTTCACCACAGGGCGCTGTTGACTAGACATCATCAATGTTAAAAATGAAACGTAAAAGAGTCAATTGTCATGCCATGCACTGAAACCATGTCCAAATTCTATTTCATATTGACCACAGAGGTGAACATAAAGATTTGAATTTAATTTTTGCTTCAACTTCTGGTTCAAACCGGAAGACAAGGTCACGCTGGTGTCACATGTGTGACGTGTTTGTTCAGAGTAATTGAAGACCTTTCCGATGATGTATAGATTGTAAAATCCAATGTGTGTAATATCTGATGAGTGAAGTCTGAAGGTTCAGTTAAATTTTATTTCAAAGTTATGAGCCTGTGAACAGTATATGTAGGAGGGTGTTTGGTTTACATTTGACAATTTTTGGATGGTCAAAGTACAACGTATTAAAACAGCGGAATTGAATGCATTCGTAAGCGGTGCATGTACGTATAGTACACTAAACTTAGGTGTATATGTGTGTTTTTACACTATTGTACGTTATCAATGTGTGTCAACATGTACGTCATCTCTGATCAAAAGTTTGAGCAGGCTTAAAGATCTCTAACCCAATGAAATGATAAGTAGATTTTGAGATATGGATTTTTGAAATCTTCACTTTGAACCTCTGCGTAGCGTTTGTTTATTTTGTTAATGACGTTTCCGATTATGTATATATTGTAAAAATCAATTAGTGCACTTCAACACATATTTGCAAGATTTGATTCAAATATTAAACTTGGATTTAACGTAATTCGAAAGATGATGACGTTATCGTTACGTCATTAAGTGTGTGTCGTTTTGAAGTTGAGGTTTAATTGTCTGATGAGTTTCAATGTTCAAGTGCAAGGTTTCAGCTTGATCACGGGTTTTTTTTTCTGTATAGATTTTGTAACATGCTTTGATAACGTGTTTTCACTTCAATTTAACTTTCGATTTAAACTGGAAGACTATAGGTCAAATTTAAATTGTGTGCGTTTTAATCTGTTCAGACTTGGCGATAAAGTAAAGATTGTACAAATCCAAAGTGTGGTTCGGGAGTAATGATTTTGTGAAATATTAAGCTTTTATTAAATGTCATTCGACACCTGATGACGTCATTCCTGATGACGTCATTTTTAAGTGCCGTCTTTCTGTTAAGGTTCAAATTTCAAGTTTCAAGGTTCAATTCAGTTTTAATCTTGAGTTATGCTGTGGAGAAGAGTTCCGTGGAAGACGAAGAAGAAGAAAGTTTCCAAAAGCTCGAACAACAACCATAGGTTTTCGGCTGGAGGCCGAACACCTAAAACGTTTTTTTTTAAACAGAACAATAACAAGAGGCGTTCGCGCAGTTGCACGATCACCTATAAAAGCAAACCAAAATGCCCCCAAAACCTGTTCGTAGGGTACAATAGTACGTGAAGATTATAGATTCAAATCAAGTTCAGTGAGCCCACCTGGAAGATTTATATGAGTGATTTCATTCAATTCCCTTCCGCCGTATTTTAAACTTCACAAAGCCAACTGCCAGGAAATAAACCAATGACGTACGGTATCCTTTTCTATGTTAAAAGTTTGATTGTGAATCGTTCTGGAACGAAATTAAGGGCTCGTCAAAAGGTCGTTGGCAAACAACTAAAAGAAATGTTTAGGGTTCAATGGAATTGTTTGGAATGCAGATAATTATAGGCCTAAAGATAATTTTGAAACACGCCCAAGACCGCAACAAAACCTGTCCTTGTTACGGTTGGTAGGCAATGACGTCAAAGATGTGCGCCTAGCGGAACATAGTGCAAGATACGCGCTCAAATAATGGTGGGCTGTGTGTGTGCACGTTGTGTTAACACAAAATACTGGACAACAAAACAATATACCTCACAAGGCAATCTCAATAGAAACAATAGAACTCACAAGGCAATCTCAATAGAAACAATAAAACTCACAAGCCAATCTCAATAGAAACAATAGACCCCTAATAATAATAATAGTAATAATAATAATAGTGGCTTCTTATAAAGCGCACATATCCGTCACTCAGTGACGCTCAAGGCGCTTTCATTATTTTCCTGCAAGGTATTGTGGAGCTACGTTTTTGAAGTGTGAGACCAAGTCCTATTACATAGCACCATGTAATGGTTTCAAGGTGCTGTGGCGCAATATGCTGCCGATCAAACCAGGAACACCGGGGCGAACCCCTTCTCTTTACGATAAGTGCACTGCACACAAAGGGAAATGTGAGTAAAGTTATCAAATACTCACCAATGCGTACGTGTTGACTCGCTAAATGCGAGTTACTTTACCGCTAAAATGCATCAATACCCTCAGTTTACACACTGATGTTTCGAATGTATACTTTGATTTCTGTTGAGCTGCATGTTACCTTAATGATGTGTCATTCTGATGAACCATTTAACGCAGTATTAACGCCTAAAGTTCAAAGTACTCAGTCGGTTGAGTTTTAAAACTAGCGCGTGCGTAAAATTGCTTTTGACTCACGCTGAGTAATACACAAAAACCTGTATTTGAGTGAGTCATTTGACGCGAATGTTGAGTGAACTTTCGGTTTACTCCTTAACCGAGTAAGACGAATGGAGATTCCGACCTAGGAAGTGAGTCAATTATTTCAGGCCTCGTTGAAAAACTCACTAAACACTTGGTTAGCGCTCCTTATCTAGCAAGTGGGTAATATTACGCAAAATCAGTGTAAAAATTAGCTCACTTAGCTCTCTTTATCTATCAAATGGGTAATATTACGCAGAATCAGTGTAAAAATTAGCTCACTAAAAAAGTGGTTAGCTCTCTTTATCTAGCAAGTGTGTAATATTACGCAAAATCAGTGTAAAAATTTGTTCGCAAACTTTGAAACACGTGATCAGAGAGCAACCAATCACGAAGGAAGTACCTCTGCTTGGCAACAACGGAAACAAAATAAAATGGCTGATGTCGTACTTTGCTGCTACTGTCGACAGAAACTGAGGATTGGAAGATTTTGGTCAATGTGGCGGTAAGTCAATAACAATTCACTAATGTAAACGAAAAGTACTTCAATAAGGGCCCACTGTGTGTGGGATTCTATCAGTTGGCTTTCGGTTTAAGTTTTTACCGCGGAGATGACAACGCGGGTCGCGGGTCGCAATGGCCATCCTTGCAACGCTGCACTGTGCAGCGAAAATTTAAAGTTTGCACATCATCTGATAATTGTCAACCCTCCGTAGTCAGACCAATATTAGGCCCAAGTGAGAGATACGACCCATGAGAAGTTTGGTCATATAATGCAGACACTTTTAACAATAAGTTTGACAATTTTTACGTTAGTTTTTCTATTCAGTTTTGCTGTACTTTTCGAAGTGATTGTGTGTTAAAAGTATCTGTTCATCTAGGCTATTTTAAAACCGTATTTCTTTTTAAACAGGACGGTACGTGACAGATACCAACACTGCATGGTCAGCATTCCTGCATGGGATCATCCACAGCCTTTCATCCTACTTGGTGGAAATTGATACAACTCAAACTAGTTATTCAGGATAGTACTAGTAGGTGAATTCTGAACTTCAAGCTAATGGAGATCATTATGTGCTGGATGTAGAACTAGTATCAGCCACAATGCTCAGTACAAGCGTGTATTTTACACATATAGGTGATGCAAGGAGACCAGCAAAATCCAGCTGCCTTGAACTACCAACATCACTGACTGGACTGGAGTAGATGAACAATACTTGTTTCATTGGATGGAGAGTTGAAAAGGAACAATTGACTGCAAAACAAATATTTTCAAGGGGGAGCTGGATGATTGATTTTGAAAAGTGGACAGTTTGTTTCTCCCGTTGTATTCCTTTTTGCGCCATTTTATCATAAAAGTACAGTTTTAAACAGCTTCCTAGTCATTTAACTCGCCGTACTCTTTGTCTGAGTATAGAGACTCACAAAGTGCGTACAAGTAATGCAATGATGAGTACATTTACACAGCTTCCTAGTCATTTAACTCGCCATTGGTACCATTTTGTCCGAGTACAGTGACTCACAAAGTGCGTACAAGTAATGCATTGATGAGTACATTTACACAGCTTACTAGTAATTTTACTCGCCATTGGTACCTATTGCCTGAGTACAGTGACTCACAACGTGCGTACAAGTAATGCAACGATGAGTACATTTACACAGCTTCCTAGTCATTTAACTCGCAATTGGTACCCTTTGTCTGAGTACAGTGACTCACAAAGTGCGTACAAGTAATGCAATTCTGAGTACATTTACACAGCTTCCTAGTCGTTTAACTCACTAAATATACCCTGTGTCTGAGTAAGGCATGTGTACATGTACTCACAGCTGCGTTACTTGTATGCGCTTTGTGAGTCACTGTTCTCAGACAATGTGCATAAATGGTGAGTAAAATAACTCGCAAGCTGTGTAAATTTAACTAATTTAGTGAGTAATATAAGTGTTTTCAATAAATGCATTCGGTGCGTCAATAATCAAAACATGCTTGTTTGGTGTGTCATTTCAACTGCGTCAAATATAAGGTGTGTCAAATATAGTGAGTTTTTGAATGAAAAACTCACTTAGTGTTTCATTCTGGAGTCAAATGAGTAAAAGATAAAGTGAGTCACTTTACTCACATTTAGGCTAGTAAACAACTAAGTTACACGTTTCGAGGCGTGTCATTCTGGAGTCAAATTTACTCGTTCTTTTGCATATTTTTACTCATAATTCCTTGTGTGTGGGGGTTCTTTTACGTGCATTACACAACACACGGGACCTACGGCTTAACGTCCCATCCGAAGGACGAAGCATGTGGTTAAGTGTCTTGCTTAAGGACACAAGTGTCACGACTGGGATTCGAACCCACACTCTGCTGATCAGAAACACCAGAGCTTGGGGAGTTCGGTGTTCTTATCCGCTCGGCCACGACACGCCGGCAATCTCAACAGGAACAAGAGACCTCACAAGGCAATCTCAATAGGAACATATACCTCACAAGGCAATCTCAATAGAAACAATATACATCACAAGGCAATCTCAATAGAAACAACACACCTCACAAGGCAATCTCAATCGAAATAATATACATCACACGGAAATCTCAATAGAAACAATATACCTCACAAGGCAATCTCAATAGAAGCAATATAACTCAAAAGGCCGATCTCAACAGAACAATATACCTCACAAGGCAATCTTAATAGAAACAATAGAACTCACAAGGCAATCTCAATAGAAACAATATACCTCACCAGGCAATCTCAAAAGAAACAATACACCTCACAAGGCAATCTCAATAGAAATAATATACATCACACGGCAATCTCAATAGAAACAATACACCTCACAAGGCAATCTCAATAGAAACAATATACCTCACAAGGCAATCTCAAAAGAAACAATAAACCTCACAAGGCAATCTCAATAAAAACAATGGAACTCACAAGGCAATCTCAATAGAAAAAACCCAGAACAAAAACAAAGAGGTGTTCGTGCTCGTATTGCACGAACACCTAAGTATACCTCACACGGCAAACTTAATATAAACAATAGACCTCACAAGGCAATCTAAATAGAAACAATATACCGCACAAGGCAATCTCAATAGAAACAATTTACCTCACACGGCAATCTCAATAGAAACAATATACCTCAAAAGGCAACCTCAAGAGAACAATATACCTCACAAGGCAATCTCAATAGAAACAATAGAACTCACAAGGCAATCTTAACAGAACAATATACCTCACAAGGCAATCTCAATTGAAACAATAGAACTCACAAGGCAATCTCAATAGAAACAATAGAACTTACACGGCAATCTCAATAGAAACAATATACCTCACACGGCAATCTCAATAGAAACAATAGACCTCACAAGGCAATTTCATTAGAAACAATATAACTCAAAAGGCCGATCTCAATAGAAACAATAGACCTCACAAGGCAATCTCAATAGAAACAATAGACCCAAGGCAATCTCAATAGAAACAATAGACCGCACAAGGCAATATCCATAGGAACAATAGACCCAACAAGACAATATAATGGAACCAATAGACCTTACAAGGCAAACTCAATAGAAACAATAGACCTCACAAGGCAATCTCAATAGAAACAATAGACCTCACAAGGCTCCATAGAAACAATGGACCTTACAAGGCAGGTTTTTTGTTAAGAAGAACGACAATAAGCTTAACAATACACGACCGGACCCGCAAAGATGGTTGTGTTGAATCATATGCCGTTTACGTGATGTTCCCTTTTTTTCTTCTTTTTTTCACACCCACTTCTTTACCCATTATTGGAGGTTAAAATGATTTTCGGAATTTTCAGCATGTGCGTAGATCAATTTATACCATTAAAATTATTGCGTTAATTTCAGTGTGTAATAAGAAATGGGAGAAACAACACTCGAATTAATAGCTTTAAAATGATTATCCACTTATAAAAATAAAAACTAACTAGAACTTTTGTGCTTCACAAGCACAAATATCAGCCTTATGAAATAATTCTGAAATATTAAAACCACATTATTATTTTGTTTATCAACTGACCACTGTTGACCGATAGGTGACCATCGGCCAAAATCCGGGCTCGAGCCAATGAGCATTGGACCAAGAGGCTGCAATCAGTATAAAATAATGGGAGAAGAAGCATTTTGTTGGTATTCATTAGATGACCACTACTGACCACTAAATCACCATTGGCCAATTTGTATGACCATGAGATAGATGAAAGTACATTTAGAGTGAAAATACGAAATTTTTGCTTGATAGGTGATCACTGGCTCAAATCTGTGTAGCCTACACCCCTAATCTAGCTCGAGCCAATGAAGCTTTGGACCAAGTAACCTGCGATTAGCTCAAGTAATGGGAGAAGGTTTTTAAAATATTCATCGAATGACCTCTACTGACCACCAGATGACCATTGACCAAATTGTATGACCATCCCTAGCATTCTCAAAAACAAATACTTAAATTTGGTGTAAATTTAACTCTATTTAAAGAGCTTGTCTGTACTTACCAGTTTCAATGGTGTCAGCTGCAAGATAATCAAAAGAAATATAATATGTTTATTTCCATGCAAACAAAGTACAGGGTGAATTGATTTAACAATACTTTTTTGTGAATAAAAGACCAACAAGGATGATTGACTTAATATTGTTATAATACAACTTCTATGTTCAAAAAACCAACAGGAGAGCAACAAAAGACCTGCCGCCCTCTACAACAGACGCCAGAACTACCATCGTATGAAATTATCATCATGCTCTGGGTAAAGGCCAAAATGTATGTGGTGTCGTGAGAACAATTTAATAAAGTTGTTACTTCAAAACATATTAAGTAATAAAACTTACCGGCCATTTCTTCGAAGGTCGGTTGTGCTGTGAGAAAAGGAACATAGTTTGATCATTAATTCAGAGATTGTTCACGATGTCAAATTACACACTTTGCGGATTGCCCAAGGATGCACGAAATTTCCGCCCTAAACTAATTCTTTGCTCGATAATTGGGTTGTATGTGCATGTAGCATCCCTGCACCTTGTCAAAATTATTTTAGTGAAAAAAAGAAACAAAGACATAAACACTCAGAAGACTTGTCCCCGCCTCAACACAAACATACAGAAGTGTATGATGGACTCCAATCGTGGACCCTCCTTTGTTCAACTCTTTGTCCTGACAAACGTGGACCCCAATGTTTTCCTTCGTGATAGCAATCGCGCATACCCATTCTGAGTAAGTTTGTGAGCATTCACCGAGTAATTTATCACCGAGTATTAACAAATAGTCGATGCACTCTGGTTACTCCAAAAATAGATTGCTTGTATATTAAATCCCTTGCTTATAAAGGTAATTTATTTTTGATTGGCAAAATAATTCCCAAATAATTTCATCTGTACTCAAGTAAGTTTTAAACTCGTCACTTTCATGTGTAAAGATGGCTTTACAATATCCCGTAGTATTTAAAATGTATTGAATAGACCTTTATCATGCTACCACCATCTTGGTCACATTCCCTGTATCAAATAACAGTAATGAATGCTAATATTCATTGTACAAAAAGGAACCAGACTATTTCTCCTTCCAGCTTCGGTTTGGTTACATTGATTTGAATGGGAGAAAATCAAGATGGCCGCACCATGATAAAGGTCTATACTCAGGGATTCTACATCAAATGCAAACAACTTTTCAAACACAGCTGGTTGGAGCAGGTAATCTAATGTAGAGGGAAGTCGAACATTACCGTTCATAATTCGCACACAACAAATTTGTAGGCTTATGACCGACCATAGAGCAAGGGACTGACCTACCTTGCAAAATAAAAAAAAGAACACCTATAGCTCCGGCCATGCTCCGGCCACGCTCCGGCAAGGGTCTACTGGTCCAGGGACATTACCACCAAAAGCTCCCGATCACCTAAATGCTTGTAAAGACTCAAGAGAGACTAATTTCGTTCTAAAACTAGGCCTGTTTTGATGCTGTTCAGCAATTCAGCACCAACTCACCTAGGTGTTGAACGTGTCCGACTCAGTTTTTGTTCCTATTAATTCTTTTAAAGAATCCTATAATATTGGTACAATGAACACACACACATACTTTTGTTATCTACCTCAAACTGATGGGTTTACCCTGTTTAGAGCAGATAAAATAAAAACACCCCCCCAAAAACAAAAATAATAATAATAATAATAAATAAATAAATAAATAAATAAAAGAATTTAAAAAAATGTATATATAATATATAAAACAAAATAAAAATAGATACGACCCCTTGAACAATTTAGCCGTGACCCCTTTTTCATCCCTTATGGTTAGCGAGTTTCGGACAATTTCAGAGACCCATATCAAAAAATTGAGAAAAGATACCCCTTGTTAATAATTCATCGATATTATAATTGCGGCCCAAATCAACAAACTCATCTGTCGAAATTGGTTATAAGACTGATTTTATTTTTGTAATGGGTCCACAAAAACCTACAAATTACTGACGTGAGGGACTTTTGGTGATTTTGAACCCCCTTGGTGTCCACATGAATTATCAGTTTGCTTATTATGGCGTATGATGTATATGGTTCGTGTCTCAACCAAGGAAAGACCAATCACAGCTTTATTGGATGTTTGGCAGGGATGGAAATACGGTAAGCCTTTAATTCAAACTGTTGAAAGTGCTGTAATTCATCAAACCTGAACAATAAAAATGTCAGAAATACATTATTTAATATAAATGTGGTTGACTTCTAGTAGCTAAAACTTACTCATGCCAAAGAATACAGAGGTAGAAAATCCCTTTTTTGTCCACAAAATATCGTCGAAAATGTATTTCAAAATATTCCTTAATCTCTAAAATGTTTACATCATCTTTTAAAAATGTATAAATTCCTCCTTCATGTTAAACATCCTAGGTCTGATTTTTAATTGGATCAACAATTTAGATTTAAATTTAGCTACGTTTATACATTCGAGGAAAATTCTTAGCTTTCATTAAAGATATTGTGCGAAAAAAGTCCATTGTTAAGTAAAATAGTTAGTTAAAAAATTAAATGAATTATGTTGAATTCGAGACATTCTCACGTCTAACACCCATGTACACACAATTATGCATGTTACATGTATTGTGTGTAATGTCAATGGCATATTATACGAAAGTTTTTGTGTTTTTTCGTTTTGAAACAGCATCATTTTTAGATTTTGATACCAAATTACTTAGGTTGGCCTCCCCTTTTGTTCATAAATCTCTTTGTTATAATAGTGATGAATATATCACTCATGACTGGATTTTTTGTCAAATGATTGGAAGTTTGCTCGAACTACACCAATCTATAAAGGAAAAGGTTGCAAAAAACAAAGGGAACTACAGACCTATTTTGGTTGTCTGTCACATAGCTAAAATCATTGAAAAGATTTTCAGACGCAATTTCTTGACACGCTTTACAAGACGACCATTCAACCCTGCTTCGATTATGCCTGTTCTGTTTGGGGAAATTGTCAATGAATAGTAAAAGGGCACTTCTCAGACTGCAGAAAAGAGCTGCACGGGTTGTCTCCAACAATTTTGATTATATAAACTTTCGTGGTGAAGACATTATTAATAAATTATCTTGGCAAACCCTAGAACAAAGAAGGGATTTTTATTTAGCCTGTCTATTTTACAAATGTGTTCATGGGCTTGCGCCAAGTCGACTATATATGACGTAGAAATGTACTTCGATAGGCATGGTATTACCACAACAAATGCAGACTCTCCTAATCTCTTAACGGGACACGTTGCCTTGGATCGGGCGAGTTGGTATATAAAAAGCATTTGTAACCGTTTAGTTATAAAATGCATAATGGTTAGAAAGATATTTTAAAAGTAGAATACAATGATCCACACAAATATGTCTCGAAATTGCGTGGTTTTTCTTTTACATCGTGAACAAACGCGGTCGGCCATTTTGTGGATGGCCGACCGTGTTAGTTCGCAAATGAGTTTTCTAATAATGAACATTGTGAGAAGTGCGAATATTTAGGAGAAGATTGTTCCTAGGAAAGAATCAGCACAAGAAAAGGATCTTTCACCATAGTATTTTGAGCTGATTCGTTGTGTAAATTCCAAATGTGACTGAGTAGATGATCGCAGTGTTCGGGTAGGAACGTAGTGGTGGATTAAATCTGTTAAGTAGGTAGGGGCGAGACCATGCTAGGCTTTAAAAGTGGTGAGAAGGATTTTGTAGATGATACGAAAGTTGATAGGGAGCCAGTGTAGATTGTTTAAGATTGGTGTTATGTGATGAGAGTATTTTGTACACGTTGCAATTTTGTGAGGTCTTTATCAGGGAGTCCATAAAGTAGGGAGTTACAGGAGTCAAGTCAAGATGTAATTAGTGCATGAACTAGGCAGATAGTGGTGTTCGATCAAGATATGGTGATACTTACAACTTAGATATATCAAAGAAACCAATACTCCTGTGAGAACAGCTAGAATCACGAATAGTAAAATGAAGACCACGAGGACATGAAGCACACGTTGGTTGTCTGAGAGGAATCTTGGCGAATACCGGCGCCCTCTACGGTCATCTTTGGGGATGTCTATAAAGTCTTCTTCCGCTCCAAGACGGGGCCAATGAAATCGACGTGTTCCTTGCGCACCTGATGGATTTGTGTACCCATAGACAGTATCTCCAACCTTAAGGCACAAATACAACTCAAATCAGTTCCGTATATTTGTTAACATTACCATTGGTTTGCTGAAGACCGCAATCATTTCGAATTTTCCGGGCAAACCGTGCTTAAAGGCATCGTACACGTTTGGTAATTGTCAAAGACCAGTGTTCTCATTTGGTGTATCCCAACATATGCATAACATAACAACCTGTGCAAATTTGGGCTCAATTGGTCATCGAAGTTGCAAGAAAATGATGAAAGAAAAAACACCCTTGTTGTACAAATTTGTGTGCTTTCAGAAAGGAATAAAAACTTCTTGCAAGAAGTTTTTATTATTTTAGTGATAAAACTACGTTACTTCAGAGGGAGTCGTTTCTCACAATGTTTTACACTATCAACAGCTCTCTGTTGCTCGTTACCAAGTCAGTTTTTATGCTAATATATATTTTGAGTAATTACCAAACGTGTACGATGCCTTAAAATGTTTTTTGTCACATGCAGTCACTACAATGAATAACTTTTGTTAACTTTCTTTTCTGAGCGAAAGGTGATTCATTCCTTATTACAATTAGGGAATTCGGCCTGATAGCCGAAACGCATATTGTTTTCGTCTAAATTTTTATAATTATTGTTTTATTTTTTGTACCTGCTTTAATAAAAATGAACTCAAATTCATTGTAGGCCTGTGCATACTACATTGTTAACGCCTTTTATATGGTTTAATGCAGCACTGATGGAGTACAGAAGTGACAATCAAGTCGTAGTATAAACCTTCTTTCGTTTTTAAACAACATAATCTTCCAAACTCGGTCATATAAATCTGTAAAACCTAATGGGGCATGCTTTGTAAAAACATAACAAATTCAGCAAGCTCAGAATTTGAAAACAAAATGAAGTATCTTGGAAGACAAACTTCAAGAATGTAAATGTTTAAAGAATGGTTAAGACAATACTTAGAGGATTTAGGCCTAACGTAAGTCCAATGCACTGCACTTAGGCCTTCGCTAAACGTCACACTTTGGCCGTGTCGGACTCAAATAACTAGAAAATGATGAATTAAATTGGGGGATATTTAGCGCAAACATTTTATTTAAGTTCGACACTGCCGTGTAGCACGGCAGGCTCTGCCATGCCACGATAGTTGCACGACGCGGCGACAAACGTTGCGCTCTTGCCGTGTCGAATCGAATTGAATTCTCAGTCGGGCAATGCTCTTTGGGAATACGCATGAGCAAAGCTTTTGAAAAATGTTGTTGTGTGTATTTTCTAATAGTGTGAACGTTCTCCTTGTTAGTACCGTAGCCTGGAGTATTCCGGGATGGGGTGGGAAACAACTTCTGGCTTGAACAAACATTATCTGTAGATTTCAGAATTAAATTAATCGATTTTGTTTGACACTCTTAAAAAAAGACGACGAACGCCACTCACCAACGATGGTAATAATAATGACAACATTTAATCTAGGGAACAATAAAATTATGATTTTGTCATTAATATTTGAGTGTCACAGCTCCCATCAAAGAGCATCGCCCGACTGAGAATTCAATAAGATTCGACACGACAAGAGCGCGACTTTTGTCACCACGTAGCACGGCAGAGCTTGCCGTGCTACACGGAAGTATCGAACTTAAAGGTATTGTATACTTTTGGTAACAGCGCAAAATCAGTGTCCACATTTTGTGTGATTCAACATTATGCATAAACAAACAAACCTGTGAAAGTTTGAGCTCAATTGGTCATCGAGGTCACGAGAAAATAGTGAAAAGAGACCTTATGTGTTTTCTGTTTTTTCAAACATCGACTTTTTATCGCGCGTGATAAAAACTATTGTTTTATTCATTTCTCAGAAACGATAGCATTTTAGGCAGAAATATTTTAAGGAACCCTTTCTACCATTACTTACTTTAAATCATGTAAGTTATGTGTGAATATTATGTGAACATTTGTGTTTTTCGATCTTACCAATAGTGAACAGGGCCTTTAAATCAAAAGTTTGCCCTAAACGTCGCTCTTTTGTCGAATTTAATTCATAATTTTCTAGTTATTTGAGTTCGAAACGGCAAAAGTGCGACGTTTAGCGAAGGCCTAAAACTGGTATTTAAATGGACTCTTGCGAACTTTTAATGCTCTACAGCACAAAGTTATTATTTACTTGCCTTCTGAGACCTTGTCGTAAAACAATAGGGTTGATATAGTACCCCTTTTCAACGCCATAACCATTGACAGCACAAGAGGGTTAGAAGTTGACATATTAATCAATTTAAAAAGAACATTCGGGGATCCAGGCGGCCGTTTGGGAACGTGTCTTCCGATAAAATTTGACCCGTAAAAAGAGAAAGAGAGAGACAGAGGGGAAGGGTAAAGCAACATTGTGCAATAAAAAATAATAATCGCTGTACTACTGCACGTTTTACCGTGAAGCCTGTTACAAAATTAGATAATTGCCCTCAATTGATATTTTCACCCCTGAAAACCAGAAAACCGTTGACCAGATAATACTTTCTGAAAGCCGATTCCGATAAATTTTGTTTGCATATTTCCACGAGCGTACCTAAATACTGTGGGACAATTTGATGAAGAGACTTTAATTTTGAGATGGGCTTAACGTCAAAGGTGATGCATTGAACGATGCATGTCGAAGAAAAATGTGAGATCTCGGCGTGTGTAAAAAAGTTTACTATTTACTGTATCGTATAAAGCCGTATTTTACTCGGACTATCATGTCTCACTCTAAAGTTGCAATAAACTGAAGGGCGCACACTCCCCTTATGTTCGCTAGGGGAAAAAACGGTAAAAACAGCAAAATCTCAATTTTAAACTAGGTAAAAATAATGTGTAAAACGCCTCTGCTACCATTTGTAACATTGGGTGCTCTCTGGTGCAATCACCAGAGAGAGCACCTAATGTTATTGTCATGGACCCCAGCAACGCCGCAAGGCTTTGCGCTTCGTTTGCTGGTTCGTTTCGTATAAACGGCTCACGCTATAACTCAATCCTGGCTAGAACGTTGTTTCTATATACAAAGCAAGGGTATGGAAAATACACAGTTACATTTACAGGTAGTTACTTAGACCACTCTCCAGTCATAGTAGGACTGTATAACTCAGTGTAGAATCGATGTTCTGTTAACTTTTGCATCGTTGTCCAGCCCGACAAGGATACAACTTGGTCATGTAGGCATACCGGTACGTATACATAAACCTCTATGCATAAACCAATGGAACATGGGGGTCTCGGCAAGGACTATGATGATTGTGTTTGTCAACATTTAAAGAATATCCCGTGCAGTTAGGTTTATACAAAAAACGAAGCGATGCGTTATGGTCTCTTCACATTCTTGCCTCTAACGTACAACAAATAATGTTTTCGGAGTTTAAAGGCCCTGTACACTATTTTTGGTAAGATCGAAAAACACAAATGTTCAAAGATTCACACATAACTTACATGATTTAAAGTAAGTAATGGTAGAAAGGGTTCCTTAAAATATTTCTGCCTAAAATGCTATCGTTTCTGAGAAATGAGTAAAACAATAGTTGTTATCACGCGTGATAATAAACTCGACGTTTGAAAAACAGAAAACACATAAGGTCTCTTTTCACTATTTTCTCGTGACCTCGATGACCAATTTAGCTCAAATTTTCACAGGTTTGTTATTTCATGGATATGGTTAATCACACAAAACATTAACTTTGTTTGCCACTGTTTTGTCAGCTCTACCAATCCTGTATAATACCTTTAATAACAGCATCTGTCCAGTCAAAATACTTACCATGTAAGGAGGTGGGTTAGATGGCTTGTACATAGTGAATAGGTTTTGAGCATTCAGTTTCCTCCACTAAATCGAAGCATCAAGCATCCCGTTGCAGCAGATAGACATCGCAGTAGCTTATTAATGCTATACAACCACCAAAGTGGCACTATATGAGTCTGAACTACTTTTGAACAAACAAGTGCCCAAGGGTTTAGCCGGTCCATTGCAATTGATCGACACGCTACCAACCTTGAGGTTGACGGACGATTATTTAAACGCTATAGAAAAAGGTCCAGTGATCACAATTATAGAGAGTTTGGTGATGTGTTTGAGTGTAACAAAATGGTTATCATTATTTTGTCTCTCTGATGTGATCACTGAACCTTTCCGTATTTCAGGTGTGTGTAATTTAGCATGCATGACTGAATACAACAAACAGCAAGGAGGAGGGGCCATTCAGAATTGTCAATGTCAAAACAAAATCAAAAGAAAGGGCTGGAAATCGAAATTTAGTTTTTATAAAAAATATTTATATATATAAATGATTTTGGGTTGAAAAAAGAAAAAAGGTTTATTATTTGATATATATATATATATATATATATATCCTCAAACGAAAAATAAGAAGACAAAATACCCAGCTAGCCAGGATCGTCCATTTCATTCCTGATTAACTACACTGTAAAAACGGCGTTAAGAACATAAACACATTTCTAAACGCCTCGCTTGTACCCACAAACGCCTCGCTTGTACCCTTTTTTCACACGTTTAGCCCTCAACATGTTTAGATTTTGCGTTTCTGTGACATGTTTACGCCGAGACACATTTAGCCTGTAACACATTTAGATTGAATGTGTTTAGGGTTCCTAGATAGTGGGTGCTAAACATGTTTAGAATGCAATACACGTTCCACAGAATAAGCTTAATTTTTAACCACCCGTCTCTCTTCTTAAAGAAAATTGTTGAAGTATAATGCCCAAGCTCTGCTCGGCATGAGAATCGATAAATCATCATCATCTCAAAGGACTCCGAGATGATGTAAGGGGCAATGATGTAATGCATTCAGACATGTTGAAAACAGTCATTTTGCAATTATTGAATTCTTCTAATTAGGCCTATGCACATTTTGGGCTTTACTTTCTACCCATGGTATGAATCTTTGAAGTGCTGACCAATATAATACAACATTTGCTTCAATTGAACTTTTAATACACACATTAAAGTATAAACCACTGCGCAGGAAAGGCTGTTATACCTACAATGGTTTTGAATAAACACCGAGGTCTATATTTGTGCATATTTAATTAAACCCCGCCCATTTCATTCTAAACAAACTGATGAATTTAAACACATAAAAGACATGTTTACAGGCAAACATGTATAGAAATATGTTTGTAAGAACAGGTTCATATTTAACATTGTTCTTTTACCTTATTTTCCTCCAAACTGTGAAAAACATGCTCCAGATTTTACAAATCAATCAAATTTTTCTAAGCTAACATTTAAAATATTGAAAAATTCCAGTTATTGTTAGCAATATAACGCACATTTTTTCATGTTTGAGGTCCAAGGGATACAAAAATCTATCCCTTCCTCTTTTTTTTTTGCTTGGTTTGAGCAGCAAAGGAAAATATCCCTTCCACTTTTCGGCTAGGTTTAAGGAACAAGGGATAGAAAATTCTATCCCCTCCTCATTTCGGCTATAGGTTTGAGGAATAAGGATAGAAAATTCTATCCCCTCCTGTATTCTGCTGGATTTGAGGAACAAAGGATAGAAAATTCTATCCCCTCATCTTTTCGGCTGGGTTTGAGGAACAAGGGATAGAAAAATCTATCCCCTGACCTAATTTATAACAACTCGAGCTACAATTAAACTTTTATTTTGTTAGCTTTCCCAATAGTGAAGTACATAATTGTAAATATAAAGGTGTGCGTATTTTTCTTTGATGTTATGATGCAACAATAGTTATGAGTACGCAATTTGGCACATTAATTTGCAAACAAAAATAAATCAATCAAACGACTGTTAAAAATATTTGTTTAAGTGCACCAGGTTCTAACTTTGTTCCTCTAGCAATATTTTATGAAGAAAAATAGCATGATTTTAACATTTAAGAGACAACTTCAAGAAAAAATGCTATATATTTCCAAAAAACGATGAAATGTGAAAATGTGTAGTTAAATGAGAACCTGTTTAAGCTAAATTGGTATCTATTTAACATGTCAAAAAGCTAAACGTGTTGCGATGAATGCAGGTTTGAACTTGTTTGAACACCAGAATGTGTTTACATCATTTGAGTACGTTTGCTACCTGAGCAATTCTACTTGCCATGGGCTTGAGGCTAAACAAGTGGAGCATTACCAAAATGCAAAGTATTTTAAACCTCTATGTGTTTGTGCCATTATAGCAAACACGCGCTCTTCAATGAAGGCCTATATGCCTATATAGCAAATAAACGTATTCAAATGATGTAAACACATTCTGGTGTATTCAAATGTTCAAATCAGTTCAAACCTGCATAACAAATCGCAACACGTTTAGCTTTTGACATGTTAAAGAGATAGCCATTTAGCTTACTTCCAAACATATTTCTGAACGTGTTTGCGTGTAAACATGTTTGGTATCTGTTAAAGGGACACGTTGCCTTCGGGTTGGGCGCTGTTGGGCGCTTTTGGGCTATAACAAGCGTTTGATGTATAATGAGCACGGTCGGAAAGATGTTTAAAAAGTAGAATATAATTATCCACACAAACGTGCCTTAGAAATGCTTCGCTTTTGCTCACTTTCGCGAAACAAAACGCTCCGCCATTTATGGGAGTCAAGATTTTGACTCCCATAAATGGCGGACAAATTCTATTAGTCTTATTTCCAGTCGCAGCTGTTGAACTACGACTGAGCAATTATTTTATTAAAAATGTTACGATTACCATATGTTTATTGTATTCCAATAAATATCCAACACCGAGCTGAATCTAGCACAGTATTGGTCCCGATATAGCCAGCCGGCGATTAGAACACATGCAGTACAGGGAGGTGAACCAAATGTGATAGTTTGTCTCCTCCCTGTACTGCATGTGTTCTAATATTCTGAATATGCGGCTGGCCGTTCCGCAAATACATGGCTGGATATTTTGGACCCAATACTGAGCTAGCTTTAGCTCGGTTTACAAGTTGCGAGCGAGGTAGAAAATGAGATTATTACCCGGTTTTCATCTGACCATAGAGCAAGGAGATCTGACTGGTTTACCAGGCCACTGACTACGGCACTAGCGTAACGACTGTTCGTCGCGCATTTTGCCCATTACATGGACGGTGGTATTTACGGCTGGAAATACGTATACGTTTCGCGGGGCAGATCTCGGGGTCAGATGGCAATGTTTGGTTTTTTTTAATCACCATTCACTAATTATAACACATTAAAGGCATGTTATTGCACGAACAACTCTTAATAAGGATATGGAACACTTCCAAACCGCAAAATTTCTTGAGATTTTAAGGCAACGTGTTCCTTTAAATTCAAAACTGCATTTCAAACAAGCACAACAAATCTCAACCCGTTTAGCTTTTTGACATGTTAAAGAGATAGCCATTTAGCTTACAAACATATTTCTGAACGTGTTTGCGTGTAAACATGTTTATATCTGTTTAAGTTCAAAACTGCATTTCAAACAAGCACAACAAATCTCAACCCGTTTAGCTTTTTGACATGTTAAAGAGATAGCCATTTAGCTTACAAACATATTTCTGAACGTGTTTGCGTGTAAACATGTTTTGTATGTGTTTAAAATCTAAACGCTGTTTTTACAGCGTACAAAGTAAAAGTTGTTTGTTTAAGCCAGGAAAAGCCATTGAAAACAACTGATGTTTGACACCTTGGATCTAAAATATCTGGTTCATTTGAGGCATTACTTTGTTCTTCAGTGTATATATATTATGAAGCCATTCAATATTAAAAAATCAAAATTTGGGGTGGGTGGGTCAAAACAATGTCGACACAAAGTGGCGGACGCGGGAGAAAATCTGTTTCATGATGGCAATTTGAGCTTTTAAAATAAAGTCAAACAAAATCTATTAATTTAATTCTGAAACCTACAGGATATTGATAAAACAGGGAGACCGCTAACATTGTATGGGGCTCGATGGATCAGTTGGTTAAAGGTCCTACGAATTGGCAATTTTGTCCAGCTTAAACTGTGCACTTTTACTCTTACTCTTACTCTGTCCCGTAGTTGTTATGCCGTAGGGACGAAGAGATGGCAGCTTCAACACACTTCTTCCACAACTCCTTTGGTATGTATTACCATCATCTTCGTTTCAGTTGGCAGGTAGGCTCGGTGGTGCCCATCTTCTCTCCGAGCGGTGAGTGCCTTATGCTTGGGGCACTCACTAGACTCGAAACAAGCTGGTAATAAGTAGTAGAGTCCAACCCAGTGGTGTGTTGTTAAGCACCACTCCAGACCAGACTGAAGCTACCCGCGTATTGGGCCAGATTTTCCATCCGCGGATTCGGGGGTTTGCTAGCCGCGTATTCAGGAAAATTAGAATCCATGCGGTTAAAGGTGGTAACATTTCTGTCTCCTATTTTTTTCCAATTTTAACGAATTTTCAATTAATCCTGCTTTATCGGTAATTTTTTTTCAAAATTCAGAGATAAAATATCACTGAGCGTACTTGAGGGAAAATTTAGATTGTTTAGCAGCCTAATTAGTGAGTAATTAGCCGCCACAAGTAAGACCTCATCAATCAGACCATTATACACAACTGTTGGAAAACTTGCAGTCGCCCAAAAGTAAATGTACCCTTTATGTTGCAAAATTTTAAAAATATTATTCTTTAATCTGATAGACCACACCACTGGGCACACTTAATTTTGGAGGTGGTTAAATCCGACCACTAATTAATACCTAATTAGCCGCTAGAATACACGCCATTTTCTATCACAAGTTAGGGTATGGTACAAAGACTCTATAACAAATGTACTCGCCGTAAAGTAAATGTACCCTTCATGTTGCATAAAATATAAAATTTTATTCAATAATCTGATAGACCAAACCACTGTGCACACTTTTTTTTGAAGGTGATAAAATCGGATTACTAATTAATACCTAATTAGCCGCTAGAATACACGCCATTTTCTATCACACGTTAGGGTATGGTATACTTGTACACAAGACTCTATAATAAATGTACTCGCCGTAAAGTAAATGTACCCTTCATCTTGCATAAAATATGAAATTTTATTCAATAATCTGATAGACCACACCACTAGGCACACTTAATTTTGGAGGTGGTTAAATCCGACCACTAATTAATACCCAATTAGCCGCTAGAATACACGCCATTTTCTATCACACGTTAGGGTATGGTATACTTGTACACAATACTTACTATTATGAATGTACTCACCGTAAAGTAAATGTACCCTTCATCTTGCATAAAATATTAAATTTTATTCAATAATCTGATAGACCAAACCACTGGGCACACTTAATTTTGGAGGTGATAAAATCGGATAACTAATTAATACCTAATTAGCCGCTAGAATACACGCCATTTTCTATCACACGTTAGGGTATGGTATACTTGTACACAAGACTCTATATAATAAATGTACTCGCCGTAAAGTAAATGTACCCTTCATCTTGCATAAAATATGAACTTTTATTCAATAATCTTATAGACCACACCACTGGGCACACTTAATTTTGGAGGTGATAAAATCGAATCTCTAATTAATACCTAATTAGCCGCTAGAATACACGCCATTTTCTATCACACGTTAGGGTATGGTATACTTGTACACAAGACTCTATATAATAAATGTACTCGCCGTAAAGTAAATGTACCCTTCATCTTGCATAAAATGTGAAATTTTATTCAATAATCTGATAGACCACACCACTGGGCATACTTAATTTTGGAGGTGATAAAATCGGATTACTAATTAATACCTAATTAGCCGCTAGAATACACGCCATTTTCTATCACACGTTAGGGTATGGTATACTTGTACACAAGACTCTATATAATAAATGTACTCGCCGTAAAGTAAATGTACCCTTCATCTTGCATAAAATATGAACTTTTATTCAATAATCTGATAGACCACACCATTGGGCACACTTTATTTTGGAGGTGATAAAATCGGATAACTAATTAATACCTAATTAGCCGCTAGAATACACACCATTTTCTATCACACGTTAGGGTATGGTATACTTGTACACAAGACTCTATATAATAAATGTACTCGCCGTAAAGTAAATGTACCCTTCATCTTGCATAAAATATGAACTTTTATTCAATAATCTTATAGACCACACCACTGGGCACACTTAATTTTGGAGGTGATAAAATCGAATCTCTAATTAATACCTAATTAGCCTCTTCAATACACGTAATTTTCTATAACACATTAGCGGTATGGTACTTGTACACAACTCACTCAAATTGTTAGCTGGCTTGTTTACAGCCTTACAACGTTGTCAATAATGACAGCACCTAACGCTGCTGACAAGCGTAAAATTTATTTTTTAAATGATTTGAAAATTTACAATTTTGTGAACCAAATCGTATCATAAAAAGCATAATATCAATTCAAACACATTTGAAATTTGAGGGGGACAAACACGGTTTAAAATGGATGTTATTGTGACAAGACGTTTGCCCACTGTTTGTTTTCTGACGATGACAACTTTTCATGAAATTGTTCCTGAACACATAGAGTTTGTGTCTGAGAGTTTGTGTCTGACAGCTGGTGTCTGATTGCCTTTGTAGCTATATTATTAATATTATTTGTGTTTAAAAAAGTGTCTTAGTTTTTTAAAAACTTACTCTCCGCAATTCGAAAGTATAAGCACAACTAAAGTAAATAATTAACCGTGCATGGTGTGGGCACTATATGTAAGCTGAAAACAATCGTTTTAGTTCTGGGTCAACGATTCGAGATCTTTTTAACAGCTGGATTGTGATGTATAATCTAAGGTTTTCCACATCATCACTCTGTAAAATTCTTTTGGAGCTGCAAAGTTGTTCTGCGAACAGACAGCAAAACACACCGCAGCTTCCGGAATCATTTTGTTGTATTCTATAGAGAACTCAAAAGACCGCGTTTACACTTGATCCGGCAGAGGGCGATCAAAGGAGGATCAGATCCTGCAAGGGCGATCAAAGGGCAATCAACAGCTAGTGTAAACGCAAGAGCGATCAGAATCTGATCCTCCTTTAATCCCCCGCGGGATCAAAGGAGGGTCAGATCCCGCGAGGTGGATAAAAAAAACCAAGTGTAAACGCAACGCAGGATCAGACCCCGCAATTTGACCTATACCGACTTCCGGTCTCGAATAGAGTGGGGCGCGGGCGAGTTGTCTTGTCTGCATGTATTATAGTTACCATCATTCTGCAACGACGTCGGCGGTAAAGTTGTGCCAGAATTAATGGCAACAACACCGCAAACAAACAAAACTGAATGATCCTCCATTTAAAATACGATTTATATAGGGAAAACTAGACTTATAGAGATTGTAAAACAAACTCAAGGTGTTCGGCTATCGTTGGGGTCAGTGTTTTGTTAATAGGTGAACTATTCATTTGAATCGATGAAAAGATTGATGATAGCTTTTGAAATGTCAAAGAAAGTAAAATGTAAGTCTTTTACGTTTATAGTTCAATATAAAAGTTGGATTCTCGTAAAAAACTGCTGTTGATAAGAGTCAAACTAATGTTGATCTCTTGCCGATTGCATTTTCTCAGTTATCAAAAGTCATACAATCAACAAAAACAGGCCAGCAAAACACCCTCTTTTAGTCGCTATTTACCGCCAAGCCAACAAAAGGCTAACACGAGTCGGCATTCGTCGCATTTCATTTAACATACATTACTTTACAGACATTCATAATAGTAAGTATTGTGTACAAATAGGCCCTACCAAAGAAAATGACGTGTATTGAAGCGGCTAATTAGGTATTAATTAGTGATCCGATTTTATCACCTCCAAAATTAAGTGTGCCCAGTGGTGTGGTCTATCAGATTATTGAATAAAATTTCATATTTTACGCAACATGAAGGGTACATTTACTTTACGGTGAGTACATTCATAATAGTAAGTATTGTGTACAAGTATACCATATCTTAACGCGTTATAGACAATGGCGTGTATTCTAGCGGCTAATTAGGTATTAATTAGTGATCCGATTTTATCACCTCCAAAATTAAGTGTGCCCAGTGGTGTGGTCTATCAGATTATTGAATAAAATTTCATATTTTATGCAACATGAAGGGTACACTTACTTTACGGCGAGTACATTTATTATAGAGTCTTTGTACCATACCCTAACGTGTGATAGAAAATGGCGTGTATTCTAGCGGCTAATTAGGTATTAATTAGAGATTCGATTTTATCACCTCCAAAATTTAGTATGCCCAGTGGTGTGGTCTATCAGATTATTGAATAAAATTTAATATTTTATGCAAGATGAAGGGTACATTTACTTTACGGTGAGTACATTCATAATAGTAAGTATACCATACCCTAACGTGTGATAGAAAATGACGTGTATTCTAGCGGCTAATTAGATATTAATTAGTGATCCGATTTAATCACCTCCAAAATTAAGTGTGCCCAGTGGTGTGGTCTATCAGATTGTTAAATAAAATTTCATATTTTACGCAACATGAAGGGTACATTTACTTTACGGTGAGTACATTCATAATAGTAAGTATTGTGTACAAGTATACCATATCCTAACGTGTTATAGAAAATGGCGTGTATTCTAGCGGCTAATTAGGTATTAATTAGTGATCCGATTTTATCACCTCCAAAATTAAGTGTGCCCAGTGGTTTGGTCTATCAGATTATTGAATAAAATTTCATATTTTATGCAAGATAAAGGGTACATTTACTTTACGGTGAGTACATTGATAATAGTAAGTATTGTGTACAAGTATACCATACCCTAACGTGTGATAGAAAATGACGTGTATTCTAGCGGCTAATTAGGTATTAATTAGATATCGGATTTAATCAGCTCCAAAATTAAGTGTGCCCAGTGGTGAGGTCTATCAGATTATTGAATAAAATTTCATATTTTACGCAACATGAAGGGTACATTTACTTTACGGTGAGTACATTCATAATAGTAATGTATACAAGTATACCATATCCTAATAACGTGTTATAGAAAATGGCGTGTATTCTAGCGGCTAATTAGGTATTAATTAGTGGTCGGATTTAACCACCTCCAAAATTAAGTGTGCCCAGTGGTGAGGTCTATCAGATTATGGAATAAAATTTAATATTTTACGCAACATGAAGGGTACATTTACTTTACGGCGAGTACATTCATACGTGTGATAGAAAATGACGTGTATTCTAGCGGCTAATTAGATATTAATTAGTGATCCGATTTAATCACCTCCGAAATTAAGTGTGCCCAGTGGTGTGGTCTATCAGATTATTGAATAAAATTTCATATTTTAGGCAAGATAAAGGGTACATTTACTTTACGGTGAGTACATTGATAATAGTAAGTATTGTGTACAAGTATACCATACCCTAACGTGTGATAGAAAATGACGTGTATTCTAGCGGCTAATTAGGTATTAATTAGTGATCCGATTTAATCACCTTCAAAATTAAGTGTGCCCAGTGGTGAGGTCTATCGGATTATTGAATAAAATTTCATATTTTACGCAACATGAAGGGTACATTTACTTTACGGTGAGTACATTCATAATAGTAAGTATTGTGTATTAAGTACCATACCGCTAACGCGTTATAGAAAATGACGTGTATTGAAGAGGCTAATTAGGTATTAATTAGATATCGGATTTAATCAGCTCCAAAATTAAGTGTGCCCAGTGGTGTGGTCTACCAGATTATGGAATAAAATTTCATATTTTACGCAACATGAAGGGTACATTTACTTTACGGTGAGTACATTCATAATAGTAATGTATACAAGTATACCATATCCTAATAACGTGTTATAGAAAATGGCGTGTATTCTAGCGGCTAATTAGGTATTAATTAGTGGTCGGATTTAACCACCTCTAAAATTGAGTGTGCCCAGTGGTGTGGTCTATCATATTATTGAATAAAATTTGATATTTTGTGCAAGATGAAGGGTACATTTACTTTACGGTGAGTACATTCATAATAGTAAGTATTGTGTACAAGTACCATACCGCTAACGTGTTATAGAAAATGACGTGTATTGAAGCGGCTAATTATGTATTAATTAGTGATTGGATTTAATCAGCTCCAAAATTAAGTGTGCCCAGTGGTGTGGTCTACCAGATTATGGAATAAAATATTATATTTTACGCAACATGAAGGGTACATTTATTTTACAGTGAGTACATTCATAATAGTGAGTTGTGTACAAGTATACCATACCCTAACGTGTGAGAGAAAATGGCGTGTATTCTAGCGGCTAATTAGGTATTAATTAGTAATCGGATTTAATCACCTCCAAAATTAAGTGTGGCCAGTGGTGTGGTCTATCAGATTATTGAATAAAATTTCATATTTTACGCAACATGAAGGGTACATTTACTTTACGGCGAGTACATTCATAATAGTAAGTATACCATACCCTAACGTGTTATAGAAAATGGTGTGTATTCTAGCGGCTAATTAGGTATTAATTAGTGGTCGGATTTAACCACCTCCAAAGTTAAGTGTGCCCAGTGGTGTGGTCTATCAGATTAAAGAATAATATTTTTAAAATTTTATAACATGAAGGGTACATTTACTTTTGGGCGACTGCAAGTTTTCCAACAGTTGTGTATAATGGTCTGATTGACGAGGTCTTACTTGTGGCGGCTAATTACTCACTAATTAGGCTGCTAAACAATCTAAATCTTCCCTCAAGTACGCTCAGTGATATGTTTTCTCTGAATTTTGAAAAAAAATTACCGATAAAGCAGGATTAATTGAAAATTCGTTAAAATTTGAAAAAATAGGAGACAGAAATGTTACCACCTTTAACCGCATGGATTCTAATTTTCCTGAATACGCGGCTAGCAAACCCCCGAATCCGCGGATGGAAAATCTGGCCCAATACGCGGGTAGCTTCAGTCTGGTCACTCCAGAACATTGTTATTATTCAAGGAGCTAGTACCCAGTCGTCTTTCCCTTTCAGCTTGCTCTTTAGTGAGCAGTTGCCCAGAGAGCTCCGCTTGGAGGCAGGGACTAGACATTTGCATAGACTTATGCTTGCAGTACCAGGGTGGGGTCTTATGATGGTTTGCCCCCCTTTTTCGCCCTAAGGCTAGGCACCCGCCCGATCAGAGACCAGCTGGTTGCACATAACTATGCCATCTCGCACCCCTTATATGCACTTATTAATTAATTAACCCTTTCCCCCACTTGATAGAACATTGAGTTACATAACCGTTTCACACTATTTTTTCGTGCACTCTGGGAAATCGTATTATACCCGGGGTATGAAGCTTTTTTCTCATCATTATCAAGCCTAATACCCCTCAGAGGGTCTAGGGATGCTTATTACCTATAAAAAGTGGAATAGGCTTGCTCTTTGTTCCCCTAGGCCTTCAATATGTACAGCGTTCATAACCAGCTGAATTACCATGAAGCCCCGCCCCCTTTTCCTTCCACCACACAAGCCTATGGCCCAAAATACACAAGCCCTGGCAGAAAGTCCCCCCCTCTACATTCCCCGCTCAATTGTGATGTCCAACAGGCTTCCTCTGATAGCTACAAGCTGCCCTTGCTGACCTGGATAAGCATGATTGATGGTTGTTATCAAACAAGGCTGGCAATCTACCACTGCAAGCCTGGCCAAGATTTATGTGTACAAACCAATGGCAGCCCACCAGACCGCAGGTTTTGTAATGGGATTTTTAAGGTGACTGAACTCACCCAGTGCAAATAACCACTGCCATGTGTTTCTGCATGGTACAATGGTGGAACACCTAATAATAATATACTGAATTTTTTATAAATTCATGGGCGGAATTATTTAAAAAATAGCAATATTCTGCACACAAAAACAGTGAGGTATGCTCCGTCGAGGGATGCAAGTTTATTCAAAATTTATAGGAGGCTAAAATAACTAAAATTAAGGGTGAAATCCACGCCCCTAAAAGGGTCAGGAATGTGCAATGTCACTGCGTGTGCATTGTCATTCGTTTCCTCGTTCTACGCCATGAAAGTACTATGGTGGCCCTGAAGGGACATCGCACATCGCAAATATCTTTGCAAATAATATTTGCGATGTCGCAAATATCTTTGCAAGTATCTTTGCAAATATTTGCGATGTTTGTAAATATTTACAATGTCGCAAATATCTTTGCAAATATCTTTGCAAATATTTGCGATGTCGCAAATATCTTTGCAAATATCTTTGCAAATATTTGCGATGTCGCATATATTATCGCATACTTTGTCGCATACTTGTTCGCATACTTTGTTGCATAGCTTGCATATACTGGGCATTTTCTTCAAGAGCCTAAAGGGTCTTAAAGTTGTTTGGGTTCCAGTCTTCATTCCATTAACCATGTACACACGGGTGGTTAGTCGGTCTCAGACGAAGGTTCTACACAATTCACCATGGGGGGGGGGGGGGTGACACATACTACTGGAGACAACACTACCTTCTGCTGGTACGCGGTGGGGGCCAGTCATCGCAAATATTTGCAAAGATATTTGCAAAGATATTTGCAAAGATATTTGCGACATTGAAAATTATTTGCAAAGATATTTGCGACATTGCAAATTATTTGCAAACATCGCAAATATTTGCAAAGATATTTGCGACATCGCAGATATTTGCAAAGATATTTGCGATGTGCGATGTCCCTTCAGGGCCACCATAAAGCACGCCACCAGGCGATATCGAAATGGAAAACACCAATTTTGAGGAATGAAAGGTAATAACTCGTACCAAACTCAAAAAAATAAAGTGTTATCATTTATTAATCACAAATCATACATTAAGCCCCAAAAATGTAAAATGAAAAAATACCCCTTCATAGGCCTATTAATCCGGAAGTCCCAAGTTCAAATCATGCCCTTGCCAATTTTTCTTTGTTCAACCAACCATTCATATAAACAAATATCCGGTCAACTCCCTTGTGGTTTATTACTTGATATAATAATATTATTACCTAAATAAACAATTATTGTCAAACATACCCGTCTCTTCGAGAAACTCAAAACACAAGACCTATATAAACTTTTGTGCATACTTATGTGTTTTTTATGTGAAGGGCGGGCACGTCACATTTAGGATCACCCTCACGCCAGTAAGAAAAATGCAATTATTGTAATTATTTAGATGAATGCCCACTTATCAATTAGTTTAATTAAGAAATACAGCATAATTTTGATCAAACAGCAACTCAGGATGATTTACAATCATTTTTAGGGCAAGAAGTGAAAACCATGTCAAAACGTGATTTTGGACATGCCAATCCCGTCCTAAAAACGATGACGAATTGTGGTCATGCAACCACTGTTTGTGCATGAATTGGCCCTGAGGGACCGGCTGACCACCAAACAATTCCGCTGAAAGAGGATCTTTTACAAAAACAAGCCAAGCGGTAATTCAGCGTAAGCCACTGACAACAAGGTGAAATTAATTTTATTCTAAATCTTCCTTCGTAAACCAAGGTTTTGGCATGGTTGACAAATTCGTAGCGATCAAACAGTAATTTTTTTTAACCAACAGCGGGCATTTAAACAGGGCACTCTATAAGGTTGTTACATTGAATACCCAGCTCATTCAAGTTCATTTGGAAATACGATGCCCCGAAACCAGCAATCAACCAGTCGTTCTCTGTCTCCAATGCAGCTCGAATGGCCTCATACAAACACCGCAACTAGGAAACGATTCTTTGCCAAACGATCGTGCGACTCTTCCTGTATCCTGTATGCAGGATACGCTTTGACCGTTAACTCTTTCTTGTATTGCTTGACCCAACTCTTGCAACGTCTCTTTTGGTCCTTGCCGGCGATGCCTCAGCTCGACCAAATACTAGTTTTCACTTTGGCGACCGGAACCAAATCGCATCTCTAGTAACTTTACTACAGAGTTGTAGTCGAGTCACTGTGTCGAGTCCGAGTCTCAAGTCTCTTGGGTCGAGTCTGATACCGAGTCCCGAGTCCGAGTCCTACAACACTGCCTATTTAGCTTGGGATTCGGGGAGTGCCTCATGACACTGACAGCAAGTCGGTTTGGGAAAAAGCACATTTTCGGGGTGCTTTTATATGAGGTAATAAGCAAAAATTCCAAGCGGCTGACCTGCCAAAAATTTGAAAGAAATCTGAAGTTTAGTTGTCTGGAAATACATTTGATTGGTTTTCAAGAGACTGAGAGACTTTAAATATTTTTTGAGTATTTTTGAATATTTAGCATATAGCATTGGTTGCTATTGGAGTTTACTTAGTGTGGTGCACCCTATATATACAAAACGGTGGCGCCCAGGCAGCCATGTCTGCTTTTTGTTTACAGTTTATATGTAGGCTTGAAACGACGACAGTAATGAGTTGTACGGGGCATTTTTCGTCAGTTGTTGCTGATTTTACATTAAAAATATCATTCATTTGGCTGTTAACAGTTAGTATACTAATAATAGTAATAATGTTGTTATTTCCTAAAATTACAATACGTTTATTTATAACAGAATAATTCAACGTTTCAAAGAGTGGTTCGCTGGGTTTGTTTTTACTGACAAGACGAGTATGAGACTATGAGTCAACATAGAGACTGGTTGATCAGGGACATAGAGAAAAACCATCAACAGGCTCTGTGAAGAGGATCGAGTAGGGGAGGTGGTGAATAGGCATCATGAATGTCAAGTTTTTTTAAAGTGATTCATGCACTATAAAAGAAGCGTGTGAAACCCTAGCCCTCTTAGCCCAAACCCTAGCCCCACCCTAAACCCTATAGCCATCAGCCTAGACTCTAGCCCCACCCCAAACCCTAGCCATCAGCCCAAACCCTGCCCCCCCCCCAAACCCTAGCTCTCAATCCACACCCTAGCTTACAGTCTTAACTCTAGTCCAGTTGTGCCCATTTTATAACCACAGCAGCCGATAGGAAACGACTCCCTCTGAAGTAACGTAGTTTTTGAGAAAGAGGTAATTTTTCACTAAAATAATAAAAACTTCTTGCAAGAAGTTTTTATTCATATCTGATTGTACAACAAGGGTGTTTTTTCTACCATCATTTTCTTGCAACTTCGATGACCAATTGAGCCCAAATTTTCACAGGCTTGTTATTTTATGCATATGTTGGGATACACCAAGTGAGAATACTGGTCTTTGACAATTACCAAACGTGTACAGACCCTCGAACACGAATGCATAGTTAGAAAATTTGGAGGGAAAGCAAATGCTGCCTTTTATATAAAAAAAAGAGACATACTGTAAATAACTTTTTGAGGGAGGATTGGGATATAACTTCTGACTTGACCTAAGCAGTGTACACAGTGTGTCATGCAGGTTTTTTCTTCTCAAATTGCTTAAAGTACATGTAAATGCGCCAACATGTTTGACCTTGTTGTAAACGAACGCAATAACAATTCTAAACTTTCTTTTCAGATACCAAATCAGTCACTTATTCTCCACATTTTAAGCATAATTTTTTAAACATAAAGAATAATAATTGACTGCCCTTATAGGGTGAACCACACTAAATAGGCCAAAATTCATGCGCAAAGCTGATTATCATAATTTGTAAACCCACAGTTACTTTTGAATTGTAATGTTTTGGGGGTCATGCAATTAATAGATTGTGTAATTATAAGAATCTATCACAACCATTCTGTGTTTCAACATTTAAGAAGATTTGATAAATTTAGGCTTTAAAGTTGGTCCTATTTAGCTTGGGAATTGGAGGAGTACCTCATGAAAACTGGCAGCAAGTCGGTTTGGGAAAAAGCACATATTTTTCGGGGGGGGGGGTCTGTGGTATTTAGCAAAAATTCCAAACGGCTGACCTGCCAAAAAATGAAAAGAAATCTGAAGTTTAGTTGTCTGAAAATATAATTGATTGGTTTCAAGAGGCTGGGAGATATTTTTTGAGTTTTTTGAATATTTAGCTTTAAGCATTGGTTGCTATGGGAGTTTATTTAGTTTGGTGCGCCCTTCGTGGATATGATAGCGCCCTTTCGTGGGGAACATTTTGACAAATCAACAAGAGAAGGTCTTCACCAAGACTACTATGACACTAGCCCGAACATCTGACATCACACTTCGAGGCTCGTGAATAACGCCAGATATCTGCAAATATCAACATAATCAGTTTTTATCCCCCAAATTTAGATCTGAGAAAGGTTACTGCAAAAACGTTTCTGTGTATTCCAATTACGGATTATTCTTCCTGCGTTGACATAATATTCGCTCCGGATTTTCGACGATATCTAAAAAAAACGCGACCACCTTTTGAAATGAATTTTTCACAGGTTAGCTTTATTGTATATATTGTAACGTCACGTCTGTGGGAACCATCGGGGAATCTCGCTGCTATCCATCGCTGGTAAAATCCTGGTGAAAATTATTCTATCACGCCTGCAGTGCATATCTGAAGAAGTGCTTCCAAAGTCAGTGCGGTTTCCGTAGCAATCGAAGCTCTGTGGATATGATTTTTGCCATTCGTCAGCTGCAGGAGAAGGCGATTGAGCAAAATATGCCACTATTTGCCATCTTTGTGGATTTTACGAAAGCTTTCGACACTGTGGGGAGAGACACACTCTGGCGCATTCTTGAGAAGTATGGTTGCCCTCCAAAGCTGACCGCCCTAATTAAGGCTTTTCACACCGACATGAAGGCGAGTGTCTCAGTGGCCGGCGAAAGATCTGAACCCTTTGACGTGAAGCACGGAGTCAAACAAGGTTGTGTGCTTGCACCTACTCTTTTTGCTCTCTTCCTTACTGCAGTGATCGAGGACATGTCAACTGACCTCACCAGTGGGGTGTACATCCGCAACAGGTCGGACGGTGGCCTGTTCAATCTGTCACGGCTGCATTCTCACCAAAAAAACCTGGAGAGATGTCTTCGCGATCTCCTGTATGCCGACGACACTGCACTGGTAGCTCACTCACTTCCTGACATTCAAGAAATCCTGAACCGCTTTGCACAATCAGCAAGTGCCTTTGGACTGTCAATCAACATCAAGAAGACAGAGATGCTATATCAACCTGCTCCTGGTCAAACCCCCATGAAGCCTGACATTCCGTGATGGATGGGAGCCCACTCAACGTTGTCCAAACGTTCAAGTACCTCGGCTGATGCCGAGCTCAATGGCAGGGTAAAGACTGCAGCGGCGTCATTTGCTCGCCTGAAGGACCGGCTCTGGAGTCAGCGTGGCATCAGACTGTCCACAAAGTGCAAGGTATACCGATCCGTGGTATTGAGCGCTATGCTCTACTCGGCAGAAACCTTCACTCTCTACAGAAGACACTCCGTTGTGCAGTTGAGACATCTTCGCACAACAATGGGTATTTCCTGGAAGGATAAGGTCACCAACGTTGAAGCTCTAAATCGCGCCAACATGCCTTCCATTGAATCAATCCTGGCCCAAATACAGCTGCGCTGGACTGGACACGTTCTACGTATGCCAAAGGAACGCATCCAGAAGGCCCTTCGATACAGCGAGTTGTCTTTAGGGAAGCGCACCCCTGGACGTCCCCTGCTCCGCTACAAAGATGTGGTGAAAAGAAACATCAGAGCCGCAGGCCTACCAGCAGATTGGGAACACCTGGCCCAAGACCGAACTGCATGGCGGCATCTGGTCCAACAGGGCGCTGAACGGATACATGATGCATGGGCCCAGAGCCAGGAGGAGCGTCGAGCACGCAGGCATGCCCGTGCTGTTGGAACGACCTCTGCCGGCATCGTCTGACAAGACGGCCTGACGAAGAAGAGAAGACTGCCAACGGGTCCTTGTTTGCTCTGCAGCCAAACGCTGACAGAAAACTAACGAACTCAAATTCCGTTCAATATGAAACACACTGATTTATTTATTCTCCAAGAACAACATCTTATTCAATGCTCACTCACTGAACTCAGCATTTTTATTTTATCTGTCTAACACAACTAAATCATGCACAACACATTGCTAGAAAAAGGCGCCAAAACAACGTATCCTGTCAGCGCACCTGGATAATCTCTTATCTTTACACAATTTGTAATACATTGTAATACATCAACAAATGCGCGCGATAATTCGTCCAATCACTGTCAGTTCACACAAAGTTCATGCCAACTGCCTTATTGGGAGCGTCCTTCCATGATCCGACGGGGCCACTCCAGTGCACCTAGCCTTGATCAAGGCGTTGGTATGAGGGGCCGTTTATGACTAAATGAGCATGTTACAAATATATAAGAGCAAACCAACATATACATAAGAGCAAACCCATATATATAAGAGCAAACCCATATATATATTAAGAGCAAACCCATATATAAGAGCAAACCCATATATATAAGAGCAAACCCATATATATAAGAGCAAACCCATATATATAAGAGCAAACCCACATATATAAGAGCAAACCCATATTATAAGAGCAAACCCATATATATATATAAGAGCAAACCCATATATATAAGAGCAAACCCATATATATAAGAGCAAACCCATATATAAGAGCAAACCCATATATAAAAGACGAATACAAATATATAAAAGACCACCTAAAATATATAAAGGATCAAAGACGAATATATAAAGGACCATTGACAAATATATAAAGGATCAAAACTCACACAACTAAATGTATATTGAACAGCGCCCTCTGTATATTGGACATAGTTTCATATATTGAAGACATGACACCCATAAATATAAAAGCAAAAACGTCTCATATAAAGGACGTCAACAGCCGTCAACTGTGGAGGGGCCTGTTAAATCGTTTTCGGCCTGGCCGAAAATTTAGCTATGTCTGGCACCTTGTCCCAAAAAAGTATTTTTCGTTTAAAGGTCTCGTACGCCTCCTCCCCACACACACAAGTAGTATACATCGAAGTTGACGTCGCGTCGGCTATTGGGTGAAGCTGCGCCGAATGTTGACAATTTTTTCAACAACTGTGTAAGTCATACACAGGAAGCTCAAAGGCACCTGCACACCAAAAATGTCAATATTAGTGAATTAAATAAAAGACTGTCTCGTTAATTAGGAGTTTTGTATTATCGTTCGGAGGGAGTGGATTACGATGAAGTGCATTAAAGTATTGCGTTGAATTTTGCATCGGGTGCAAGGACTTCATGAACACTATGAATATGAGACACTGAGCTATCAACAGATTCAGATGGGAGACTAAATCTGATAGTTGTTCGTTGTCCGGAATTCTCTAAGCCTAGGGTGAGATAGCAAGTTCTCTACCACACAATCTGTGATAGGCACAGACATTTTTTTAATTGAAGGGGTTTTACAGCTGCTGTACTTCTTACCAACTGCCATAAATTTTTAGAGATTACCAAACGTGTACGATGCCTTTAAAGGAGCTAAATCCAAAGATAATATTCAAAAATTTACCTTACACTGGGATTGCGATGTTTAACTAATTCCCAGCAGATGGATAAACGTTGATCTTTTAGGCATTTTAATTACCGAGTACCGACAGTTTCCTTAGACACCCCTGCGCTCAATTTTGGACCAATCCGATGACGTAGATTTCAAGCGCAAAGTATAGTAATCCGCGCAAGTTACTAAGTTATTTTGAGGTGAAAATACGTACTTTCGATGTCAATCTTTCTTTAAACGTGGAACAGGATATGGGCACTGATATTTCAATGCACAGAACAACGTTTAAGATAAACATTTTAATGATGGCACTTTTGACAGACATGGTCAGCGAAAATTCGCCCAGTCGGGAAAATAGCGTGTTTTTCAAAAAACATTTCCGCAACATTTCATTTTGTTTTGTTTTTAACAGATCGGTAAAGGGCTCTTGGCTATCGATTCACCGTATGAAAGTCGTCTATAGATGATGTATCGACAACGAAAAAGTGAATGATCTGGTACAACGATAATAGGTGCCAGACTAAGGCTCAATTTTCGGCTCGATTTTCGTTCCCAATTTAACAGGCCCATCCACCGTTGACGGCTGTTGACGTCCTTTATATGAGACTTTTTTGCTTTTATATTTATGGGTGATGTCTTCAATATATGAAACTATGTCCAATATACTGAGGGCGCTGTTCAATATACATTTAGTTGTGTGAGTTTTGATCCTTTATATATTTGTCATGGTCCTTTATATATTCGTCTTTGATCCTTTATATATTTTAGGTGGTCTTTTATATATTTGTATTCGTCTGTTATATATGGGTTTGCTCTTATATATGGGTTTGCTCTTATATTATGGGTTTGCTCTTATATATATATGGGTTTGCTCTTATTATAGAGCAAGGAACAGAAGGAGTTACAACTAGTCGTACCACAGAGCAAGGATCTGTTCCTTGCTCTATGCTCTTATATATATATATGGGTTTGCTCTTATATATATGGTTTTGCTCTTATATATTTGTAACTGCTCATTTAGTCATAAACGGCCCCATCATACGTTGGAGGTTTTTTTATAATTTTTTATTGTAATGTTTTAATTTTTATTTTATTTGCGCCGCGCTACCCGCCCGAGCTACCCGCCCGAGCTACCAGCTACGTGCATGGACGTGTCTGTGTGCAGTATCAGTGTGCGCATGCTCATATTATTGTGAGCCATACCGAACACGCGTTCGAGGTTGAAAGAACGATCGTACTCACGACTTGGCTATACTGTTCTCGCTGTACAATGTATGTACATGTACATATACTGTACATGTACAATGTACGCTGTCTATGCACTGCAGTTGTTGCCGAATCGTGCCGCACCGGGCCGGGGTACACTACGCCAACAGCCTTGAATCAAAGCTACAGTGCACCCGGCGGGGCTTTCCTCCTATAGAGAGTACATTTTGTGTTCGTTACAATATCTACATTATTTTATGATTAAAACAATAGACACAATCGGCGACTCCAGCTAGCGGTGGTCACGTGACGTATAGTGGGTACAGAATCATAACAAACCCTCGCGCGCAGTGTTTAAGCACGGGGAGCTCAAAGGGGTTGTCGTAGTTTTCCGGCAGGTTTCTTGAAAACATCGAAGAAAAGCTCTGTTTTAACCATCACCTACTGACTTTTTAACCTACCAACTTGAACAATACACGAACTTGGTTATTTTCAGAGACCTCACCGGAGCCATGGGGCATAAGTTACAGTACACAACGATTCCCTATACCGATTGCTTTCTCTCATTGGCTACCGCCGTAAATAGTTAGTCCCGCGCTCCCCATCAACACATCCTTAATTTTCTGCAGACTGTCTGGGCGGAGCCGGTGCTTGGACACCCCTCCTCTGGCTTCTACCTCGGTCCGTCTGTCCTTTCCGTCCGCCCCTCCCGGCCCTCCCGCGATTTTTCTTTGCCCCTTCCTCTGTTTTTTCTCTTCTCCCCGCCCCTTTCTAAAAAGAACTATACTTGTCGCATCAAACTTTTTTATATTTAAAGCTTGCACTTCATTATGATTCTCACTCGTTATAATCCTCATATAAACCATAACAAATTATAAGCCTTTTGAACACCTTGAGTGATGCGTATAAACCGGTCTTGAATAACTATTTTCTTTGCATGTGCATTAAAAGTCCCTCATAAAATAATATGATGCCTATATCGAATATCATTTTTAAAACAAATCGTGGCTACGTGATGATCTCATCCTCTGATTTGCTTGAACACGCTCACTCTTCCCTTTACAAACAAAACTTCCAGGATTGTTTGTGTGCCACTGTCTTTCGGAGCTTTTTTTACCAAACCATTTCGACAACGTTTGAAAATTGCAAAACTGGCCACACTTACGTCTTTTTTGGCGGATTTCGGCGCTATATAGGTTTACGTTATTATTATTATTAATACTATATTACTTCAGATGGATTTAGAAAAGTTAAAATGGTGTTGCAACTTGCAACCAACAAATGCAACATGAATCATGACCCCTTACAGTTACAGCAGTGGCACCCGGATGCTGCCATGTTTTTCCATACACACCGCGCTGTTTGTTTACATTGTATACCCACTATAAGTCACGTGACGCCGGTCGCCGATTGGGTTACACCCCTATGTTCCGACACCCCTATGTTCCGACAACCCGGTGTATTTTCCTATTCCTAACCCTAACCCTAACCCTAACCCTAACCCTGACCCTATATGTAAATCATGAGGGGGTTGTCGGAACATAGGGGTGTCGGAATATAGGGGTGTCGGAATATAGAGCAGTCACCGCCGATTGTGTCTATTGAACGGTTTCAAAACCCAAAGGTATACTTTTCCTTTAACTCCCATGAACTCCACTAAAAACATCTCAAATGTCTTCATTATTAAATGGTATGGTGGGTGGGTTTAATATCCGGGCGAACGGATAATTGTTCCATGTTCTCGCTTACTACACTACTGAGTACGGACCTGCCGACGGCCGCGCACACCATGCCACGCACACGGCGGAGACCCGTCCACTGCGTGCGATGCACGCCTAGAGAACAGATCAGATGGGGGAGCTCTAAACACCCGAGTGTCACTCTCCCGGCCTTGCATTCAGCCAAAGAGAACGGAATAGGTTCGCGCAAAAATTATAGAATCGCAGGATTTATACAGGAAATTCGTGTAAACATGAGTAAGGCCATAAACGGAGGTCAGCCGCTCAACCGTCGACTTGTCTTGGCCATCCGTCGAGTTGTCTCAAAGTCGAGTTGTCTGAACCGTCGACTTGTCCGAACGGTCGAGTTCTCTGAACCGTCGAGTAGTCTGAACCGTCGAGTTGTCCGACGGACGAGTTGTCTGACATCCGATCATTGTATTCATACTTTTATAACGTCTTTCTAACCATATGCATTTTATAACAAATTACACACACTTTTATTAGACAAATTCGTCCGATCCAAGGCAACTTGTCCCTTTAAGGTAAACAATCGTCAAGCTCTATTCAGAATGCATTTTATAGCTAGCTGTTATAAACGCATGGCGATTCATGAATAATTCACGAAAATGTGCAAACTCGATCGTTGATTGGCTCCCCCCGGAAAGTCGGGGGAAAACAATGAACAGTTAAGCACCCTCATAAGATACCCAAGACCTTCTATACGTGGAAGCTAAATCGAACCAAGGATAGTGACGCCCTCTGTTGTTGAAATTGATCCATTTCTATGCGTTGTTTATTGATCAATTTCGGTGCGAAGGTCTTGGAACCAAGACTAGGTGAGCCCCTGCCATGGGCTATCGAACGCCAACTTCCCCCTTGGGACAGCCGACCCGAAACTACTTTTCATGTTGTGCATACGTCCGTGGATTCACGAAAAGATCGTAAAAGAATTATTCTCAAGGTAAAACTGCAACGTTAAATTATTTTACAAGAGTTGAGGTATCGTACACGTTTGCGGTAATGACTCAAAACAAATATTAGCATGACAAATTCTACCTCCATGGTATAGGTAACCGTAACGGAGAGCTGTTGATAGTATAAAACATTGTAGGAAACGACTCCCTCTGAACCTCTGAAGTAACGTAGTTTTTGAGAAAGAGGTAATTTCTCACTAAAATAATAAAAACTTCTTGCAAGAAGTTTTTATTCCTATCTGAAAGCAACAAGGGTGTTTTTTCTTTCATCATTTTCTTGCAACTTCGATGACCAATTGAGCCCAAATTTTCACAGGCTTGTTATTTTATGCATGTTGAGATACACCAAGTGGGAACACTGGTCTTTGACAATTTCCAAACGTGTACGATGCCTTATAAACAAATGAAGGTTTAAAGACACTTTGGTAATTGTCAAAGACCAGTCTTCAATTGGTGTATCTCAACATAAGCACAAAATAACAAACCTGTGAAAATTTGAGCTCAATTGGTCTTCGAGGGTTGCGAGATAATAATGGAAGAAAACATCCTTGTCACACGAAGTTGTGTGCTTTCAGATGTGATTTCGAGACCTCACGCGTGAGGTCTCGAAATGAAATTCAAATATTTTACTGAGAAATTACTTTTTGCTCAAAAACGACGTTACTTCAGAGGGAGCCGTTTCTCACAATGTTTTATACTATCAACAGCTCTCCATTGATCGTTACTAAGTAAGTTTTTATGCTAGCAATTATTTTGAGTAATTACCAATAGTGTCCAGTGCCTTTAAGTCACATGATCACGATCATTTGAGCAGCGTCTGCTTGCTATAAATAGAAAATGAGGAACTTGGTTTATGGCGGAACGTCATAATTATGCACTTTTCACGCGATACGAAATTCTTCCGCACAAAAAACGTAAGAAATTAATGTTCATCAACATTAAGTAAATTAGTAAGTTAATAAATATTAAGATTTCCCTGTTGTATTTATTTTACTTATTATTTGTGTTTGGCTGACTGTGGGGAGGGGGGAGCCTGGGGAGGTTTGCAAAAAGAACTATTTCATTACGCCAAAATATAAACATGGCAATTCGGCTGCCATTGCGCACGCACGATGTGTTTGTGTAGATGACGTACCATGATATTGTGATGTGCTTACTTATAAATGTGAACAAGATAAATTTTGTATCTCAAAACAGTTTCCAATTTTGGTACCAAAATCGATGACTATGAAGTGGGTTTACAAGGAAGAGCATCCTTTTGAGAAAAGGAGACAAGAAGGCGAAAAAATACGCAGAAAATATCCGGACAGAGTGCCTGTAAGTTAAAGGAAATCAGAATTGGTTAACTTTTTTAAGGAAATGACTGTGTGTGTATACGCAGTATGAGTATGTATCCTCCAGTCCCCGGTTTTCGGGGTACCATAGCTTTTTCTTTGAATTGATATTACAAGTACAACTTTACGGTGGAAGGTTACCCGTTTCCAAGTTTAGGTCAAAGGAAGAGGAGACTCGATGTTTGGCAAGTAGAAAATGTTACTTCGTCTCTAGGGGTTGTTTACATCACGCATAGTATAGTGACGTGAAACTTGTGCCTTGATTATGAGGGGCACCCCGAATACAGGACCTCCTTGTGTTAGCACGCAGTTCATTTGTTACTGTATTTTAGTGTTGTGTACTGTTTACTGACTGGAGTGTTACTGTGTTAGTGTATGGTTAGTGTAGTTTTTTTAGAGATGGTTTTAGACATGTTATTGTTAGAGTGGTATAGTCAAGCCTCCTATTACCGTGGGTCTCCTAATACCGTGGTAGTAGCCTTGATCAAGGCAGTCGCATTTTTCACTCCAAAAAAGACGCCGTAAACAAAGGAAAGTCCTCACATTGATAGCAAAAAATTCATGTATGTATACGCTGTGCGTAAGGTGTGTATCACATCGCACGACCCATGTATCAATTTTTTGCTATCAATGTGAGGACTTTCCTTTGTATACACTGTGCGTAATGTGTGTATCACGTCGCACGACGCCCGTACACACACTATGCGCAGGTCATCCGCACTCGTACCACTCTCCGCATGCGGAGGCCGTTAGGCCGACAGCCTTGACGGGTCTGTAACTTCCGGCTTTAATGTGTTTCTTGATATTTTCGTCCAATATTGGACGAAAATGGGGGGGCTCTCGGATATGCTAGTAAGCAGCTCATGAATATTTAAATCTTTCGTCAGACCTATTGCAGACAATACAGGATGGGAAGCAAATGAATTATTCATTTTGACATCCAATCACGAGCTTCTCTCACTATGACCTTTGTATCATGCTTGCTGTATGTGATGCGTGCGATGTGAGTAGTTACCGACTTAAGTTAATGGCGTTTGTGTGTAGCATTGTCTCAGCCATTTGGACCGGTAATCTGCGTGAATGTCGCCCAGGCTGGTCAGTCAGCTACAAGTGCTGAACCCGGGTGCGGCCCCTGGAGCTTTATGCGCTGCAGTCAAGTTCCCTCATTGGACTACCCTAATCCTTCGCCATTCTTTTGGTTTTTAATTCTGGAGTTGATGTAGTTTCTGCATCTGTGTTTTCCTGACATGTCCTCTCGAAGTCCGACTCTGTGCAGCCACTCACACCGTCTTCATACTTTTGAATTGTTCTCGGACAGGGTCTTATAAGACATTACTGCTAAACAAAAATTGACAGGATGCAGCCACACATGATACATGTGAAATAGATTTTTAGCTACCCTATTCTAGTGAGTGTACTTGGGAAATTTGGTGTTAGGCAGCTCTTTTTTAGTGGGGCGGCCCAAATGATATAAAAATGAGCTATATGCCTTTATGATGAAACAATCAACAATGGTAGCTTATTGAGGTCTTTGTTTTGTGTATATTCTACCTCCAATGAATGCACCAACAATGATTAAATCACTGTTTAATGATGCAAGATGGAGACAGGAGATGGTCATCGGGCCTTACGTCATTACAAAAAACACATCAGAAAAGCGTCTTCCTGCTGGAAAATAGTGTATGTAATGTATGTGGGTACTGGTCAACTCGGTCCGAGGTCAACTCGGTCTGAAGTCATCTCTGTCCAAAGTCAAGTCGGTCCGAAGTCATCTCGGTCCGAAGTCAACTCGGTCCGAAAATTTAAATAAAGTGTGATTGACGGGGGAAGTGGCGGGACAAATTTATCTCGACGCTGTAACTCAGAAATTAATAATAATCACCGTTTAAAAAAGACAACTTTCTGAAATGAAACAAAATGGTAGAAAATGAACTTTCCTTTGCAGTTTGTCTTAGACATTTTTTTTCTTTTGTTTGGTTGAAAATTTCTATTATTATTATGTAGGGGAATTTTTTACATAATGTACCTTTTTTATTATATAATGATAGGCCTAATTAAGTTCAGTTAAATTGGAAAACCAAACATAGGCCTACTATTTCTGGTTCAAAATTTTTATGAAATATTTATCATTAGCATTGATTTGGTATTCTTTATTTTGTAGTATTTATTATTAGAAAGTTTTGTTTATATTACTTTCAATCAAACATTCTCCTTAAT